>VZTX01025803.1:44117-93030 GCA_013400915.1 Pardalotus punctatus
AACTCCCCCCATTTTTTTCCATAAAAATCAAATACAAGTTGGACTTAAAATTCCAGTTTTAAAAAAATTTTTTTAAACAAAATATAGAATTATGTAAGTTTGGATTGCAAATTTTTATCACAAATAAATATAAAAATATATTATAATTATATAATAATATAAAGTCTCAGATTACATTACTTCAGACTATTATCCAGGAAAAAAAGAAGGCTAAAGACCTGACTTTGGACTTACGGTTTTAAATCAGCAGCTACATAAAATAATCCTGAGAATTTCAACTGAAGGTGTATAGTAAGACAATGAAACCATCTATCAATTTATCAAAATTTTGGTCTGATCTACAACTATATCCAAACTTATGTCAATACTCACATTAAGGTAGTGAATAGGTTTAGTGACATTGAACTTGTCCATGGTTGAGATGATTATGGAAGGAGTAGTGAGAAAAAACAGCACAATGAATAGAAGCAAATTGATGCAAGCCCATCTAAACCACCATTTCAGTCCATGCACTGAAAGATTTTTCCTGGAAAAAGAAGTAAAAATAAAAAGGACATTAAAACAAGCTGCAAGCATTTGCTGTCAAAAATATATATATATATATATATATATACTATCTGTCAAGTAACAGGTGGCACTGCTTTTTCTAAACTGAGCTTTCAAAGTTATATAACAAAGCACTACACAAGTTCCAGTTGCTATTAGAAATAAAGAGAACTGTGCAACCTCTCTTGAATGACATAAATTGTGCTTGCAGAAGAACATATTTAGTCTTTCATTACACAAACACAATGCATAATGTAGTTAAGGGATGAAACACATCCATTGTTCAATAATACAGAAGTACTAAACAGAAATGGATCAAGAAGAGACAGAGATAGAAGACACAGAGAATTTCTGCAAGGACAATACCTATCAGAGGCAGAATCTACCAAGAGAATGTGATTTGAAATAAAATCAGATCTCGGCAGTAGATATGCACTAGCCTCAAAAAACATAAATATTGAGGGACAGACAAAAACAGGATTAGGGTGGGGTTTTTTTAGATTTTTGGGGTGGCAAAAGTCTAGTCCATTACCCCAAATAATGTCCACAGACCCCAAGGTTAACAAAGAACATCAGTAATGAAAAAGAGGCAGATCAACCACATTCCAATACTACATAAAGTTTTAGTTTAAGGTTAAAGAAAAACGCACTCATGCCTGTTTATCCTGTGCCATTCTAAATCTACATTATCACCGATAAATGGAAGTAAGACAGGAATCTTACCAACAAATATTCTCAGGATAAGGAGCATATGTAACCTCCCAGCTGGACACACACAGCTCCCTGCTGTAGGGTGACGGCTGGNTCAAAATTTTGGTCTGATCTACAACTATATCCAAACTTATATCAATACTCACATTAAGGTAGTGAATAGGTTTAGTGACATTGAACTTGTCCATGGTTGAGATGATTATGGAAGGAGTAGTGAGAAAAAACAGCACAATGAATAGAAGCAAATTGATGCAAGCCCATCTAAACCACCATTTCAGTCCATGCACTGAAAGATTTTTCCTGGAAAAAGAAGTAAAAATAAAAAGGACATTAAAACAAGCTGCAAGCATTTGCTGTCAAAAATATATATATATATATATATATATATACACTATCTGTCAAGTAACAGGTGGCACTGCTTTTTCTAAACTGAGCTTTCAAAGTTATATAACAAAGCACTACACAAGTTCCAGTTGCTATTAGAAATAAAGAGAACTGTGCAACCTCTCTTGAATGACATAAATTGTGCTTGCAGAAGAACATATTTAGTCTTTCATTACACAAACACAATGCATAATGTAGTTAAGGGATGAAACACATCCATTGTTCAATAATACAGAAGTACTAAACAGAAATGGATCAAGAAGAGACAGAGATAGAAGACACAGAGAATTTCTGCAAGGACAATACCTATCAGAGGCAGAATCTACCAAGAGAATGTGATTTGAAATAAAATCAGATCTCGGCAGTAGATATGCACTAGCCTCAAAAAACATAAATATTGAGGGACAGACAAAAACAGGATTAGGGTGGGGTTTTTTTAGATTTTTGGGGTGGCAAAAGTCTAGTCCATTACCCCAAATAATGTCCACAGACCCCAAGGTTAACAAAGAACATCAGTAATGAAAAAGAGGCAGATCAACCACATTCCAATACTACATAAAGTTTTAGTTTAAGGTTAAAGAAAAACGCACTCATGCCTGTTTATCCTGTGCCATTCTAAATCTACATTATCACTGATAAATGGAAGTAAGACAGGAATCTTACCAACAAATATTCTCAGGATAAGGAGCATATGTAACCTCCCAGCTGGACACACACAGCTCCCTGCTGTAGGGTGACGGCTGGGGTTCTCCTTTACATTTAATGCTCTGACACTTGCAGGCATTGAAATCCTTAAGGACGCTGTAAAGAAGAGGAAGATTCTTTTAATTTTTAACACCTGAAAATGCTAAATATTTAATGAGAATGTATTGGAATAGTGATAAAGGTTTTTTTTTTATTCTTTTATTTTAATAACCTGTGATCAAGATACAGCTTAAACAGCAATGTAATATATTATGCATTAATGACCATTATATAAACAGTTGCTACCACAGGCCTGAGATCTGTTTTGTTGGAAATAAAAAAATAAAAAGCAGTCTTCAAAAAAACTGTTTACTGCTTCTACCAACATGAACAGCAGTGAGTCATATTAAAAAAAAAACAAAAAAAAACAAAGCTTAAGACAATTGGAAAAAAAAAAAAAAAAAAAAATCAAAGCCTGAGAGCATTGGAAAAAAAAAAAAAAATAAAAGAGAGTCTCCTAAACACATCCTTACATAATACAGCTGTTTTCAAATCAAAGTAGACTAATGAAATGAGAGTGCAGACTAATCCTTTACACTAGTATCAAACCAATTTTGCCTTGAGTACCAATTGTCAGAAGAATTTTTAGCATGCTGGTATTTTCACAATTCAAAATATTAGCTTCATTCACTCACTCCTAAAATAATCACAGTGCTTAATTCTATCTTCTAGTATTATGAGTTGACTGACACTCGATATATTTAAAGAAAATTTAAACATGCCCAGAATAAATGCTTTCAAAGATCCCTCACAGGACAGCAGTAGAAGCACTAGGCACACATTCAGACTGTTTTATTACAGTAGCATAGAAACAATATATATAATATTTAAATGGGTAGATTATAAAATCTCTGAACATGCTTGTTTCTCAGTTGCGGTCTTAACATAAAGAAGACAGAGAACCACACACATGAACACCAAATTAACAAACATAACCCCCCAAACCCCACATCTTTTCCTTACCAGAATTCAAGCAGTGATGTCAGATTGCCAGCATCTTGCAGCAGCAAGTATTTAAGAAAGTTAATTATTCTTTGACAGTTTATTTTTAAAAAACACAGAGAGCAAGTTTTAGCCATCATTAAACAAGCTTCTACAACCATCTGAGTTCCCAGAACTTCAGTTCTGGCTTCCTGTTTCTCCCATCCTATCTCAGGGCCCTGTGGAGCAGAGCATCCTAAGGCCACCAATTTGATGGGATCCTAACTTGACACATAATCTAATCTAATTTTCCAGGGAATGGAGTCCACCATATTAATTCCAAACAGATTTCATCACACAATCACTACTCAGTTACAGAGTAGCAAGCAAAACTTTCTCCAACATATCAAATTCTTGCAAGAAATTCTACATCCTGGACTTCCTTGAAAAATAGCCTGAAAGACTGTCTCTCTAACATGACTTGAAGGCCAAAAGAAGGCAGACAATTTAAATTAGAGGAGCTATGAAGAATTAAAAAAAAAAGCATGATGCATTATGCTCTAACACAAATATTATTCTGCTTCCCTTTACCCACCTTGTGTTAGCAAAAGACGCTCCCAAAGTGCCAACAGAAAATGAGAGGGTGCATGCATTTTCTCTACAAATGACTAAATAAAAGCACAGAACAACTTCTGATATTTGGTCTATACATATATCTACAACAACAGGTAAGAGATATAGAATGTATACCTATCACCTGTGGCCAGGTCCCTCACTGACCCTACACTGCTGAGATGACTTAACTAGCAGTGTAATTTGCACCCACTCTGATAGTTTGGTAATTGGACCATTTGCAGCGTAGAAAATGGAGATATCAGTAACTCATATTCAAGAACCAATTAGTCTGGCCTCCTATGAATCTACACTGATGGACTGGATCCCAAATAGAAGAGAAAGGCTCCTTATTCCATTAAATGTCCCAAGCCTTTTAGTCACTTAGATAATCTCTTCACTCAAAGCATTAAGGCTAAAATGTGCATTTATGCAAAAACTTACCAGAAAGCAAAGCAGAGCAAATCCACAGAATGGTGGAAAAGAAGAAAGGAAGAACCAACATAAGCAAACAAGGGACACAAACAAGAAATCAGTTGTACTATTTTAGTAAAAAGAGAACAAACAAGACAACAGACCAAACTTACTAGGTTGCCATGGATTTCTCTTGAAACGTTACAAAAGCCATTCCCAGTGGGTTATTATGAACAGTTTGTTCCTCTTTTGAATATTCTTCCTCAAGTTCATTTCTAACTTTGGTATAATAATCTACAGCATCCTCCTGTGGGGAAATTGATGACTGTTACATTGAAGTACAATGGGCAATATCTTCGTTATCACACAGCTTCCACAAAACATAGTCACCCTTCCTCATACCACTCCCACAGATTACAACTCATGTCACAAGGCAAAGACAAACAAACAGGAAGACTTTCTGGTACTTCAGTTTGTGCACTAAGATTACATTTCAAAAGTTTTGGGGAATTCCTCTTTCCCATGCAGTACAAGAACATGACAGATGAGCTATAGATAATCAATGAATAAAGAATTTTCTGAAGGTCAGTGAAACATGACACAAAAACTACTTCTTACCCTTCTAATAATCTGCTTAGCCATAACTAAAAAAGAACACAATCCCTTACCCTTTCACATCCTCTAATTTCACAGCAGCAGAATTGTCCACATGGCTTAGGGTTGATTTGGACCCTCTTGCCATACTTCTGATGCAGGTGTTCATAGTAAATCAGGCTTTTTTCTGCCTGTTTTCTGCACAGAAAAATACATCTATAACATTTTGCAAGAAACCAGTATCAAAACAAGTTTAAAAATATAGAATCCCTGAGAGAAAAAGCTATGCCAAGGACTGATAGCAAATTAATCAGTCACCAAAGATATTTACACACACTTTATTTCAGTTACTTATATAAGTATTATTTATTTTTAAGTCTGTAATATCATTACACAGCCTACACTTGTAGTGAGGTTCCAGGAAAAAAAACAACCCAATGTTATTCTTGAGATCCCAGAAGATAACACTTGTATCTCCTGTGATCAGCACCTCTGGCCAAAAAAGCAGGATTAACAAAGTTATCAGTTCAGTAGTTCAGCTTTTCACATTGCACAGCCTGACATTAAATAACTACGTAATAGATACATAACTAGATAATCAGCAAGACAAAACTTAACTTAGGCAACACGCAACATATCACACTTACAAGAGACGGGCTGAACCCTATGACTCCCTTTAAAACACAGCTGAATCTAACTGAAGTCCAGACCAGAACTTGAAGAGCAGAATTCATCTTTAGTATGCACCAGGTTAGTACTGCTGCTACATGTTGATTAAGGACTGGCACAACACTCATAAAATTATGCTGAACTCGTGTAGGTTAGGAAAACAAGTACCTTTTTTTGAACAGGTTAATAAGCTTGGCAACGTCGTAACACAGCTGGACCTCCAGCACAGTGCAAGTTGGGTAGGCATCCCTGAAAGGAAGCAGCACACGAGAACAAAAAGAGAAAGAACAATGAAGAAACTGTTTCAAAGAGCAGCACTGATATTTAACTGACATCACATTTAACTTCTGAATAAGCTATCAGAGAGTAGACTTCCACAGAGACAGTTGTTGAAAGTTACTTAACATAATATGCACAGCTTTATTCCAAGTAAAAGTTGTATGGGGCGTGAATGGAAAGTGTGAATACACAGACACTTTCTTAAATTCTAATTTTAAGGTCAGCTAACTAACTTTATTGGAATGAAGTCTTTTCTCAATTCTGGGTAAGGAGTAAGATATGCTTTTAGAAGATGGATACTATAACATGAATTCTAAACAATGCAAAATTCAAAAAACTTATCTTTTGGGCAGGTAAAACTACCTTTTACAATTTTACATCTCCTGTTCCTAATAAAAGATAGAGAGAGCTTTTACAAGAACATGTAGTGATAGGACAAGGGGGAATGACTTCAAACTGAAAGAGAGTAGGTTCAGATTAAATCATGAGAGGAAAACTTTACTGTGAGGGCGGTGAGGCACTGGCACAGGTTGCCCAGGGAAACTGTGGATACCCCATTCCCCGGAAGAGTTCATGGCCAGGTTGGATGGAAGCAGCCTGGTCTAAGGGAAAGTGTGCCTGCCCACGGCAGAGGGTTGGAACTGGATGACCTTCAAGGTCTCTTCCAACCCAAACCATTCTATGATCTTAATGTTATTACTCAAGAACGGAACTTACGTGAAATGACTTTGTATTGCTTCCTCATTTGCATTTTTTGGAAGACCAGTTATGAACAATGTGCACTTAACCTGGCAGAGAAAATGCAAGTCACATTTTGATAAATGACATGAGAAAAGTGAAAACAAGAATATAAGAAAGGCAGGGGCACAGCACAAATAGCTGTGTAGTAGAGGTGGGGGGGAAGGTAGGAAATTGTGATTTTGTTGGAAGCTCCATCTGTTCAAGACAGCACCTTCTACACTGGTAACAGGTTACAGCAAAATTTCACAAATTCCTCCCCAACCCCCTTTTCTCCATCCATTTTCACAATTCACTCACTAGAGCATTGTTTTCAGTCAATTCTTTCCCATTTACATTCTAACATGCAGGAGACACTTTAGCAATTTGCTTTTTTCGCATTCATGGCAAATATGCTCTATGGGTTTTTGCACCCTGATATGCACACTTACTATGTTTTCTTCTTTATATGTGACATACTTCATGTGATGTCTCATGAAGACAACAGTCAGAATCAGGTAAACAACAGCAAAAACTGTGTGCAGCCAAAGAAGATTATTGCTGTCAGACAAAATTTTAGCAATATGAGAAACAGGAAGAACCAATTATCCAACTGATACAAGCAGCCTTCAAAATGCTAATCAGATCAGAACATCTCACTGAACACAAAACAAGAAAAAAAAGGTAGTTAGTGGTAGTCAGTCACACCTATGCAGATGCCTTGCACAGCCAATAGGGTTATTATCACAAAATTCTATGGGTAATGGACCTACAAAGAAAACAGATGTAACTATGACATGGACATATTTAGGCAGTGTTTGGCTTTCACTTTCTCATTCAGATGACCAATAGCACCCATAACAAACATTTTGGCAAATAGCGTCATTTACTTTATTATTTACTGTGCTGAGTGCATAATTGAATTTTCCTTGAACACAATCCTTATTCATATTGAAAACAGGCTCGTACAGGGAGTAAATCCTGCTTTTCTGATCCCTCCTTCTTCAGAGCTTACAGAAGCTCTGTTCTGTGAACATCTCTTCAGTTTTGTGAAGAGCATTATTATTTGCAATTAAACTAAAATACAGGAACCTATTTCACAGGTGAAAAAATTCCAGCCAAGCAAAAAAATCGCCACTAGTTACTTGGTTTCATAAGATGGTTAAACAAAACAAAGAAATCCTCTTTGACATAGTGTCATGGATGGATGTGGATTGATCAAGTAATAAATCAGAAGACTTGTGCAGCCTTGTATTTCAACTGTTTTACAGACTGGTTTTAAAACACATAGAAGTAATTTTAATTGTAATCTGAGATGGGAGAGATATATACACACATAAATCTAACGGAAGGGAATTTAAAGTCACACATTCCAGTAAAGCTATCAGCTTTACTTTCCTTCTGAAGCATGGTTCTCTTAATGAGGAAATTTCGGAAAATAATATCACTAGGTATACAGTCATTTGCCAAGAGAAACATGGTGTAAGAAGTGAGAGCTGAGAGAGCAGAAGCCCAGTCTCAAGATTTCTTATCAGCACTGTAAGTGCACAGCCTGAAGCAGAACATATCCCAGTTTCAGTAGATGGAGGGGGATTAAGTTATTCCAACCCCATGAGCCATGTTGCAAGTAGCAATTCCTGTGTCTAGAGACCATGGCAAGAAACAGACATCAGCATAAAGGGACTCTGCAAGACTGACTTACCTAGTCTGTAAGTTTACTATAGTTGTTCTTCCAAAACTATAGGGATCTTTATCTAAGAACAAAAACAAGCAGAAAAATTAACTGATGCAACACTCAGATAAACTATCAGAAAGTCAGCTTTTATTCTGCTTTAAGGATGTTGATATATTTCTTTTCAATGCTGAGCAAGTTCATGGACAAAAAGATGATAATCAATGCTAGTTTACTCTGTATTGCATTTTAAAGTTGGGAAAAAAAGCCCTGGGATTATACCACATTCAAGCCATCAAGAAAAACAGTAGATTATTTTAGAAATCTGAACACTAGATCTTTCAAGCAGTTGCCTTTCTCCCTCCAATCTCCCTTCATGTCCATTAACTACATTTTTTAGGGATTGATCATATTTCCTTCACATTTTTCTTTCATCTTAACTGATTTCTTATCTCAGGCTTTTAAGCTGCATTGATTCAGTGTTGACAAAACAGTGCTGATAACCTTGCTAAGGTCAAAAATGGGTTTAGATTACATTATTTCTCTAGACTGTCAAGTATTTTGAAAAATGATAATGCAAGTGAGGGAAATTGAATAAATGTTCACAAAGGGAAAAGTAGTTAAATGTATCTAGAAAGCTAAACAATCCTCTAGCCCAGACTCTTAAACCACATTGCAAGTTAAGTCAACACAACTGAAAGAACTGCAAATGCACAAAATCAGCTTACAGCAGATATGAAGGAAGAAGGGGAGAGATGCTAAAGCTTTGGTTTTCAGCTGTGTTTCCTAGACTCACCAACATTAACACAGAAAAACAGAAGCTGTATTCTCCTGCTTTAATAGAAAGCTGATATTAATATAAACAGATAATTGCCAAGAAAGAGCTCATAAAACAGAATCAGAGATGGAAGTTCCACAGGGAAACAATACCAAAAGGAAAAGGTACAATGTACCCTATTACAAACAAGAGCTAAGTCACAAGGTTCTTAAAAACCATGAACAGCTCTTTAAACATGTTCTTGATGAGACTGACACAAGGCCAAGTATAAAATGGGATTATAAGGGCTCATCAAAAATGGAAGAATGCATAAACAGGGCTTAACAGAGTTCTCTCTCAAAGAACTCAGGTTTCTCACCAGCAAACTGAATGGCAGACTAGAGGACACGATTATTTTATTTGTAGGTGCCACACTGGAAGACATAATTAGGACTAGACTGCAAGAATTTGTCTAGTCAGCATTGACAAGGTCTCTGCACGAAGATTTGTCCAATTTTGAGACACAAACCAAGACATAAAGGAACAATGGGAGACAGCGTAGCTAGATTAAAACAAAAACTCAAGGCATGGCTGATGATTTTACGGTCAGCCAAATGGAAAACATTCCTCATTAAAGACCAAATTAATTGGTCGGTTTACGAAAAAGAGGAAAAAGCAAATGGAAAAAAAGTTTATAATCCTCAAGCAGCTACAAGGATTTTGCAAAGAGGAAAAGAACAATCTATTATCTCTAGTGACAGGTCAAAAATCGATTTTAAATTACTTGTAGCAAAAGAGGTTCAGACTGGATACTAGAAAAAGATTTCTCAGCTGTGAAGATGTTTTTCATTGACAATCACCACCAATAAAAATCATAATGATAAACACCAATTAAGAGGTGACCCTTTTAAGTTTTGTCATCTATGTCTGCATGAGGCATGCAATCTTGTTTCTCACAACTGTTCAAAGGACCCCGACACAAATTTCACATCAGACAGAAGGGGTATGTTGGGTTTGTGTGGCCAGGTTTTGGTAATGGGGGGGGACTGCAGAGATAGCTTCTGGCAGCTTCTTACAGAATCCATCTCCATATTCAACAAGCCAATTCCAGATGACTCCAGGACCACTGGTGCCCACTGCTGGCCAAGGCAAAGACAATTAGGAATAATAGTAACACCTCCATGATAACATATTTAAGAAGGAGAAGGAAGTTATTGCGCAGATCTAATTGCAGTCCGAGAAGAACAGAGTGAGAACATCTGAGAGGAGCAGCTCTGCAGACACCAAGGCCAGTGGAGAAGGAGGGGTAGGAAGTGTTTCAGGCACTGGCACTGAAGTTCCCCTGCAGCCTGTGGTGAAGGCCATAGTGAGGCAGCCACAGCTCTGCAGACCATAGAGGACCATGGGGATGCAGAGATGCACCTGCAGCCCCTGGAGGAGACCCATGCCAAAGCAGGGGGATGCCTGAGAGAAGGCTGTGATCCTGTGGGAGGCCTGTGCTGGAGCAGGGTCCTGGCAGGGACCCGCACACCCATGGAGAGAGGAGCCCATGCTTGAGCAGGTTTCTTGTTTGGGCTTGTGACCCTGTGAAGGACCCACACTGTGCCTGAAAGACTGCACCCTGTAGAAGAGCGACCTATGGTGCAGCAGTTTGCAAAGGTCAACCCACTACAGGGGTTAAAACAGCACCTTATAAAGTTCACCTAAATTATTAAAAAAAAAAGAAAAAATCCCAGAAGCTTTTACCATGATATAAAATAAAGAATTCTTCTCAGAATCCAAAATAAAATAAATTCTTACCAAGTAGATCACCCGATAGGTTGACAGGCAGTATCACACACACGGACAAAATGCTGATAGCAATCAGCAAGCAGATGATGTGACGCTGGAAGGCGAGGTAATGAATGGCATCTTCACCACACCTCTCGTGAATCTCATCATCACTGCATCACAGACAGAAAAGCACGGGGTCAATCTACTTAGTCTTCTTGGGAGTGGTTTATGAACATACTTTAAATCCTCAATCTACTCAGTAACATCCTCATCAAACCCTACTAGCTTTCAAAATGGCTGTGCTCTTTCACGTGTACATTCAGGTTCCAAAAGTGTATTCCTCTTGTGCAGTACCATCATACAGAAATTAACACCAGGGAATTTAAGATTGCAACAATAATCTGAAAAGCAAATACAAATCCAAATTCTTTTGGACTAGAAGACAAAGTCATTTGCTGTGACCTCCTGCTTTCTGCCAGTCACAAGTCTAGCGCTCCAAATTTAAGATCATGCTGTGACAGTATTCACTCATCTCCATAAAGGCTCCCCATGAGGAAAATTACAAGAGAATCACCTCACTCTTACGACACCCAGGTAAGAGGAGATATAATAGGCTTTGGAATGAACTTTCACCATCTCTCCACTGTCAGCAGATCAGATCATTAAAATAGGAGAATGTGGAAAAGGAAGGAACTGAACTAGCAAAAATGGAGAAAGATAGGCCTAACTCCCACCCCTTTTTATATTTCAATGTATCCAAGCTAGAAACTGATTTTTAAAAATCATGCTCTACTAAGCCCCAAGAGACATAAAGAATACAGATCACATGTCTAATATTCAGTTTCTGGGAAACACTGGGATGGATTTTTACTAGTTAGTCAGTTCCAGCCACAACTAAACCATCAGTTCTCCACAGAAACCCTTGCAGGGAAATCCCACTGCCTGCCTGGGGCCCTACTAGCTTCAAACAGGGGAACACCCACAAGGTACTCTTTGAAGAGTAAAAGCCTGGAGTGTATTTGTTAGCTCTGAATCCATATAAATGCCACAGATGCATTTAGGTTCACACACTGTCTCAAGACTGCGAAGTCCCTTGGCTGCTAGTAGGACAACTCTATCCTGAAAATATATTCCCATAATTGTTTTCACTTTCTTTTTTCACCCAACCAGAGGCACCTATATCAGTGGTTGTATTAAAATTCTATCTACCCAAAGGGGGGAAAAACCTCTCAAATTTTTGAATGAAAACCACCTTTTCTAATTAAAAAATATCAATGGAAACCACAGCTCACTATTTGTTTCATATACTTACTGCATCCGAAAAGCAGCTGTTATCCAAGAACAAAACCCCTATAAATGAAGAAAGATGTTTTTAGGAGCTAACATACAAAAAACAGAGTCTCTAATCCATATAATTAAGAGAAGTGTTTCTCTTAGCTAAAGAGCTGGTAGTTTGTTGCTCTGAAATACAAGTCTAATACAAGTTAATCAGTTAAATGCTTGTTAGAAAGAGTATTGAGATTACATGATCAGAAAAGCTTCTTATATAGGTTTACAAATCCTCCAATGAAACTGGACAACAGAGAGCATATCTCACCGAGTGTTCCAGTATGGTTCAAAAAAACCTTCTCTCTCAAAATGCCTCCTCTTTCAAGTGAACATTATATCCAACTAAATAGACATGTTTTCCAAAGCTAGTTACTTTAGGGTTTTAAAAAGATGAAGAAAATTACACAAATAGCAGAGCAATCCTGATCAAACACTAGTGTGCTTTTGACGCTTACACAAATAATTAATTGCAAGGCTAGATATTAAGTTGGTGCATGTACAGAATGTTAAAACATAGGATGCTACCACTGGACAACACTTGCATGGTTCATTCTGAAGTTGCAACACAAAATTACAGAGATGTACCAATCGAAAGACTCCAGACAGACCATGGAGGGAGTCAGTTAAAAGTTTGACCAACATATTACCCTCCACTCCAAACCAATTTGATTATTAAGAGTGCATAGCACTATTATTAGCCTCACACTTGCATCCAGTTTTCTCAACACTGTGAGGAAAACAATGTACTATAAAGAGCAACTAGGTATTATTTGCAATGTGAACACAATTTAACTTTTTGAACTGTTATCCAAGTACAAATTATTTACTAGTCTTTTTTCAATCCCCCCTCCCCTTGAAACACTAACATATAGTCCCTCTCTAAATTAAAAAAAAAACCCAAACAAACAACCTTAGAAACAATGACACAAGACACTGGTTTATGATATGGCAATAGTTTGTCAGGAAACAGATTATGCGTGGTACTATAAAAACACAGTCAACAATGCATTATTAATTTTTGCATAGAGATGAACTTCCAGTTTAATGAGTGGTTCATTGGGCTAGATGGAATAGCAAATTACAGCAGATTCCACTAAATAGATTCCATTAAGAGGTTATTATGAAAACTCTAGAATACTTACCTTATCATATTCAAGATCTTCAGGTACTGATGATGATGTTGACAATCGGTTGTATCTTGATTCACTAAAATACATTAAGTGATGCTTTTAAATATCTTTAATAGCACATGATGGATTTCTAGAGAAATACAATTTATTTCAATTTCAACAGTGCTGGAATAACTAAGGGAAGTAGTACAAACACCCTTTTTGCACTTATGAAAGCTGTGGTTTTCACTTTATAGCACATGGCTAATTATGGTAACTTGTGTATGTCCTGTGTTGAGAAGAGAAGACACGTGAGCTCCTGACATGAAAGCACATAACCAAACTAGAAAGAAAATAAAATTTTTTTGGGATATTAAACCCATAGTGATATAAAAGAATCCAACACATGGTTGGGAGCCTAGCCAGGTTCAGATTTGCAAGCTGGCTTGCTTCCTATTTGGATATTCCTCCTTACAAGACATCACTTCTTTTCCCTCCACCTTTCTTCCTTCATCATACAGCCACCACTGCTCACAATTTCTCCCTTCAATTAAATCCCTGCAAAGCCACCTCCTCACAAAAACACCCCTGTAGAAGGGCTAGAAACATTTAGAAATTCTGTAGCCCTCAAAAGTAGCAGAGTACCTGTTTTCAGTTTGTTGCTAAAAAGAGACGTTGCACTGGTAATTACAGGACAACACATGTTAGAATGGAGTTAGAATGTTCCTATGTGTCTCTGTAATTTTGACCAGCAGGCTCAGCTCAGTCCAGCAGGACAAAAACACAGGCTCCTGGGTGTCTGCCTGCTCCAGGGGCTATTGGTCCCATGTTTCCATAGCCCAATACCAGAGCACCTTCATGATTGCTGCTTGAGCCAGCTGGATTAAAGCCTTCTCAGTTATTGCCCTTCTTATTTTACATCATCTCCCTTTCCCAACCGTACATGAATTACACCTAAAAACAGGGTTTGAGTTCTTTCCTGTTGCTCAGTGGTGAATTTACCACAACTTGATTACACCAGGAAGAAGCTCACTGTTAAAGTTTCCCCACTTCACAGACAGCTTAGCTTTTAAACATCCCAACACATCATCCTACAGAAAAAAAAAAAAAAATTAAAAAATGAGAATTAAAAGCTCATTTTCAGTATTACTAAAAATCAGTGAAGAATTTCAGAAACCTGCAACAGTATGTTTTTATTTTTGAACCCTGGGGAAATTTTATGGCGCAGGCTGTGCAGGCAGCTCTGGGAATACACAGGGCTTGAGCCAAGACAAACAAAATGGTTAATATCCCTCTGTACAGAAACACTGCAAACATCAATGTGCAGCATGTCAGCAGACAAGCAGCCTATTTCCTTACCTCCACTTCCTTCACTCACAACTGTAGGATGAAATTCATGGCACTGGCAAACACATGACTTATGGCTGAAACCATGAACAGTAACTCTATGAGGGGGATGTATTTCACCCAGAGCAGTGCAAGGGCATTTTAAACAAATAAGTGCATGTGATTACAAACATATCTAACTGATACAAATGCACCTAATGTAAGCCATATTTACCGTACTTTCCTCCCCCCTCCCCAAATGATTTCCAAGAAATCACTCTAATTGCATATCTTTTTTACCTTTCAACTTCTGACACCAGAGCAACACGACCATAGTCCCAGAATCTCTTTCTTATAATGGAAAACAGCAATATTAAAATCTAGAAAATAAAAAGGAAGATATTAAAATATTTATTTTCCCCATTTCATAATAATTATTCTTAGGTGTGGAAGAACTGACAAAAAATGCCGTCCTAGATCCTAAATCAATTATCATATGCTAACCAGCTCAGTGGTGGCCACGCTACAGACCAACCTGTCTGAAATCCAAGGACCAGGATAGCTGCCTTCCTGTTCTAATTTAAAATGGAGGAGAACTGCATGCAAAACTGAATTGCAAGTATACGAAGGTTTATGACAGGAAAAGTAGCCAGCAGCACTTGAGAAAAAGTCAAAATTCTCATGATGACACTTTTACTGTTATTCATTACTTAATGACCAGAACTATGATGGGAGACTTGCAATTTTATTTGCTTTTCAAACAGTGATGTAAACAGTCTGTATGGGGCTTAACTACTTTTAAGTGTAATAGTTTTTTTTTTTTTCTAGGTAACACATTATTATAACCCTCAAACCCCAGACACTTACATTTGATCTCTGCAATGTATTTTTAATCTGTCCCCTGTATTTTCCCTTTTTGAAAGAGACTAAAAAAACCCAAAAAAAAGGCCCCATCACTGAGTATTTCATGGATTCATTTATTTTTCTTTTTAAGAAACAAGTTGCTCTATAAAAAGCAATGAAGCAACAAGGCCTGTTTTCTATGTATATGTAGCATACGCCCTCACTTTCTGGTTCCTCCCACATCCCATACCTGTTTGGCTGGAATTTGGTGTTAGTGATGTAATTTACTGGGATCAAATACTGACTGGCCAGCCAGGATACACATCCAGATTATCTCTGCGTCAAGATTACACAGCTCATTTCCACATTTCACAACTAATATAACCTTCTTATGAGAGCCTTCCTCTCACCAGGGAGGATTAATTTCAATTTTTCTCCTTCATATGGTCATTAAACTTGATGAAAGCAGGAAAATCCTCTAGACTCTTCGACAACTTTGGTTGAAAATGGCTGTAGTATTACGCAGTTATTAGGTAGGACTGCCAGACAAAAATGGGAAGATAATGAAATATATAAACCTCACTTCCTTTGGAAACCAGCCTAGAAATAATAGATCAGAAACCCATCAACTGACAGTTAGTAAAGGGATATGCAGTAAACATATCACGAAAATAGGAATACAGAAGTTGCTAAATAATTTTCAGTACTTGGTACTTGAAGAAGAGAGGAGCCCTCTGCACTGCATCCAGCTCTCTACCTAACACTGAGTGTAGAGTTCAACAGCAAGGAACTCCAAAGCAGAGACTCAGTGTCTTAAAAAAAAAAAAAAAAAGTCCCCCCAAACACTTCAACTAAATCTTATTAAATGCTGTGCCATTCAGTCACACAGAACTGTAAATACTGTATATCCTCAGAAAATGGGTTTATGGGAGCATACACCAAATCAACAGCAAAGAATGCCACTACATAACTTTTAGGAACATCCTCTACCTTCCTACAAAATTATCAGCTCAGACCATAAGTACTGTAAGTTTATTTACAGCAGATTTCCAGAACTCAGAAACAGTGTCATCCCTTTAGTTTTATTTTACTACCATAGACCCACTTCTCAGGCCAATTTGCAGGTCTGCAGCCCTGCTTCTGGTGGCTGAAGACCGCCTAGACCAAGCTTACAGAAATAAGCACAAGTTTTAGTGCAGTGTCAGGACTGTCCTGGCCGGACTGAGCTGGTCAGTACATTATTTCATCTTCATCTAGAGCTTAAGGAAATCTAGTTTTTAAAAACCTTGTTTCTCAAAAGGCAGTACAACATAGAAAATTTGTCATTTCACAATGAAGTTAGGAATGGTGTATTCTTCCCGAAACTATACCCAGTACTTAAACTCAAATGTTCTTGCAATTAAAATAAAACATGAAAATTTGAGCTACAACCACAAAACTCACTGTGCCTCCACACACAGTTCCTATGATACTGCACTCTGCCTACATCTACACATTCAGCAGACAGCGATACCATCATCCCATCTGTATGCAAATATTAATAAACACTCAAAAAGTGCTTTGATTTTCCCAGGATGGCCTCAACTAATTTCTTATTCTCAGGAACAAATTCCAACCCAATAAATAAGAGAATTCTGAACAACCTAGCTTTTGAGAAGATCAGAAATACTATCAATACAAGAAATATAAAACTGTGCTTACAAAAAAGAAGGTTACATCAAGCAGCAGGACAGTTGGGATTCCACCAAAAGTTACTCCTTGGAGCACCGTGCTGCCCTGGGCAGTGCTGTAGCAGTAAGTTTCATTTGTTGTGTTGAAAGGTCCACTTCTGTTCCCGAAGAAGCCTAGATGAGAATCTCCAAAACCCAGAAAAAAGAAAGGGTTCATTTTGTCTTTCCCTTTAAAAGAAAAGAAAAAAAAAAAAAAAAAAAAAAAAAAAAAAAAAAAAAAAAAAAAAAAAAAAAAAAAAAAAAAANAAAAAAAAAAAAAAGGTGAAACAAACTTGTGAAAAGCTTGGTTGGTATTTGTAAGATATACTAATATTACAAGTACAAAAAGTGCAGGAAGATCCAACCAGAAAACTACTTTGGAAAATAAGGTGCCTTTGACAATCTCTTCCCTTCACATGTGAAATATTTTGCAATAACTGGCAGGTTCAACTACCGGCAGTGCCCAGACAAGAATTCCAGACATCTAACAAACCATATCCTCTAGAGACATTTGAAGACAACTGCAGAAGACCCTTCCCCATAAAAACTTACGTATCATTTAATCTGTAACATCAAACTACATATTCCACCCTAGACTGTGATTCTAGGAATCACACAGAATATGATTAGATATTCCAACAACAGCAGTTTGAAGATTTTGTTCCTAGTTGATGAGCATGTGTGAACACTTGTGAACTTTGTATTTAAATGTCAAAACCTTGAGATGATTAACAAATTCACCACTGATTCCACATTAAAGAACTACCACACAAATATACATGCTCCTTTCTGTTCTTGGGATATTGTATGATTTTCCTTTTTCAAAATAATTCAACTGAAAGGACAGCACAGTAATTACAGTATATCATAAACAAGAAAGAACAAAAAGTGTTTCTCAGAGAACAACCATCCACCTCATTTTAGTCAACTGACCTGATCAGATAATGTAGTAACATACAAGAATGCACGAGATTTGGCTATTGATACAAAGTTCTTTTTATCAGTGCAGGCAATTGCTCGTTTATCTTGGGGCTTTTCACTTCAAACATTTCTTTTCCTGGATCTTATTAACTTGCTGATTCCCAAGCACTGCTTCATGCAGAACACACTTCTGACTGATAATTTCACAAAGAAACCATTCCTCCCAAAAAATGCTCAATCTTTCAAAAGCAAATACTGTAGGTGCTCATCACACAGGTCCAGGGGACACTGCTTTTGGGATGTCGTGTCTCTGTGAGAGGAATGCACGTCTCTGACGACAACACTATTCTGGTTGCTGAAAATGAAACAGAACAAGAAAACGAGTAACTACAACTTCTCCCTTTGAACAGCAGGAAAAAAGCATGGAAAATGCTCCTCCCAAACCAGCATTTAGTAAGTGTTGGACAGTGTGACAAGGCGAGGAAGAAATTTTGTCTCAATGAAGTTGTTTCATCACAGGGAAGAAAAAAAAAAAAAAAAAAAAGGGAAAAAAAACCCTACAATGCCCACAAAAGTTGCGCCGTGACTCCATCCTTGCTTTTTAAGGGCTGACAATTTAGTGCTGACGGAAGAGAAAGTGTTTTGGAAGAGCCTTCGGGAATCTTCAACACAAGCCTGCATGCTAAAGTAACACACTGGGGCTTATCAGACACGGCTCCAACTCTCAAAAGCTGTTCTTTTTAAACAAGCCAGCTGCCGGGAAGATAAAGGGCAGGGGAAGAGCTCCCACGGGTGGGGCTGCGCCGCAGGAACCCAGGGAGCACCGGCTCCAGAAACGGGAGCCGGCTCCCGTGAGGCGCTCCCGGCTCCGGCAGGGACATGGAGCCGCGGCGGGCGGGGCCGCCTTCCCCGGGGGAGCACGCTGGAAAGCGCCAGGCTCGCCTCTGGCGCCGGGAGCGGCTCCCTCCGCTCCACAGCAGGGTGGGCCGGCTCAGCCCCCGCGGGAAGAGGGCGCTGCTCCGGGCGCTGCCCGTCCCGACCCCGCTGCGGGGGTCCCGCTGAGGGGGGGCCGCGCTCGCCTCGCCCGCTCCCCTCCCCGTCCCGGCACAGCGCCGCTCCCGCCCTCCCTTACCTTCGCCGGGGCGGCCTCTCCCTATCCCCTCCCTTCCCTGCCTTTCCCTTCCCTGCCCTCCCGCCCCGTCACCTCACGGGCGGTGCCGCCCCGGAGTTACGAGCGCCGGCAACAAGTGCCGGGCCTGCGCATGCGCGCCGGGCCCTCAGTCAGCGCTCCCCGCCCCCGGAGCGCTCCGTGCTGCCCGCGGCGGCGCCGCCCCACAGGCCGGGACAGCGCTGCTCCTGCCGGGACAGGGCCGCTCCCGCCGGGACAGCGCCGCCCGTGCACCTCCCTCAGGGAACGGACCCTCAGATAACTGAGGGGAAGCGGCTGCTGCTGTTCAGCCTGGAGAAGAGAAGGCTCCAGGGAGGCTTCATAGCGCCTACCTCTGCCTAAAACCAGAACGAAACAGAGCATTTTGTAGTACCAAAAAAACCCAAACAGAAAGGTGAGATGTGGTGTCCAGAGAGATTGCACAATTCCAGATCTGGTAAAGGGGGGAAACAGTGATGTCTTAGAACAGCAACCCACTCTAAAACCAACCAAAAATAATTAGGGCATTGCAAGGTTCTGATGTTACATTGATCAAAACCTCAATTATCTGTTGACTTTGATGTTTAAAAGGAATTAATGTCCCAGCTGATAAGAAGCCACTATCTGCTCCATTTGACAGTCCTCGTCCTGCCTGTCCATCTTTAACTCCTTGTATTCCCATGCATTCAGACTCTCTGGATTACTTAGGGCCTTGCATGCATGACTCTTGTCCTGCTCTCTGCCATTTTATTAATCCACAATTGTTTTGCTCTGCAAATCCTTGTTTCACTTTTCAGGAGTGCCTGCTCAGTGGAGAGCAGCATTGGCCTGTATGTGTGCTATGTGCCTTCTCCCACTTCATCCCACAAAAAGGGAAAAGTCCTGGTTATCTACAGTCACTAAGAGAAATTTCAAGACAGAATTTCATAATTTACCTAGCAGATGCATTGTAGATAATCTGTGACTTTAAATTCGTTATAACAATTATGCTCATTAGAAAATGATATAAAAGTTCTCAGGTCAAAGCAGAGTGGTTCAGATTCACTGCTGGAATAAAAAAATCCCACTGTTGTTGAAGGATGTTTATTGTTTTACCTTTAAACATACTCTCTCCTCTAGGGCCATGTTGGTGGGAAAGTTGTTTGGCACGGGTTTAGTAGAGTTGTTGTTCCATCCTACCTTTTCTGGAAAAACTCTTCCTGTGGAGAGCTTATTTCAAAACAGGATTTCAAAGTGGAAGAGTTATAAACATTTTCTTTTAAATTAAATTTTACTGATGTAGCTGCAGCAGAGTAGATCTACCCTGTAGGTGAAGCCTCAGGGTATGCTTGCAGCTCTTGCTCTTCTAGGACCAAAATCTGTTTGGTTGGTTTTGTCACTGATTTCCTAAGTTGTTTGTACTCTTGATTCTTGCCAGGTTTTTCAAAACTAAGAAGGCCTTGCTCTGGCTAGATTATCTTACTCCGTAGTGTAAAACAGGTGATATTCAGTGATCTCAGCATTGTAGTCTTGACATTCTTTACTGTGATGACTTTTGTCTAGCTACAAAATAATTTTTCTGTCTCTTTCTCACAAGAATAACGTCAAGCTTTTGTCATTTGTTTTTGTTCTTCCTCTGTCTAGACAGGCTCTTTAGCTAAGTGGTGTGATTTTGTTTATCTCTAATTTCAACAGCAGAGTCACATTTCCCTCCTCCCTACCTCTTGTAAATAGGGTTTTGTTTACCACTGTCTGTTCTTTTGGTGACAAAAGCCACATACTGTCATTAGCTCACAAACTTTTAATTACGTTGCTAGAGCAGATGGAAAACCACCCTCAGGACCTAGGGAGCAGGTCAATAGAATCTGAAATCCTTCCATCTTTCTTTTATTTTGCATCCTCCATATCCACTTCAGCAGCTCTTTAGCACCAAGTCAAACAAGTGTGCAGGGTATTTACACTTCCATGTATGACCCTTCCCTTATTTTATTAAATGACCTTATGGCTGAAGAGCTCCCTTGTCACTTTAGTTTGATTTATCACAGCAGGACACCCCTTGATGGGTGAACTCCCAACAGGACTTCAATAGTCTCTGGAGGTGAGTAGCAGGTGGCCTGATGCTTTGCCATGCATGGCAACTCTTGCCATGGTTTCTTCTCTCTGAAGAAACTCATCAGCCCAGCTTGCTGTTCCTTACTTATCTGCCTATTCAAATATAACTTAATGGATTTAATTCAGGCTTCCAGCCTGGCGGCCCTTTGCTATCTTTTAATCTTTGCCTTCATCTGGCAATCTGTTTACAAGCCTCGATACACCACAGGACACAGTGTGGGCATTATGAAGTTTCCCTTTGAAATGTCTGAGCATTAATATCTTCATAATATAAACAAACAAATAGAAAAATCTAGACAGATCTATTTAAATGTCATAAATCAGGAAGCAGCAAGTATTGATTTAAATTGACAATTTACACTTCTTTTCTCTCTATTCTTTTTAATTGTTTTTGTCATGCTGCTTCTTATTCATAGGTAATACATTGATTTTCAAGGTGGAAACAGCCTTGCATTACAGTTGGAATGTATTTTTATTAATCAATAGAACTGACTATTATACAAAGTGTTTAACCAGATGTATCTAGCCATAGTTGATAGAAATTTGCTTTTCTTTTACATTTTGTGTCAGATAGGAACTTGTGAATGGAACATTGGTATTGATGCATGAGCATGATTCATTTTTCTTGTCATCTTCATCAAGTTATACTTGGATGAAAACTGGAATTTTATTAAAACACACAGGAATCTGCAATCTAAAATAGCAATGCTGAACAATACAGGAGGAAAAAGTAGGCTTCTTGTGATGTATTTTGCATAAACTTGATTTATGACATGGTGGATCCATGAGCTTCCTCATCTCTCACCTCTGAGCAGGGCGAGGTTTTAAACTTCATTTTTTTGGGGCAGTTGCAGGTGTGGAGATTCCCTTGCTGATATATAGGATTGCTAGGTTTATTGCTAGCTTGTCACAATGCAACCGCTGTTGTGTGACACACTTTGGTACAAAACTAGGGCAAGGTGACCTGCAGCGTGGATGACTTCATTGTGTTCTGAATGTAGACATTATCTTAATACTTATCCATGTATTAACGCCGTGTGTGTAGAAGATGAAGGAACTTAATGCATAGGTGGCACAGCACTAACCATAATTAAGGCAGCTTCCCAAGAGACAGAGGGAGATGGAGAAACCATCTGCTACACTCTGGTTTATCCCACTGAAGAGGAGAGCATCTGGCCACGTGACCCACTGGGTTTATCAGGGACCAGTGTACTTGTTACCAGTATGAAATATCAAACCGCTCAGAGCTTGTAAGGTTTTCCCATTTCCAGGTACAACATACATCAGTTTTAGGGAAGAACTCCAGTGTCCTCAAGGGCTCTGCACTCCATAGGTGTCCTGCCTGTACATAGTGACTCCTGTTGCAACAGTCCTGGGGTGAGCCCTGGACAGACAAGCATCCTTGCCTTAGGTTCTGCTTTCCCTGCAGCAGAAAGGTGAGTGGTTGTTTGTGCAGGAGCCACAAAACACTCCAGGAGATCTTGCAGTTCAAACCACTGGCGGGTCAATTCAGCTGGGTTTGCTGAAGCCTTGGATTGAGAGTAAATTTTTGTGAACCAAGCTCTGAAATCCTGGTGCTTTGAAGAAACTACTCATTAAACTGGTTGGTCTGCTGTATCCTTTCTGTATCTGCAGAAAGTCCAGAGAGATTCCCAGCTTTTAGACATAAGAACTCTGTTCCAAGGCCTTGGTGACAACCCTTCCTGGTTCACTGGCTTGATTTGCCTTAAAATGTCAGTATAAAACACACTGCTTGATCATTTATAAATGTAGTTTACAATATTTTAAGTGTCAAAAGGTTAACCTTTGTAGGTGGTTATATTTTCAATAAGTTTTTTTTCTTTTTAAAAAGAATATATTTGAATAGAAATCTAGATGAAATAGTTTTTTAAGGACTTTTAAAATGAGTAGTCATTTTCTTCTCTTGGGCAAAAATTCCCCCTTCCCACTTCTGGATTTAGAGATGAAAAAATTCAGCATCCAAACTGGGAGGATTTCAAAGAACTGGAAAGGTCTTTGTTACAATTTCCACTGCAGCAACCACTTGGCTCCTTTGCAGACAGAGCAGGCAAGCACGGGGGGCCACTAATGATGGCAGGATGATCCTGGTGAGCCCAAGCAGGGGGTCAGGTGCCAGGGATACAAGGGGCAAGTGGCTGGGGTGACTTGGTGTCAGGATGTAAAGTGGCTTAAGCAGGAAGCTGTGAAGAGCTCTGGCAATGGTAAACAGCCACGACCAAAGGCAGTGAAGCCTTTTCCAGCCATGACCAAGGGCAACGAGGCCTTTTCCAGCAAGGAAGCTCCTGAACCCAGGGGCCTGGCTTTGGTAGAACATGGCTGGAAATGGAGGGGAGCAGCAGCATCCAACCACTTCCAAGAGCATGACAGCTACTTGAGGCACACCACAGGCCCATGGATCCTCTCTGTGTGCTTTCTGGCACCTCCACTTTAGGGAAGCAGAGTGCCTAAATCTGTCCATTCCTTAGTATGTGACTACTTGTTGGACATATTATCACCATACTTTGTGATTTCCCCATACTTGTCTCTCCCTGTCCACTCTTTCCTTCCTCTTTATATAGTGGTTTATTTCCTCCCACCCCCATTCATCCTTTCTCATATTGCCTTTTCTGTGATTATTTTATTTTCTCTGAATCACTTCCTTTTCTTTCTGCTTCATCTTTCACCTTTCAAATGTATGCAAATGATATAAAGGTATTTCCTTGCATCTCTTCCAGCTGGACTTGGCATGTTTGACATTGCCTCAGGAGTGGGAGTGTGGCCTTATCTGTGTAAAAAGGGAAAGTACTGTAGTCACTGCAAGCTGAGCTTAAACACACACATTATCTATGGATCGATGGAGAATTTGCTTCCCTGTAAGTAAGTGGTAACAGATGGCAAGAGGGACATGGTTTATTTAACTAAGATACTTTAGGTATAGTAACGGTTAGAGTCTCTTGGTGATTAGAGTTTTGTTGGTACAGGGTGTCATTGGCTGGTGCCTTTGAAAATCAATTTATTTATTTTGGTGTCTAAATATGGACTTGAAAATTTTGGCGTCTAAATATGGACTTGAAAGTTTTGGCCAAGGCAATTTGCTCAAGGTCATAATCCTGACTCAGGGACAGAACTGGGAAGAGAGACCAGATGCTTTCAGCTCTCTTTTCCTACTGGTATCATGTATAGTTTCAGTAGGTGGATGTTTATATATTTAGATTCACTAAAGCAGATGTTTATATATTCAGATTATATGCCAGATGACAATGAATTGAGTTGTCAGAATAAATCTGGGAGGAGTCAACAGCAGGTTCTATAAAGTGGCACAGCCACTTTGTGGAAGTTTCTGGAATGAGATGGAAGAAAGGGTCAGTGTTACATGGGAACACCTAAGTGAACTATTCCTGCCTTCACAACACAGTGCACCTTTTCTTTTACACCCTGTCTGGGTCAGTTCCTGGACTGTACAGGCACAGCTAAGAGAGCAGGTGTTGCATGCAGAGCCCTGGGGTGAGCAGACATGAGGTTTAAGGCCCCAAATTGCCAGCTGTTCTGGGGAACAGCAGCCAGGTTGATCGTAATTCCTTTTCACCATAGTTCCTGTGAAGATTAGAACAGTTTCATACATCAATGTAAGACCTTGAACTTATTACACAAATTATCGTAGTGAAAGCGTTTCTCAGAGGACACGAAATTGTGTTAAGGAACCAGTTCCCATCCACTTAGGAAACAAGACAACTGTGTTCTGTTATTGCTGTGGTTTCTAGAACAGTTTCAAGGCAAGCCCAAACAATAGTATATTTTCATGTCCAATTATGAATCACAGCATTTTCTCATTTAGGACAGTGAGTGTTCAACATTTTACCAGCCTGGGAACACAGTGAAGGCCAGAGGTAAGCTTTCCTACCACAAAGAACTGAAAACAAATCAAATGGTGCAGCCTTCGAAGAGTTTTAAGAGGCAATTTTCTTAGTCTGCTTCACATCATGATTTTCAGATTCCTTCAACTGGATTTGCAAAACCTGAACTTCATTGAAAACACTGTTTTCCTGTAGTGTGCCTTTGAGGTGTTCCAACAGATCTGGTCAAAATGATCAAGTACTTCAAATTAATTCCAGGTCATCTATGTCTCTGCTTGAATTGTAGTAATTATTTCCAGTTTTGCTCTCCAGAGGTAAAATATTCCGTGCTCTATTTTAGAATCAAAACAGAGAAAAGGAACTAAACACCCAAGTTTTGCTCAATGAAAAATGGAGTTTGAATTCCTTCTTGTACCTTTGAAAAATCTTCTCCGTGTGTATGATTTGTCAAAAAAAAAGCTGAATTCTGCACTGGCAACTGCTGAAGCTAAGAGCCAAGCTGCATAGATAAAATAAATTTTACTCACCATGTCTTTAGTTATTCAGCCTGGAAAGCTGACAGATGCCAGCTTCAAATGCATGGCATTTCCTGCAGAATCACAGGTCGAAGCCAAAATTAAGGTTCAGAAATGCATTTGGTTGCTATGTGGAAATGTTGGCCATTCCTGGATTAATGCTTTTGAAGAGGCAAATGGTAAGGTAAGAAAAGAAGAAAAAACAAACCCCAAACATCTGAAGTTTGTGTTTCACGCTTCAAGTGACCTGGCCAAGTGTGGTTAAATTTCCTTTTAAAATCAAATGACCATGATGTATCTCCCAGGGTGCTGCAGTATGGACGCTAAAAGGATTAAAACTAGTCAGGTCACAGAGCTTTATTTTATTCTCTTTTAAGGGCCATGTTGTATCTGAGACCTTATACTCCCTCTTTACATAGATATGAGTGCATGGCAGGAAATTACATAATTTAACCTTCAAGAAGTAAAGTACCCTTTTCTGTTCTGTTTTGGAGTCAAATACACAAAAAACGGTGTTTTCTTAATTTCTTTTCTGCTGAACTCTTTTTAAATAAAGAGTAATAACATTCAAAAATGTTACAAAAGCAATACCATGATAATATAAATGTTTAAGTGGAAACAGCTTTGTAGTAACTACTTGAGCAGGAGCAGTCTATCCATACACCCTGCTTTCTGAAGATTGCAACATTATTTTAAAACAAAAGAAAATTAGGGGGCTATTTTGATATTTGTTGTTGTGCAATTCTCAAAGGTGTAACAAAGTACCCAATCTGGATGGAAGGGGTATAGAATGGAATGGAATGGACAGGATAAATAATAAATCAGCACAAATAGTAAACAGCTCACTATATTTTAAAAATGAGTTAATGTTAATGATTTGAAATTTTGTTAAGAGATCTAAAATATTTTAAAATGCATTTCAAATTATCTATAGCTCTTCAAGATCGTTCTCCAAAGTGATGTCAGTGCTCTGAAGACAAAGAAAAGCTTCCTGCAAAAGTTCTGTGCAATGTACCAGATGTACCAGATGAGAGAAGTCTAAAGTATTTATTGATTTTGTCCTGTCATTTCTGCATTTGTTATGATTTAATTTTGCCTTCTGCAATCTTGCGCTGACTTTCGTAATTTTCTGTGCAAATAACAGCCCTTTTTAGAGGTTTTTTTTGCACTTCACTAACAAATTACTCTTTTGCACAACAGCTCATCATTTTTAGCAGAAGAGGTTGCTTTTAGGTCTCACTCATCTTGGCCTTTCATCTTCAGTTTTACCCTGTAGAAAAACATATCTTCCAGCAAAGATAGTAACGCAAATTATTCAACTTCCATTAACATGTACTTCATAATCTTTCTGCCTTTATAGCTTCTCCTGATAATAGAAATAAATTACAGCTGATAGAATATAGTGTTGTTCTTTATCTATCTGAATTGGGAAAAAGTGATTCATTTTCTCTCTTTCTTAGCAAAAGAGGACAGTCTGTTCAGTGAAGTGAAAGTTATTAGATCTAAAATTAACTGGAGGAAATACAGTCCATAATTAAGCCAGGTTCCTCACTGCCACAAATGCAATATGAATAGTATTCCAACTGTATTAGCATTACAGGAAAACAGGGACATTGCTCATTTTTGGAATGCCAGCTGCTACACAAAGAGAAATAGTAATGGCTATGGGACATTGAGCTGTTCAGGGGACAAAACACCTGTAAGATAGTCAAGTCCAACCATTAACCCAGCACTGCCAAGTCCACCACCAAACCATGTCCCTCAGTGCCACATCTTGGTCACACACTGAGCCCTCATGGTGACATTCCCTGGAACATGTGGGTTAAAGCCCAGCTTGGCAGCAGGGCAGGTCCCTCCTTGCCAAGGGCAGGGAGAGCCTGGACAGCCTCTCCAAGCCCTAACAGCTGTCCCTAGCCCAGAGGCAGGAACTCACTTGCATCATTAAGGCAGAAGAAACATGATGATAAACTTCTACCGTTTAAACACACAGCTGTGAAGACAAATAAGCATTTTAACCAGGAAGATAAACGGGTCCTTATTTGAAATTAAGTGGTGGTCCTACAAAATATAGCTATTTCTCATTAATTAGGGACATTCCTTAATGAAGTGGACTGTGGTGTAAAGCAAGCAATTTAGGGCTGTATGCTTGTTTATCTGATTCAACTGCATTAGCTAAATGTCAGTGTTTTTGCCAGCAGCCTATGCTGCAGCCATCAGAGCGCTGACAAGTCCTGCTTCCCCAGCTACAAACAAGGCACAGACTGGAACAGTGGGGAGGAGACTGCTGAAGGGACAGAAAATGCTGTATTTAAACAGTTGTGTTTGCTTTTCTGTTAAAAAAAAAAAAAAGAAAAAAGAAAGAAACAAATCTTTAAGATCTCGTTTCTGCCAGAACACTGGCACTTTGCAAACACTGCCAACACAAACCCTGTGAGCAAGCCAGCTGATATCAGCTGACCAAGGACATGGGGGGACTTTGGACATTTTATCCATTCCTCCTCAGACAGACAGCCTTTTGTCCCGGCCATCTGAGCAAAACAAGCCCATGAGTAAAAGCAGAAGCTGCCTATGGAATATGTGCTAATGTCTGTGCAATCTGAGATACACAGCACCAGAAGTTACATGAACTCAGCTCAAGATCAAACCCTGTTTGCAATATCTCTCTCAAGTAAAATGGGGGGTTTAGTATACTGGATACATTGTGGGATAAATGCATAAGAGAAAATCATTCCCACTGCTGCCTGTGGCTCCACCACCAACATTTGTGAGAAGAAGCCAGTAGGATGTGATCTTTAAGATATTTCCATTGGAGTGTTCAGTCTGGCCTATGCTAGTGATGAGGAAAAACAGTCTCATGTCCTTGCCTAGATAAAATGAACTGGACAATTTCTGTATAGCTCAAGCAGGTGATTATTTGGACCACAAAACTTGTTGCTGAAACTGGCTCCTTAGCTGGCAGGCAGAGTAAACACTAAGGACTGAGGCTGTGATTGCAGTGTGTTTGGTATTAGATCTGTGCACTCAGGTCAGAGCAACCATGATTCATCTCAGACATGGGACATGAAGTTCTATTTCCCAGAGTCGTGTTAGCCAGAGCTCACAACACAGATCTACCGTCCCTTTTATGACTTTATGCCCACTGGAAGCAGGGAGAGGATGCATGGCAGTCAGGTAAGTCAAGTGATACTTGATGGAGAACAAAACATTTTATTTGCACAAAAATTAACAAGGCCAAATTTTCGCAACAAATCACAACCAGCAGAAAGATCAACACTGCATTGAGTGGCTTTGCTGTTTTCAGTCTAGCCCTGGGAGACACCCAGATGTTTTGTGTTAACAGGCCTTATTTTCTGAAAACTTTTCCATGCCAGATACTTCCAGAGCAAGCTGAAGCCAGGAGAAGCAAGCTCCAGTGAGCTGTACTGGCCCCACAGAAGTCCTGGGTGCTTCTATTCTATCTCTGTACACTGACCAAGCTATTCATGCTCTCCTATGAAGGCTGAGACAGATGAGGCAGATCAGCCTGGAGAAGGGAAAGACTCTGGGGACACCTTAGAGCACTTTCTAGTACTTAAAGGGGGCTTACAAGGGAGCTGGAGAGGGACTTATTACAAGGGCATGTAGTGATAGAACTAGGGGGAATGGCTTCAAAGTGACAGAAGGGAGGTTTAGCTTAGATATTTAGAGGAAAACCTTTACTGTGAGAATAGTGAGGTGCCGGAACAGGTTGCCCAGAGAAGTGGATGCCCCATCCCTGGAAGCATTCAAGACCAGGCTGGACAGGGCTTTGAGCAGGGTTTGGTGAGCTCCATGCTCACTGTCTAGACCTGTTTGACACAGAGCCAGTCTTTGCTGAAAAATAGGGGTCCCACCACCAGCACAGACCATGACAGTCAAGGAAGAAGCTAAAGATTCCTACAAAATCCCACTTAAAGTTGTGTGACCTGAGTTTGCTGGTGGGAATATTCAGTTTGAAGCCCTGTTGGGTGGCTGGTGGGTGCATGGGTGAGGCAGTGTGAGAGGGGCATGCCTTCATGCACAGCCTGTGGTTTCCTTCTGATTTTGAAGCCTCTAACCCAGTTCTTCATATGGTCTGCCTCTTCTGCAGTGTTTTGTTAGCTGTGTAAAACTTGGTGTACTTGAGGCTGAAAAAGAATATGAAACAGAACGTGTACTTGAATTCTTTTTTAACTTGGCACATTTATACCTGCATCTTCACCACTGCTATTTTTACTTCTACACTCCTGGGTTCAGAAGGCCCGGACTCTGGGGAAAAACAAACCAAAATCTACATAGAGTTTTGTTCCCATCTCCATGTGACAAAGGTGTTGCACAAATGTGGGCACTTTTTGAAGCACACAGAATTGTTGTCTTTCACATCACTCAAGAAAGGGGCCCAGCTGTAATACAAAAGAGTTATGTCCATGGCAAATCAAATCTGAAAAAGTTAAATATTCAGACCCTCAATACTGCAAATACATTTCAAAAGTTCTTGCTTCTCAGGATATTAGTTACATAATTAGGGTAAGCCTTTCACACTTTCTCTTTGATCCCACTGGATTTATTTACCAAAAATCATTGCACGGATGTGCCCAGCAAATGCCTTGCAAAACTGCTTGTAACGAAATTAAAAGCTTAAATATAGAGGTTCTCTCTCCACTAAGTACTGGCTTTTATTAAAACTGGGAGTTGTTCGTACTTCATCCCTTGCAGCCTCTTTGAATCCTCTGTTTGACGTTTCAAATGTGCCATGCAGGTTCTAATACACATTACACAAAAAGAGCTATTATAAAATTCCTGAGTTTTTCTTGTTTGCATGACAAAGGGGGAATGGCAAATCCTCCAATTGGACCAGATAATCACTCTCCTGTGAAAAGCCTGCAATACACATCCTCTGTTTTCTTCTTAGCTGAGCTTCAACTGTGTTTGGTCTATAATTTTATTTTAGGTGTGAAGCCTGTAAATTACCTTCCAATATACATTGGACAGTGGAGAGTCCTGGTGGATTTGGCATCAACCACAGGAGAAATCACATCCGGATACAGGAAAGCTAGGTGCTGCTGGAGTAATCAGACATTTTTATTTCATGTCGTAATTTTTTTTAAAGAATACTCACTGCAGAGTAGGACCCCTCTCTGGAGCAAATACTAAATAGATGGATAAATAGTTATGGGATCATGTCTTCTGATGTAAGAGAGACACCATTACAAATCCATGGACTGCAGTTTTATCCAGGTGACCATATAAACATAACAAATTCCCTGCTGGAACTGAGCTGGCCAACACTTAGAGAGCCCATCTGCAGAAAACTTTGTCAGCCACCTGAACACTGTTCAGGTGCAGTTTCCAAGCCTGGGACACAGCTCTCTGTGTGACCAGTTCGTTTGTCCCAGCCCCTGGGAATCAGTAATGTGCCATTTGGCTGGGGAGACTGTCCTGAAGAAATGGCCAGGTGTATTGGAGCCTTCCTAAATGGCTGAGTGGTCACAAAGATTTCAGGAAAAAACCTTCCCTTCTCTTACTCACAAGAGCAGGAGTATTTGATGTGACCTGAGGTTGAAGCAGTCAAGTGAAGAGGATATTTATCACTGCTATTTGTGTCTTGGGAATGGATATATTTTGAATTAACGTACAAATGCATGTCTAAAATTCATCTTCGGAGAAAGATGCTACACAAAGTGCAGGATTAAAGAATGTACTGCCTTGGGCCATGCACAAGCTTTTACTTTGTAGTCCGTTCCATTTTCCTCTTAAAAGTCAATTTAGCTAAATAAGGTGCCCTTTTAACATCTAACAGCAGCTTTATCATGTTTAAGAAGACAAGTTTCTCAGAAGGCTGTAAAGACAAAGTAAGCAGTAACAGAAGTGCTGAGTGGGGCTCTTTCAGACAGTTTTATTGCCTTCCCCTGAGTACAAAACAGGCTGCCTCAGCTGACACTTGCTTTAATGAGGGATGAGCCACAACTGGATGATTTTGTACAAGTTCATTACATCGCATCCTCCAGCCAGACTGTCCTCAGGGCACACCATTCAGCCTGGACATTGGATGAAACTGTACCAATTTTAAATCATTTACAGGGACATATAAAATCTAAAGGGCCTTTGATGCTGAAGACATTTGTGTGTAGGCTCAGGTATGTGGCTGATGGAGACGATGAAAATCTGCCCCAAGTGCCATGCTTCTTCATGCTTTCATCAATCACATTTTATTTCTTCAATTCAATTCTCCTGGGATTGGTGCCAAATATAGATTTCCATATCTTATGCCAGCAAAGGCCAGGGAAGAAAAGGGTGTAAGTTTCAAGTTTAAATGTTGATTACAAGGTAAGTATCCAGCATCCCCACCCCAATCTTCAGGTCATCTTCACTCTCCAGAACCAGTGCTCTATTGTGGCTGTTAACAGCATTTGAAATACTGATATTCTTCATCCATGTTGCTGGAATAATGCAGTGGTTTCTCATGTTCACTGAAAAGTGATCTGCCTTTACACAAAGCCTTCTTCTTTTAAGCATGAGTGTTATGAAACCCACAGGAATCCATAAAGAGTGATGGGACATTGCTCTAAAATGTCATGCCTGTACATCTTCCACCTTCTGTGACTCAGAAGCAGCATAAAAGGCCATAAATCATTCAACTGCTGTGATTCACTGCCCTGATTCATACACTTGATACAAATATTCAGAGATCAAAGTGGAACCTAACCCCCCCACCCCAAAGATTTAAATGATTTTTCAATGTTTGCCATAAAGATGGACTTCCAGCTAAAGCTAAAGCTTCTCCTGATTTATATTGGCTGTTTTAAGTAGCAACTCCCCTGCAGTAAAGATTGATGCTGCCTTTAAGAACCATATAGTGTAGTACATAAAGCAATGTATTCTGCAGATGTGTTTCCTCCCTGGCAGAGGCTGAGCAGGGGACACTGATTGCCCGGGGGGCTTCTGGGCAAATACTTACAGGGAATTTAAAAAATGGAAACTCCTTCCCCACAAAGGAATCTGGGAGCCCCCCTAAACCTTCTTGTATTAACTTTGCAGTGGATGAAGGTGTCAAACTGGCATGTGTCTACCAACAGAGGAGTGATCCTTTTAAGTCCTTTGCTTCGTCCCCACTTGTGAAATTTGTTGTGCCAGTGGGACGAGGCTGGCTATAAAACCCCGGCACTGGGGACCTCCATACAGCCCAGGCAGCCTGCCAGCACATTTCTGCTGGGAGCAGCCCTGGGGAGATCCCCCCCTTCATCTCTGCTGTGCAGGGAACTGCTTTGCTGACGGAGGAGAATGGACCTGAGGTGTGCCTGGATGCTCTGCATGCTCTGCCTCATCCTCACGGTCCGAGCGTTTACCCAGGAAGGGTTCAAGGAGGTGGTGCTGAAGCAGCTGGGGCTCTCTGAGGTCCCTAAACTTCACAAGAGAGACTTGGTGGATCTGGTTATCCCAGACCACGTCAAGAACAAGTACATGTCCATGCTGAAGCGCCAGAGGGTGAAGCGCCGCGCTCTGCCGAGCCTGGCTGGCATCCTCAGGGGGATCCCTGGACACACAGGTAACGTTTCCGCTGCCGGGAGCATCCCAAGCACCCTGCTGCCACCAGGGGAATCTGCCAGGGCTCTCCCGGCCGCAGGATGGGCAGAGGCAAACCCCCGGGGGGAATGAGCATCGGCTTTGTCTCCAAAGCTCAGCTGGACAGAAGAGGTGCATGCAACAGCATCTTAAAGATTAACAAGCACTCTTGGCACCTGGAGAGGGGGTCCCGCAGTCCTTGCAAAGGGGGGGATGCTGCTGGAGCCTGATAGAAGCCTTGGTACCCTGGGAACAGTCTGGGCAGGTGGGGAAAAAAATAAAAGTCAATAGAAAGTGCAGACCGTGCAGGTTTCTGGTCAAATCTGCAGCAAGTCTTCTAATAAGTATCACACCTCTTGAACGGTGTTTCATTCTCTCTCATCTCTTTTCTGTTTGTTTGTTTTTTTTACTGGAAAAATTAGCAAGGAAGAAAATAGCCATATAGATACAATCGTGCCTGTAAAAGGGCCCTTATAGTTTATTTTGCGTTCAAAAGACATACACAGCACCCTGGGCAGCAAATGAAAATACTTTTTCATTCCAAGTGGTGCTTTCATGCCCAGCGCTGGCACACCTTTTGAGGTCTTCTCAGTTTGGGATCATATTATGTCAGAGATTTCCTTCCTCCAGGTTGCAGAGACTCAGACATAAGAGAATAATTAGGGCATTTGCAAGACATTGATTCAAGTATGCATTAGAAAAGGTGCGTTTAGCGGCTGTCTCTACCACAAGAGCTCGACTGGAAGCATGGAAGGAGTGTGTTGTGATGATAATTATGCATGAAATGGGGGGTTTACTCACCAGGATGGCAATGACAGGCAATGACAATCATTTTTGTTCCCAACTGCACAGGCATGACAGGAGAAGTTCTCTACTCCGACATGACCACCCGCCAGAAGCTGATGTTTGACATGGAGGGCAGAATACCTAAAAACAGCGAAGTCACAATGGCTGAACTGAAACTCTTCAAAAAACCTCTGGATAGAGCAAACCTGCCTGCCAAGCAGTCTCACAGGCCCGTCTCCAATGCCAGGGTCAGCGTGTACTGGGTGCAGCAGCAGCACGATGGCACCAACAGCACCTCCCTGATAGATTCCAGGTATGAAAGGGGCCTCTGCTGGAGGCAGGACTCTAGTTAGAGAGTTTTGGGTCCTCTTGGGTACATTTGGGTATCATGTGTGCCTCAGGTCAGTTTGAGGGGGTTACATCTGCACAACCAGGTGATATGGCCTCTAAACCCAGAATGAGCTTGTAGAAGCAGATATTATGCTAATATAGCAATATATGATGATTCTTTGAAATAATCTATTTTTGTATCATATGATGCTATGTCTTCCCCTCTAAAATCCTCCACCTAGTTCATTCTCTAACTCAAGTGGGTCACTGGCTGCTGGTATTCTTTCCACTGGCCATTTCATTAGCTGGTTTAAATAGGTAAGTTATGCAAAAAGTATCTGATTCTGTAATGGTGAGCTCTGTGGAAGTTTTGCAACCTCTGAAGGCAGAGTGAGACCTAAAACCAATTCCCTGTGTGCGTAGAAACTTATGGATCTTTTGCAGCTTGGACAGGAGCAGGCAGAAGCCTGGTGTTTACCCAGCTGTCATCACCAATACTGAGGCCCCACGTAATCCTGCACCACCTAATTTTTTGTATGAGTGTGTAGAGAGGGTTTTTTCTGGCCCTTCAGTGTCTGTTAGATCCACATGATTCTTTCCGAGGTGGCAATTAACTGCTGTGGGTGCTTACCCAGAGCAAAAATGATAATGTAATCGAAGCGTGTGACAATCTACAGGAAGTAAATTATTCTGCTGCAATAACAGCATTTTGAGCCTGGGATTTATCTGATGAGCTTTTCTAATGTCAAGCCCTTGTCACACAGGCTGGTTCCTATACGTGAGTCGGGCTGGAAAAGCTTTGATGTGACCCAGGCCGTACATTACTGGCTGCGAAACAAGAGGCAGGAGCCGATGTTCCTGGAGGTGTGGATCGAAGGGGAAAGGGTGGGCAGCTATGCCTCGGAAATGGCCAAAGCCGTGCGCTTCACCTCGCAGGACCCCAAGGATAAAGGCCTAGGCAAGCCTGAACTGGTGCTTTACACCCTCAACTTGGATGACTATGGGTATGTATGAAGCCTAAATCTGTACTGTCTCTGGTGTAATTTTGTCCCTGAATTATTCAAACGCAGGGTAGGCAAACCCAGGGTGGGCAGCTCTTACCCTCACAGGTGTTTCCCTGCTGTGAGTGGAAGAATTAGAAAGTTGCTGCTGAATCACACCTCTCCTCTTCCCGTATTTGTTGTCTGAATACTCAAATGAACCCTGAGCATGGCCCAGGTTTCATGTCTCAGAGCCCACCCGTGCTATTAGCAGCAGGGATTACTTCTCCCCCTTCCCAGTTTGCAGTCACAGCACGCATTCCTGTTTCTCCCTCGGTGTCCAGGAGCGCTGGGGACTGCAGGGAGGAGGCGCTGATGGGGAAATCCACCTGCTGCCGGCAGAAGCACTACATCAGCTTCCGCGAGCTGTCCTGGGCTCAGCACTGGATCCTGGAGCCGGCGGGATTCCAGGCGTTCCGCTGCTCCGGGAGCTGCCAGCAGGTCCCCCGCGCCCTGCGCCGCCTCGGCTCCGGGCAGCGCTCCTGCGCCGTGGCCGGGAGCTCGGCGCTGCCCATCATCTACCTCGTCAAGAGGGGCAACCGCACCGAGATCGAGGCGGCCGAGTTCCCCGGCATGGTCGTGGAGAGCTGCAGCTGCGTCACGGATGGCGCGGCGCTGGTGTGACCGCTGGGTGGCCGGGGGTGTCACCCGTTCCCCGCAGCGCTGCCCTGCCCAGAGCCGGCCCGGCCCCCACCCCGGGGCCCCTGAGGAAGGTGCTGGGGGGTTCCTGCCTGCAAGGGTCAGCAGCAGCTGGGGCTGGGGCTCCCCCCGTGCCCGGCTACCCTGCAGAGAGGGTGCGCTTAGGGGCACTGTCCGTGCAGATGGGCTCAGAGCAGTGTGCATCTCACATACACCTGTGTGAGGGCTACCCAAGGAGCCTAGTGCTTCTCGGGGCTCCCTTGATGCCAGATAAATTCCTATTAATTAATTTCAGTCCCCACCCTGGAGTATTGCAAACAGCTCCAGGCAAAAGAACAGTGACCACCACCAAGTGAAGAATAATGCAGGGGCTCAGCTTTTCAATCTTAGGCTGCTGGGTTTGGTCCTTGTCTGCCCAAGCTGTGTTTACAATGAACTGGAGAGAAGAAGCACTTACATGTATATAATCCATACACCCACACATACACACATGTACAGGGTATATGAATATATGTGTGTATTTTCTACATACTGGATGTATACATATTGATTACATATATATGTATGTACATAAAATATTGCCTAGAGCTCAAAGGAACATATATATGTGCATATGTATTGAATGTACATATACATATCTACATGTACATAAAATATTATCTGAAACTCAAAGGATTATATTTTTGGCCTCTGTACCATGGGTTTAACACCATTTTAGGCAGAATTTAGAGTCCTGGAATCAACAGGAACATTAGGACTTAGGTTTGCTTGCATGAGTAACAGTTTGTTTTTCTGATTCTGTATTACAATTATTTCACTTTAGGGATTTTTTCCAAGTTTTGTGTGCTTTCAAATTCAAGGAAACAATAAAATACAAGTATTAAAGTAGCCCTGTGTTTGTTTATATTTACTCTTAGATCTGAAAGTGGAGGGGAAAAGATCTGTTGTATTTCTGAGAGTATCCAGTGCCCAGCTCCCATAAACAAACACACAGCCACAGCTTTTCTCAGCTACCTGTGTGATCCCAACTGCACCTTCTCTGCTCCCTCAGGGATTGGGACTGGGCTGAATCAGTAGCCAGAGCAGAGCCTACACTGCCAGCGCTTCATCCTGAGCTGCTGTGGAGTTTAAGTTAACACTTTCTTAAGAGAAACCTAGAATCTTATGTGCCAGCAGGAGGTGATGCTCTCCTTGTGAGTTGCAGCGGTGACGGAACGTGCAGGGGTCAGCTGGAGCTGTAGCACAGAAAGGGATGAGCTGCCTCCTGACCCCCTTCATCCCCAGGTGAAGCATTTTAACCCTGACCCTTCCTGTTGGACATCTGACCAACACATCCCCTGGAGAAATGCTATGATAAGGTGGTTTACTCCCTTTTAAAACTGTTCAGAAGGGCTGGCCAGGGTGTCACCCATGTTAATGATTTCCTCAGTTCACAACCCACTGAGACAGCAGCGGCTGTGGGGATGAAGCATTTACTGCTGTCCATCTCTGTTGGACGGTGGGATGTGGCCCCTGAGGCTCTGGTTGAACCCACTGCTCGTGTAAGGACTCTGAAATGTGTTTGTCTGACTAGACAGGGTGACCATGGACCAGAGGAAAAGAGGGACCTGTCAGACTCTGCAGTGGCTATGTGTCATCCTTCAGGAAGGTGTGACTGCTCCTGCTGCCCTGCAGGACCCCAGCTCTGAGGTCACCCAGGCATCTCTACCATCACCTCTCAGGTAGGCCATCAGTTGTGAAAACACCGGCGGCAAAAGAGATTTAAAGGCAGAAAAAAAGGCAAAAGCACAGACTCACCATTCACTAGCGTTGGGCTACAGCATCATGGGTCACTGGAAGCAGAAGTGCATGAACAGGAATGACCTCTGACCATTCTCTTCTCATGACTATGCAGCATCTATCCTAATGGCATTGGCATCCAGCCTCAGGCCCTCTCCACCCAGCTCGGGGCAGAGCATAGCCTGAAGGCCAGCAGTTCAGCTATCAGAAGAACAAAGCCGATGATTTAGCCACACACTGCCCCTGGGGAAGAAAATGTTTGAGCTGGTTGCTGCCTGAAAATGAAGGGCATTAACCCTGGCTTCCCTTCACCCTCTGGCACTCGAACCTCAGGCATCATTCATCCTCCGTCCCAGGAGAAATCCATGCCGTGAAATTTGGGCCAGGCTGCCGTGGGAAATGGGGAGCAGAGCACCACAGGAGCAGCGGAGTGGATGGAAAAGGTTCCTCCCCTCCGCCAGGATCCTGTGCTGTGTCCGGCACCCCTTGCTCTGCGTCCGGCTGCCCTTGCTCTGGTGTCCTGTGGACACGAGGTGCACAGCAGCGAGCGGTGGGTCTGTGTGCATGTGGAAGGTGGGGAGGGGGAGGTGGTGGCCAAGGAACCCTGGTGTTACTGTGGGGAGAGCTGTGGGTATTGCAGGACAGGGACAGGGCACAAATCTGTGAGCTATAAAGCCCTGCCTGCTCTTCTGCTGGCATGGATACTTGGATTTATTGCTAGGGGAGCTGCACAGATGTCACAGCATCTCTGCTGGGGCTGGTTTTGAGCTCACTTTTGGATTGGAGCTCCCCACTTTTGGGGAGACAGGATGCTGCTCCTCTAAACTCCAGCTGGCTTTGCAATGAAAATGCTGCAGACTTGGAGGCTGGGCTGATGTGGGGAAGGCTCCAGAGGTTTCTACACTGCAAACTACTGGGCAGAAGCCTGTGGATGAAATACTGCCACACCCGGGGGGTTTTCAGACATCAGCCCATGCTACAGGAAATTATCTTCCAGCCTGTCGTCTTCAATCCAGGCTGCATTTGCTGTGACACCTTCTGCGTGCTACTTGTATGGGTACAACTTGTAATGCACACAAAGGCTGCCAAGATGTCGTGTTCTCCTTTCCGTCTGAGCAGCACCGCAGTCTCTGAGGAAAGGCAGAACATCTCACACACCTGGCAGCAGCGTGGTTCAGCATTGTCGTTGATGCTGTGCTGTAAGAAAATAAAAAGGAAGAACAGTGTAGGGGGCATAATGAACTACACATTGCCAGAAATTTCATAAAAAAGTGGAAAGGTGTTTTAAGGCGAAACCAGTGTTAAACCATCGGGCGTCCTCCTGCACTACTGACAGCACAGAGCACCCAGGTGCTGCTCAAGGAGAAGGAGGCGTGCACTCTTCACATGGAGGACTTCAACAGCCCTGTTATTCCCACACTCCAGGTTGGGCTCTTGCGGGAGTGTTCGCGTGGCGGTGCTTGAGCTAGAGCTTGCTGCAAGCCTGAGCTTATCAGAAGAGTGAGCTTATCATAAGTGTGAGCTCTGGCTGGCCCTCATGGCGCTGCTCACAGGGAGACCTTAGAGGGCCTGCAGTAGTTAATGGAGCTGGACGTGGGGCATGGAGCTGGTCCTGTCTGTCTCAGGAAAGCTTTCCTTAAGAGAGGGGTTTGGCCATGCCAGCAGCACTTTCTCTCTCCATTGTCTCTATCCGTTATCTCCATTTTAGGAGAGAGAACAGAAGTTTGAAGCCACATTAAATGCCACTGCTAGCTGGGCTGCATTGCCCTGTCTGATCTTTCAACAGTTTCATTTAAACCAAGGCTGCTTTCCCATTTTCTTTCAAAATTTGTGAGAAGTCGCAGCTTTTCCCGGCAGGTGAGACCTTATTTCCTCTCCCTCTCTTGTTTTTTCCCTTTTGCATTTCACAGACTCCCACCAAGGGTGTCTGACACTTTGCCTTTCAGGCCAGCCTTCTAATTGCCTGTGTAAGTGGAAAGTCAAGTGCCCAATCCACATCCCAGCAAAGGTGATAATCGGGGAGCTCCTCTGCTTTGGCTGGCAAAAAACTCCAGCTGGAGTCTGGGAAAGGCGAACCCAGGGCAAACAGAGGAGGGGGAGGGTCAGTGGCACGAGTTTCAAGGGATGCAACAGAGATCCTGCAGGACTTCGATATTTTTAGAGGACTTGGGCTCCTCTGTGCACTCCTGGAGCAGGTGTAGGAGAGCAGCATGAACAACATCAGCACATTTCAGAATAAAATAGAATAAAAAGCTCATTGTGACTGCCTCTGGCCTGTGCTCTGGAGATGCTCAGGCACTTCAGAGCTGCTGGGGTACCTGGGTTTCCTGCGGTTAAACCAGCAAATGCACGATGGCCAAGAAACAGTTTTTAACCACGGCAGGAGATAGTAAGTTATCTGGAGATACTGAGCACTGGAAAGTCAGGTCAACAATCCACAGCTCTCAGCACACTTTTTGGATAATTGTTAAATCAGGGTGGGGTTTTTTGTTTGTTTGGTTGGTTTTTCATAGCTATTTATTAATTTTGTTTTAAAGGTCCTCCTAATATTTACTTGTGGGGATTTTTTTCTGTTTACCTATTTCTTTCAAATTTTCTCTGTTACGACAAATCTGCCTCTTTGAAAGCCTGGGGTGCCTGTATCCCCTTTGAAAGTCTGTTTTCTGTTTTCTGAAAATGAATGCAACCAGTTCATAATCACTACTTCCCAGGTGACTGCAAACTTCCAGCCCAGCAGCCAACAGCTCTGCCACCCTTGGGAGGTCTCAGGTAGTTGCTGTATGATGGATACAGCATCGCACTGGCCATCAGGTGCCTCCAGACATCATAAAATTGTCTAGGTTGGAAAAAATCTCTAGAATCATTGAGTCCAACCATTAACCCAGCACTGCCAAGCCCCCTACTAAACCATGGACCACATCTACCCAGCTTTTAATTCAGTTTTGATTCAATCAGCTCCCTAGGCAGCCTGTTCACGTTTTCACTGAGATGCATAACAGCCCCAGCAGATGTTTCACAAGCTGTCTGGCTTCTTATAAACATTCCTCTCCTTTTTCCATACAGCCCCAGCAGGTCTTTCAAGAGTTCCTTGCTCCTTTCTGCCCTGCAAGTTTTGTGCAAATTCCTGATTCCTTGTGCCTGGTTAGAGGCACCCAGTGAGGGCAGCAGGGAGAAGCAGGACAGGCAGCTCGTGCATTCAGGCCACTGGGACACATTCCAAGCATGCACAGCTGCTGGCTCCAAACCCTGACCAACTCTCCTGGATTAGCCCAAACTCTAGCAGTGCTGGAAAGCAGTGATGCCTGCCCAGTCCCTCCTCTACAACTGGGTGAAGTCAGAGTTGTCACCTCCCTCCCTTCAGGTGTCATTGGGCATGTTAATCTGCAAAGCCACTCTAATTGTTCAGCTGTAACCAAAGCCAAGCCAGATGAGGTGGCTGTGCTAACTAACAAGGGTGCAGGCATTAACCATTTCCGGTTAAATGTCTTGGAGGAAGATTTAGGATTTTAAAATAGCACTTTCCTGAGAATAGGCACTGCTACAAACAAACCTTTCAAATGCCAAGATTCTCCAGAAAGCAAAATCTTGGATAAGAAGGAGTTGCAGCGGGATCAGAAGGATTAATTGTGACTGTTTTAGGAACAGACAGACGATGTAAAGGTGTTCCTGCAGCCCGTGGGACTCGGTTCAGGTGCCCTGTGCTGAAGGGCGAGGGTTTGTCAGCGCTGCTGGAAGCGCACACATCCTCAGCGTTAGTCCAGTGCCACCTACAGCAGCGAGAGCAGAAGCTGCAGCGCTCAGCAAACCAGTGGAAGCAATTCCTGCACACTCCAGCAAAAGTGGTGTTTACAGGAGTGGCTTTTGAGTAACTTGTTTATTAGGACAATGTAGGTGAGGACAGTGGAAAGGAGCCTTTTGGTTGAAGGCCGGCAGCTGTTGTTATGTCTGCTGGTGGTGATATTTCTAAACCTCCACTAATTCTTTTCCTCCGTGACTTGCCCTGTTCCCTGCTGTTTTGGATATTAGATGTGCTTATCTTTCTTTCCAGGGAAGAGATGGAGCTGTATGAAGTGAGGAAAAGCCCTCCCTCGGGCTTGTGCCAGTGTTTTCACTAATTACATTTTTTCAGCCAGTGAAACACCAGGCAGTGCTTAGGTGTTTGAAATAAATGCATTTAAAATGACACTTCAGAAGTGTGACTTCTCTAAGTCGCACCGCTTGCTTTTTGGGGAAGCGATTCCATGGGAGAATGAACCATTTCACTGGGAAGATATTCACAGTTTTGGTGCATTTACAACCAGAAACATCTTTGAGATACAAAGCTACATAAATCCTTAGAAAAAGACAGACACAGGTAATGCAAACTGCATTATCCTCTGGCCCTGGACTAGAGATCACCTGTATTCTGAGGCCATTCTGTCCTACAGAAATAGCCCATATAACACTGGAACTCTTTCAGTTTACTTTTTTTTTCCAACTGTTGACCTTTCTGTTCTTGTCCAAATTCTTAAGAAAGCTTCAAGCACTTCAGCTACTTCTCTTCTGTTGAAGGATCAGTCCAAGTCCTGTTGTTACCCAGCTGTTTTCAAAAGGATGCCCTATGAGCATGTGAAAGCCCTGAATTACCAGTGAGCACCCCTATGGCTCTCCAGACACAATAACGCTCTAGGCTAATCCTTGATGTGGGCATATCCCAGAACAAGTGCTGGTTCCTTTTTAACTCAGCAGGAACTAAACAATTCCCAAATAAATTTGCCCAATGTGGAGATGGTTAAAGGTACAGCTGTTGTCCACTAAGACAAGGGCATTTCTTTTAATTCTGGCAGTACTGAAGATGCAGTTGATCAACAAAGTGTTTGGTGCTACTGGTGGTTTAAAATATTCCAGTCCCCCTTCACCAACCAGTGTTTATTCCCTACTTTATGTAATGCTGCTTCAGTTGTGCTGGCACAAATTTGTTAGAGCCACATCAGGGAACTGATCTGGTTTAACAAGGAACCCACAACACTAAAGGCAAGCAGGTGACACATAGGGTGGGCTTGGAAACAGCTGCATCAGTGCAACTCAAAGAGTGCAATTGCAGTGAGTGGAAATAACCCGAGTAAGAGTGGTTACCAAAACACCCCATCAACATGCTCAATTCACTTCTGTCCCACACTACCCTTCCCATCCTAGAGAGGAGCTCAAGTGTTCTCAGAGCTGAAGGCTCTCCTGTCCCACACGCTGTCCCTGCCTTTTGGGGAGTTGGCTGTAAGCACATCAAAGGTTTCCCACCCAGGCAGGGACTGCCAGCATCTAACATTGCCAGCCAACAGATTGACAGCAGCAAAACTTCATCATGCTAAGCTGACCTCCCAAGCACCCTTCATCCAAGTTTCCTAATGAAACATTCAGTAAACACACCCATTTCCTTTCTACACAGAGTCCACTTGTCCTGTCACAACTCCCATGGGATGTGATTTGCAGAGCCTCAGTGTTTCCCTCCTCCTCTCCAGAATACTGTCAAAACAGATTCCCAAGCATTCTGTCTATGATGATATCCTTACCACTTGTCCATCTTTTCCATCCCAACTCCTTGGGATGCCAACGAATCTTGTGGATGTGAATTTAGAAGCTGGGGATACTCAGTTGAAAGGATACCAAGAGTTTTTATTTAATGACATCAAATACACATGCAAAAAAAAAAGGTAAATATTCTCAAATCTAACCAATGGTTTTCCCCTTAGGGGGCTTTGCAAATAAGGATGGCTTGATCTGGTCTCTAGACAGACCTCTCACTGAAAAAAGCCTTGCTGCTCTTTCCTTCAAAGTGCCTCCACATTTCAGTCCCAAAGCCATCAATCCCATCTTCAGCTTCTCTAAACCCAGGGCTTCCAGTTCAGCAGCAGAGTTGAACGCCAGTAGGTCTATTGGTTCCACCTCCTGCAAAGAGAAAAACATTAAAGAAAAAGAAGAGTTCACATGGTGCAATTCTTGCAGCTGTCCTGTGCAGGGCCAGGAGCTGGACTTTGATCCCTGTGCATCCCTTACACCTCAGGAGATTCTACGATTATCCCCAGAAATGTTCAGTACTCCCAAGAAAACTGAATTAACAGCAACATTTCACCATCTTGCCCAGCAGTTTAGTAGTTTAACCTTGGCTTCCAGAGATACAGCAAAGCTGACAGCCCCTTTTTAGCCTGATGAAGAATATAACCAATATACCTCCAGTGGGAGCAGGAAGGAGGATGAAAAGTTAATTTTCAATGCAGTTACACTGTAACTAAAGAAACAGATATAAAAGCATCAAAGCATCTCTTTTTAGTAAGATTAACCAAAAAAAAAAAAAACCAAGTTGTGAAGTTCACATCTCACATCCTGCCACAAAAAAAAAAAAAAAAAGGATTAAAATTTCATCTTAAAAGGAAACTGGTATACTTGCAAACTGAGGATAAAATGGACCTCTACAGGTTGTCTAGTCCAAGCCCAGGGCCTTGTCCACAAAAGAACATGGAATAGATGTGGTAATTCAAATCAAATGCTGGGATTTACTAACACACTAAAAAGGACACCAAAATCTAAGCTCATTTTGTTCAATATTTAAATGCATACATTGGTCTTAAAATCTGTACCAAAAAGACTTCAGAGCAAGTAAGAGCAGCAGTGGGAATGAGAGAACTCAGTTATGCACTCAGGAAAACAATTCTTGCCAGCAGAATTAGAACCTTTGTTCTGCTAAGCATACAAAAAGCCAACTGGTTGCCTCATTATTCTCACCCTACTTCTAAAAAAAAATTCATCAAGGACTACTATAAAAATATTTCCACCTGCAGTAACAATCTGCCACAGCATTGGTGGAGTTTCCTGTTCTAGGAATAGAAGGTCTCGCAAATACTGAGCAAAAGGTAAGCAGTGAAGAATGGTAAACATCCTGTTTAAAATTTGCCAGCTCTAGTAGTACAGTAGATGACAAGGTTCTAATTGATCAGATTACATCCTTGGTCTTTTTCCCATTGAACTGTAATAAACTTTCACACATCAGTCATTGCCAGTGGCAGCTGACGGCAGACTTTCCACCCAAGCTGAAATAAGGCAGAAAATCCCAGTAACTCCCTAGCCTGAAAAACAAGCCACACTTTGTTTTATTGCTAGAGTAAGTCCAGATTCATTACCCCTACAAATCTTTAACAGTAATATCATGCAAGGACCAATAAAGCACTAGTATTGGCACCCTTTACTGCCAAGTATCAGCTGGGCTTTCATCAGTCCAGTGGGAAAAACTACATTGCTGGAGCTGGAGCTTGCTTGCTTCCTCAGCTCTAAAAGCAGCTGAAGACACACCACATTTTGTACTGCTTCATACTTACTGTGCTCTGTGACTGGTTTGTTTCCTGTGCCTTAGCAGGAACATTTTCTTGCTCTTCTTTCCGAGCTTGAGTCACTCCATTCTTTTCTTGGGCCTCTTCCTTCAGGGGTTCTGTCATTTTACTGTTTTCTTCAGACAGAATTTCAGCCTGCCCTGTGTACACCTCTCCTTGCAGATCTCTTCCAGGACCTTCTGGCTGTTCAAGTGCTTTCTCACTTACACTGATAGATGGACTGTCCTCTGCTGAAGCCACAGAGCTGCTTGAACACTCATCTGAATTTCCAACACTTTCATTAGATCTGCTCCCTGATGGACAACTTCTGTCAGATGCACAAGGGGAGTCATCCTCACAGCCTGAGCCTGTGGCCTCATCCAATCCTGGCCTGGCACAGGGAATATGTTACAAATTAACATGCATCTATTTTAACTTTTTTCTTTCAAATAACTGTTTTAAATTGCCACATTTCTCTTTCCAAAAACCACTTCAGAGAGATACAAGGACCTCCTCTAACAGCTATTTAGGTTAGTTAAGAGAAGAGCTGTTACTATTGAACAGGACCTATAAACACCCAAAACAGGTATTACAGCATTCCCAATACAGAAATTACTGGAGTCTTCGACTTCACTTTCATGTTACATGACCTGAAAGATGCCAGGGGAGAAAAATAATCTTTTTAAGTTCATTGTAAATATAATTCATTAATGAAGGAAAGGACAACGGGAAGTAGTAGAATATAATCATTTAGAAGGGGTGGGGGAAAAAAGTGCCTATTTTTGCAAATAATCTGGGATAGAATTATAGGAATGCAGATATGTTTACTTTCAGTTCTTTGATTTTATCAGTTCAATTTTCTTATTTCTATTTCAGTCTACATCTCAGACTAGACTCTGCTTACTTGTATGTATCTAAACTTTCATCTTGTTCAAGGCTTAAGACCTAAGTATAAAAACAAGGTGTAACTCCTACCAAGAACATTTTCTTTTTTCAGATTTTGTTTCATTCTTTCCAGGTTCACCAGGACGCTTCCGACTCTTGCTGCTTTCTGATGCCACTGCTTTGCTGGCAATAACCTGCAAGCCTTCAAAACAAATTTGAAAGTGAACTTCATCAGTACACAATTCATGTATGTTGTAAATTCTACTTATCTTTTCACTTCAGATGCAATTTAAAACACTAATGGAAAGAATCACTATTGGTGATATAGACTCAAAGCTTGAACATAAACTAAGCAGCAGCAAACACTTTCCTACACAGATTTACTAAGACACAGAATCAAATTTCACTGAAACTTAAAATTTCATTCAATTAAAACAGTTACGACCCGCAAGTTTTTAAAAAAATTTTCCCACTGAAGTGAGGCCAGAGAGGCTTTGAATCTGCTGTATGTTCTGAGGACAGGGAGTGAGGCCAGGCTGCAGTACCGATGCGGATGGACTCCTCCTGCCGCTCAGCCATCTCGCGGTACTGCCGCTCGTACTCGGGGTCGGTGAACGTGTGCCGCGGCTCCGCCAGCTTCCGCTGCAGCCTCTCCAGGCGCCTCTGCTCCTTCTCCGCTTCCCGCTCTGCCTGCTTCTTCACCCACTCAGCCATCCTGCACATGACACAACCATGAAAATCAGTGTTTCCACCACTTGGTGTAATAGCAGTTTGTTGCTTTGCAATTGCAAAATGCTTCCACCACCTGCTATGATGGGAGACAATGGGAAAAAAAACCCAGCACCCAGGGGAATTATGAAGGAACAGACAGAGATTCTGCTACAGAGAAGAGCATTATGAAGAGCATTATGATGAAAGCCAGAAACAGCAAGTAGTTAAGTTCACACATCCCCAAGATTATGGTCTTGTAGCTTCAGAGAACTGTGAATTCCAGATGAGGAATCCAAGAGGTGCCAAACACTCTCTCAGGCACAGGCTGCAGTAAAATCACATCTACTTTGCAATAAAAATTACAGTCAGGAGAGCCCTGTTGTCTTCCAGTCCATCTGCACTTAAGATTTCACTTTTGCTCTTTTTAGTATTCAAAATACCATTTCATTGCTACAACAGGCTGTTACTTGACCTCTTTCGTTAACAGTGAACTCCAGGATCAGGTTATTTTTTAGTTTCAACTTCTGAGAAAATGCCTTACGCTTTTTCATGATTGACGTCCCGCAGTCTCCTTCCACTGAGATCTCGACAAGCTTCTCTGTTTGTTGTCTTCTCAATCTGAGCACCAAGGGCTCGTAGCATTGACCCAAACCCTTTCAGAGAAAAAAAGTAATCAAGAAATAGCTAAACAGAAACAGAAACTAAAATACTTCATCAATACACAGAGTCCAGCTTAGGCTGAATTCTTTAGTTCTTTGGCTACTGAGATCTTGGCATTTATATACTCTTTTAAAATAAGTACAGATTAAGTCAAGTAGGTCACATAACATACTCAAATCACAGACTATTTGTACCTGAAATATTTGTCCTAAGTGACCATGAATGACACTTGGGAGCCTAAGATGACAGGTCTTTTTCAACATGATTTTAATTCTGAAGTCACTTTGGTGCTTGTTACAGATTTCTACTAATACAGCAAAGCTGAAAAGGGATGTGAAGAAAAGCTGAACTGCACATTCCCTGGTCAGTTCTCAGCTTTGCACCTACACTTCGGTTTCAGCTCAGAAACTTTTCATCAGTCATACACACAACAAGAGATCTGCCAAAATCTGAGGACTCCTGCTATCCATCCATGTAGACTGTGGCACAGCAGAAGTAAGTAGTTTAAACAACAAACCTCCTTTTCCACCACAAAGTCTTGGCTCCAAGCTATAAACGACTCCACTCTGCAACTCATCTTCATCGTTGGCCAATTGCCCATTACACTTCACATACAAGCTTTCTTCAGGGATGTTCTAAAAAAAGCAAAATTGAGTCAGATCATTGAGAAAATGAAACATTCTGAAAGAATGTTCTGAAAGAAAACCATTAAGCAGTCTTGTTTCCTTCCTTCCAAAGTGGAGGCAAAACAATCAGACAATCTGAAAAGCATGAACATTCGCTATAGCGTTTGTTTTAACTCCTGGTTATCAAAGTATTGAACACAGTCTAAATTGGCTTGTAAATGTGAACGGGGAAAGGTGTACTACGCAGAAAATTCAGAAATAACCTGTGATGAACTGACCATAGCCCTCATTCCCTGTCCTCCTGTGCCGCTGGAAGGAAGAAGATAGAGCCTGGGAAAGAGGGAGGTGAGGAGGGAAGGTGTTTTGAGGATTTCTTTTACCTCTCATAATCCTGCTTTGATTTTGACTGGTAATAAATGAAGCTCATTTCTCCAAGACAAGTCTTTTTTGCCCGTGATGGTGACTGATGAGTGTTTTCCCCGCCCTTATCTCGACCTATGACCCCTTTTGTTACATTTTCTCTCCCCTGTACAGCTGAAGAGAGGAGAGACAGAGCGGCTTTGGTGGGCGCCAGCCAGGATCAACCCACCACAGTGTGCGTATGTGTACATGTGTATACGTATGTATAAAACACAGATAAGAAGCTATAGATCTCTGTTACAGCAAATCCTCCTGGCTCAGCTAAGCCACAGCAACGAAAAGCAAGGTGGGCATCGCAGCCGCCCGTCAGCCGGGTGTCGGAGCGGCCTCACGGCGGGCGGGCAGGGGCCGCGAGCGGCCTGCGCAGAGCCGCCGACACCGGAAGCGCAGCGCCTCCCGAGGCCGGAGGGCCTCACTCCCGCCCCCGGACCCCGGCACTCACCAGCTCCCGGGCGCGGTCGCGGCGGAGGCAGAGCACGGAGCCGCCCCCGGGGGGCAGCGGC
>VZTX01025807.1:0-122962 GCA_013400915.1 Pardalotus punctatus
GGGAAAATTCCCCAACTTCCAACAGCATGGTGTAAAACCAGTTTGGATTTTCCTTCAAACTGATTGTCCTTCAAACTGATTGTCCTTCAAACTGTTTTTCCTAGATTTAAATGATGAGATTTGATTTATTCTTTTCATGAATCAATGAGAACTAAATACAATCTATCTGGTATGTCTTTCATCTCCCATCCTTTATCTTGTTTTATTTCTTCTTGGTCCTCTCCATTTCATCACCTCTACTTGTCTTCATTTCTGTTCCTTTCTTTTTAATTCTGTTGTCTGCCCTCTCTCCTGCCTTAGATTTTTCTCTGTCCTGTATTTCAGTGCCTGCTTGCTATTCATTGCCCACTAACTCTTCTGCACAGTGAGAGTCCAATAGAACTTTTTTCCCCTCTGCTCTTGACCACAATCACATTTGTGAAGCACTTGAGGTGATTTAACCACAGGTTGGAGCCTCTCCTTCACCTCAGGCAAATATGCATGGCATACGGTAACAAAACTTCATGTGAAGTATTTTGTCTAGAATCCAGAAGGGAAAAAGAGGAGGAGGAAAAATGAAATCAAGGTTACCCCTCACTGTAACCTTGTGTCTGTGTGTTATTGCTCATTATGCAGCAGAAGTGCTGCCCAGCTCAGGGAATGCGTTTGCAAATAGCAGCTTATCTTGATCTCTCTTGATTTATGAGGAGTCATTTATGTTGGCAGTTTGAAGAAGGCCTCAGGAGTCCCAAGTTTCTTTCCAGCCAGCCCTGCTGAGCCATGTAGGAGGTCCCCTTTTTGCCTTTCCAGTTTCCTGTCATTCCTGGTTACAGCATGCCATTTTTGTTACTACTTCTGCCAATAATATCTTGGATGTTCCTGGAGGCAAAAAGGATATGGTGACATGGAAGTTGCTAAGTCAGTTTAATTTCTTGGTGCTTTCTTTGAGGTGAGTTATGGCAGACTTTGTAGCACAACCTGGTGTGTGAAGATTAACTGGTGGTGGATACAACCTTATTTAACAAATGGAGAAGAGATACTCTTTCTGCTAAATGTAATGAGCTATAAATACACTATACGATCCCCCCCCCAATAATAAAATTTTGTTTAACTGGTGGTGACCCTTGAAAAGTATTGTATGAATATACACTTCAATCCAGCTGTGGGATCTTTTCTTGGGTGGTAAACTTAATAAGTAAGTGAAGTAAATTTAGCTTTAAAAAGCCCATGGTTGCTGGCTTTTTATGTAGACTTTAACATCCTGAGTTACATGAGCCACGTTACGACTGCAAATGCATGAAAGGTGCTTATGTAGAATTAAAAACAAGCACTCTCTCACTCTATTTTTTCAGAAATACCCATTACATGAAGGCATTAGTGTTTCTTTGTGGTTTGTTTTAATTTTTTCATTGTAACTTTGCTTTATTCTTCCTTGTCTGGAATGGTTTATACTGAAATGAGTTAATTGCATCTTATGATGATGAAAGTAGCTGGTTTTATATGTCTCACGGTTGTTTATTATGGGATGGGAAGTCATTGATTTTCCCTTTTGTATTGCTCATGGTGGAAATGTCAGAGGTGCCAAGGAGGCAGTGTTGGTTCACTTAGAATTAGCATATTTAAACAGATTCACTTCTTTTGTTGTGGAGAAAGTTTGCACAGACATCAACAGAAATTTTGTTCATGTCTTATTTTGAAAATGAAGGGGTTCAGTAAGAGATTATTGTGAAGTAACAGGATTATGTGTAAACCCTGATAACCTCCCCATTATAGTCAGAATAATTGGAATAACTAAACCTAATAATTAAACAAGAGATGGATGTAGGGTTCCTGGATTTCTGGCAAGCAGAGAGAACTGCTGCAATATCCCTAAAATCTGTTTTTTCCTATAGGGTGCCTCTATGAAGTGCTTGAGAAATGTTCAAATACACTAAAAGAGCAGTATATAAAAGACTGGTAACATTTGAAACTGAAGTTAGGATTATTTTTGTGCACTGTAATGTCTTTTCACTGTCTGGTCTTCATGGTTATGACCCATATGTGACCTGATAAATCCTGTCTGATGTCAGTGCTGTATTGATTGCAATCTGAGGAGACAATCGAAAGTGAATTCCAGTTTTCCAACAACAGGAATAAACTGGATCAATATAAAAAGGCAAAAATGGAGTTTCTTGTGGTGATTCACACATGGCCCCACATGTCCCAATTACATGCAGAGGTCTACAGCATGGCCCTGCCTTTGTCCTCTGTGGTGCTGCTCTCTCTGCTGGGAAGAGTGAGGCTTTGGGAACTTAGGGAAGCTGAATTCAGAAGTCTCTGCCGCCTGAACGTGCTGGTTTGCTTGGGAGTTTGAGACACAGAATGAGCACAACAGTTTGCAGCACCCTTAGAAACTCAAGGAGTCTACCAAGGGCCAGTGAGGAGGCGAAGGTACCGAACATGTCTCCTGTGAGGAAAGGTGAGACTGTTCAGCCTGGAGCAGAAAAGGCTCAAGGGGATCTTACCAGTGTGTGTAAATACCTGGAGGGAGGTTGGAAAGAAGCCAGAGCCAGACTCTCCTCTGTGGGGCCCAGCAAGGGGCATGGGGGCAGTGGGCACACAGGCGGCCCCGTTGGAACATACGGAGAAACTCCTTTACTGTGGGGGTGAGCCAAGAGAGGTTGCCCAGGGGGATTGTTGAGTTTTCACCTTTAGAGATGTTCAAAAGCTGCTTGGACATGGTCCAGGGTAACAGATCCTGCCCTGCCCAGCAGGTTGAACCAGGTGACCTCCAGAGGTCCCTTCCCAGTCAAGGATCTGTGATTCTTGTCCTTCAGGTATTTTTCTTCATTAGTTCATCTAAAGTTGTATTAAAGACTTCGAGCAATAAGCTCTGATACTGACGACTCATTGTAAGCCTAGGCAGCATCTGCTTAGACTTATTTTTAGCTGTATGTGGTATCCCTGTGCGCTGCATTCCTTCTCCTTGAAACTAGGGGAAGACTTGAGGAAAGGGTTCAGGGCGATCTGTAGTCTCCTTGTATCAGCATCTCTCAATTGCTTATGCCCACAATCCATCTTGCAGGCAGGCGCAGAGCTGCACTCGCAGTGCACGTCGCCTGCTGGGGCAGTGCTGGTTGCTCAGCAGACACCTGGATGGATGCAGGTTCAGCAGCTGTCTTCAGTGTCTCGTATACTCTTGAAGGATTCAGCAGGAATTGTAGATGGATGGGACTTTTAAAAGTAAATTTGTGTAAAAACCGGGAATAAAATAGAATAAAGTGTTATGGCTACTCATAAACTGGCCTTATCTAACTTTTCCTTTTAGTATAGTGTTAATGGTATCTTCAAAATTACTTTCACATTCTGACTGAGGCAGGCACAAAACCCATGTGCTTGTATTTTTCTCCTTTTCCCTAAGGCTGGCTGGCCTTCATCTTCTGCCATGCCCTGTTTCCTCAGTGTGGAATAAAGACTTACAGATCTTGTAGAAAAGTGATTTTCATCTTTTATGCTCCCAAAGAGCCAGAGTCTTTGATCTGGTGGTCTGATGCCAATGCTGAGTGATGCAAAGGGCACTCAAGTCAGCAAACCCAGTGGCTTTTGGATTTCTGATAAAGAGAATTGAGATTACCCTGTAATGGAATCTTAATACTCGTGGAAGATGAGTGGTTGAAAAAACTATGTACTTCCAAATAATGAAGTTCCTGTGCAGAAAAGTAAAGGTGATTTGTCACAGCAAGTATTAAAGTGAGGTGTCCAGGATATCAAATGGTTGCTGAATTATGGGGCTGTTAGCAGGGAGTGGGTCTGGGATGTAACTGAGTTGGTATGTAAACTCTGCAGCTTGCCCTGGATCTTGCTAAAATGTTTCTGCCTAGATTATTGGAAGAACTCCATTGTTTATGAAAATGAGGGACAGGAGGTTCCTTTTTGAAGAAACAGTCTGTGCACTTCAATGACTACAAGCTTACGGAGCTTATAAAAGTCAATATATTGGCAATTCTTTATCTGTGTACTGCTGCAAGGTATTTCCTCCTTGTTAAAATCACTGTCACTGAATTGTCTAAACTTGCAGAATTTTCTCTTTTTATTAACATTTTGCTAGCAGCAAGCAATACCACATGCCAAAGGTCAGGGGGTGCTTGCAGGGTGTAGCTATGAGTTTTGTTGGAATTCTTTCTTAGACCCAGCTTGTCAAGGACAAGTCAAGCAATTCTGGAATGCAAGACTTGAATGGTTACATTGACTGTGTCATCTTTTGATGACAAAAGTAGGCTTAATTTCAGAATTTGTAAGAATGTGTTGAAAGAAACCCTGACTAGACAGACATCTGCTTGGTCATTAATGCTACAGGAAACTTACCTTCTAAGACCCAGGGTTTTCTTTTTAAAGATTTGGTTTTTTAAAGAGTTACTATACTTTTGGGATTTTATACTTCTTGTAGTGAATATTTCTAGGCACTTGTTTAAAATCATAGTAAGTTTTTGAGCACCATCAATTGGGGTATATAAGTAGAAGCTGAGGATTCAAATACACCACATTTTCCATTTCCTGTGAAGTTTCACATGAATTTTCCACAACCATCTGATACTGGGGCAGTATCAGCATCTGAAACTGGGTTTGTTTGTTAGAAACAGGCCTTAACCTTTCCACTTGCTTATGGAAATTACCCTGAGTTGGTGGTAAAGTTAGAAATACTTGAATGTCAAATTGCAGATTAATTACAGTCTTTACATTTGTGGCTTTAGGAGGAGACATAATCAGAAACCTAATTTAAAAATCAGCAAACCAGAAGGAACGTGGACAAAATTACTTGCTACATGGATGAATCTGTTGGTTACCTCTCTTACTTGTCTGTTTGTAAGGTAGTGCCTATACACATATCAGAGAAAAAGGTGAAATGGTAATGAATAAACTGGTTAACATGGCTTTTACTTGGGCTAATCTGTCCTCACGTCCTCCAGAGGGCCAACTCTGTGGGGTACTAGCCATTAAAAAGCAGATCAAACCTCAGACAAAATCCAGTGCTGAAACAATTATCTCCCAACATTTAACAAAAGAATGCTTGATATCATATCTGCTAGAGATCACTTGACCCAAATAAAGCCCCAAACATAATAAAATAGAAATTGAAATACTGTGATATCTGCAAACAGATTTGTCAACTATACATCATGTGGGGAAAAAAACGTACCCAGACCCCCTCAGGTGGTGTACAGAGCACCCCATCTCGTGTGGGGGATCAGGGAGCTTCCAAGCAAGTGATTAAGAGTAACTCTGAACTCATAGCATTCCATGCCAGTAGTAAAAAATTGAGCTTGCTACACTGAGAAGTTGTTTTCTTGCCCAGCAGCACAAATACCGTTTTTCTTTTGTCAACAACTTTCAGAGAGGATATGGCAGAGTAAGGAGAATAAATTATGTATCAGTAGCAAAGGAGAGAGACAGTGTGTACAAAATAGGAGAGGGAGAAGGAAAACAAACCACAAAGATAGTAAAGGTCATGGATATATTTTGTTTTTCAGAACAAGAGAGTTTATGCAGAATTGATTGTTTTGTGTCTGATCTAATTTTGTTGTTTTTTTACAGAAAAATGTCATCTCCTCTGTTGCTGATTGATGGCTCAACCCTGCTAAGGGCGGAGCTGTTTCTGCTTTACCTCTGTGACTGCTACAGTATAGAATCCCAGAATGGTTTGTGTTGGAAGAGATCTTAAAGACCATCTCATTCCACCCACCCTGCCATGGGCAGGGCCCCCTTCCACTAGACCAGGTGCTCCAAGTTAGCCTTGAACACTTTCCAGGGATGGAGCAAACACAGCTCCTCTGGGCAGCCTGTGCCAGGGCCTCACCACCCTCTCAGGCAGGAATTTCTTCCCAATATTCCATCTAGACCCTGCCCTGTGTTAGTGTGAAGCTGTTCTCCCGTGTGCTGCCACTTCAGTTCCTGATGCAGAGTCCCTCTCCAGCTTCCCTGTAGCCCCTTCAGATACTGGAACGTGCTCTAGCAGTTCCTTCTCCTTCAAAGAAGGTCATCACAACACATCACTTTCTGTTTTATAGCTGCCTACGGAATAGTATTGACATAGATATTTATATTATTCTTGGACTCCCTTTTCCACAGTCTTTAAGAACCATGGAATTGTCATTCTCTGTCATCCAGGTCTACCATGTCCAGTATCTTGCAGATAAAAACTATCAGCAGCAGCTTCTGAGAGGGTTAAAAACCTCATTTTAATGGCTGGACAGGTAGTCAATATGTCCTCATCGTCTTGCTTGCAAGTAGTTTTAAGTGTTGAGAGAAATTGTCAGGATGAGAAGAAATGGCTTCAAGCTGGGCTGGGCAGGTTTAGATTAGATACTAGGGAATTTTTTTTCACTGGAAGGGTGGTTAGGCGTTGGAGCAAACTGCCCAGGGCAGTGAGGGATCACCATCCTCGAACGTGTTCAGGAAATACGTGGATGTGGCACTTGACATGGTTTAGTGGTGAACACAGCAATGCTGGGTTGTCAATTGGACTCGATTTTTCTCAAAGGTCTCTTCCAATCTTAATGATCTGCTGTGATCCTCTAAAATACACTGACAGCCTTCCAAAGTGGGCATCATTTTCCATTTCCTTGGCAGTCATGTAGGTGATGCAGCAATTCCTAACAGGCTCCTGGCTAGTGCAGTCCCACTGGTAATGCATCTAAAAGTGGCAGAGTCCCATCCCACAGGCTTTTTAACAGTTGGAGAATTGTCTGTTGAGAGGTAAATTAGATTGGTAAATTTGCATTCCTGGTCTAGAAAGAAGCATGTTGTAGGTAATTTCTGAGGATCCTGTCTTGGGAATTCTCAAAATCTGGCCACTACCTCATCAAACACAGCTTGAGAAGGATGGGACATAGTTTGATAAAAGAAGATGTTCACTTTCTTTGGGCAGAACTATGTTAGTAATCCAAAATGATGAGAGAAGAGAGGCTTTGACACTAAATTTAGCTCCAGGTGTGACCTGCCAGGGCTGCTCAGATACGAACTATTGATCTGGTCCTGTGTCCAGGAAGCCTTCTGTTCCTTCTGCTTGTGGAAAGCAGTTTTGTCTAAAGAGCAATAAATACAGCTGATAGTGAGCCAAAATTTGCAAAGTTCAGCTGACCAGGATATTTACTGAATTAACCTGAATACTATATTCACTTTCAGTATATTGATATGGAAGTGTTAAAAAAACCCAAACCACTCTAAAGAATAATCCTCTGCTTTTTTCTCAGTTTCTGTTTCTCTGTTAGTTAGTACTGTTAGATGCTTAAAGCTGAATAAAAGCTGATGATGATTGAAAGAAAATCTATTTATAGACAAGAGCTGAACTACAAGACATGGGTTATAAAGATGCTACAGAAGAACTGAGCATAAGCCAAACATCTTTTATTCAATGTCTTTAAAAGGAAGAGCTATTGATTTTTTTTTTTCTCCAAATACTGATTAGTAGGGACCTGGGATTTTCTTGGATCACACATTCTACTTGGAGGGTTATAATGTGTATGGAGAACAAGGAGACAAAAAGGATTGATGTTGTGTATAAGATGTGTTGGCACAATGTGCTGTCAGATGTCACTGGAAGCAGGAATTTGGTAGGACATCAGTAATAACAGGGGACAGAGCTATGTGCCCGTTGTGCAGATAATTTCAAATCCAGCCTGACTGACCTCATCACTGTTGTGTATTCTGTATTTTTTACCTGTTTGTGATTGTGTTTTAGAGGGTTTAAAGTTTTTATTCATATTGCCACGTGTGTGTGTGTGTGTGTGTAACTGCACAGAATCATAGAGAAGTTAAAGGAACAAAAACAAAACAAACAAACACCAAAAAAAGAAAAAAGAGAAAAAGCTAAAAATCTGTTCCTTCAGCAAACATGTTCCTTCAGCAAACATTTGGGTACTGAAACAATGTCATAATGTATGGTTTTCAGGATTAAGAGATGGTTTGTTGAGGGTACCTCCAACTCCAGATACCAGCAGAAGGTGTGTTTTCACATCCTGGCTAAACAAGTGATGAATGTCTGCCTTAGCCTAGGGATTTTCACTTTCCACAGAACATGTAGAAAAGTTTCCGTATCTAATCCTTAAGAAGCGTGACACACCAGATTTCCAGGGCATGGTAATTTCAGTTGTTGAAAGTCCGTTTTGATTTATTTTTCCCTTTTCTTGCTTTCCTTGGTACTCTGGATCTGGCTTTTTTTAGCTCGTGAGGAGATGAAGTACAGGCAGGACAATGTAATGCAAAATCAGCTGTTTGAGCCTCACCTTTTAAATGGGCCAATCAGGTGAGCTTGAACTGAGTCTCCAGCACAGAGAATCCCAGACTGGTTTGTGTTGGAAGGGACCTTAAGGCTCATCTTGTTCAGCCCCCTGCCATGGGTAGTGATACCTTCCACTAGAAAATGAAAATCATATTTTTGTGTGTAAACACATGTGGTAAAACACAGCTTGAATGAGGTTAAGGTTAGAGATTTGTCTTTGGATGTGAAGTACAGTATGAAAATTGCCTACTCATACACATAATGATGTAGTCTTGATTACACATAGTTCTGTCATTTTGGGTTTTCTTCTCCTGGGATCTCTGCCTGGTTGTGTGCACAAGGAATAGTGCATATCTAATTAGCTACTTTGATTTTCTTTTTTTCCCCCCTTATTATTTTTGCTTTGTGTAACCCTGTGCTTTAGTAGACACTATTCAGATCAGGATTTGAGGCTGGAGTTATTATTCTCCTCTTTGGCATTTCTGCAGGACTCATCACTACAGTATTTCAGTGCTTCAGATGTTAATTGATTTTCATAACACCCCACAGAGATGGGGAATTATTATTAACCAGGGAAATGGAGCACAAGGAGATTGAGGTCAGAAGTGCTGCTCAGTTTGAATGCCAGGTTTGAGATACCTGTGACCTGGTTTATTATTTATTTAGTATTCACATCAAACTCTTGAATTCCTTTAATTGCAGCTGTAATTCTGCATCTCTCCATATTGAGTCAGAAGTTGTAATGTAGGCAGCTGTACAGTAAGGAAAACTCCGCTGACCACTTTTGGAATGTTTTTCATTAGGGATGTGGCTGTTTTCATGAAAGTAATTTTGGGCAAAAGTGGGGCAAGTATTGAGTCTCAATGCAGCATTGAGATCTTACGCTCCAAGATATTTTTCTTTCTTAATAAATTCTTCTGGCTGATACAAGGCTTATTCTCCAGTTCTTGGAATAAAGGAAACAAGGCTCTGCCTCCAGGAGTCTCTTCTGCTCCCTGTTTGTAATTCATCACCAGAGTGACACACTCACTCACTTGTGACAACAAATGAGTAGGAAGTTCTTTTTGGAGGGTGTGTGAGATGTTCTTAATTAAAAAACAATCCCTGAAGTACATGCATAAATATTGCCCTGTATTTCTTAATTGTGATTGCCTATGTACCTTTCGTTTTCTTCTAACATTTATTTAATATAAACAGTTTTCTGTTCTCTTCATTATATCTGTGTTGCTCTGCCTTCTGGCATCAACTGCCCATGTTCAGCAGCTTCTTGATAGCTGGAAATGGCAGGAGTGTCAAGGAGTCAGCATTCCAGTACAGAGGCACCACTGCAGAAATTCAGCTGTTTCAGAAGAGAGACGACTCGAGGCAGAGCTTGTTCAGTAGCTTGGCAGCTGTCATAGCATTGACATATGAAGATAATTCTTTTCCTCAGTAGAATATTATTTCTCTGATTTGGCAGCACTGAAATGAATTTTAGAAGTAAAATCATTAGAACTCTGAATGCCTGGATAGCCATTAGCTTTTTTTCCTAATAAATTGTCTAATCATGACATTCAGAAGAATAAAAATTGCCTGAAAACCTAAATAAAAGTATCTGTAAACTCATATTCTCTAGTACTTGAGAACAGTGCTATCAACAAACTCTAACTGGAAAAAGATAGAAACTTAACTGAAGTATTTTTGATATATTTTAAGAAGTAGTTCTACAATGATCTTCACTCTAGGCTAATTACTTGTTTTTCTTCCATTATGGGTTTATCGTATTTCGAAGAGAGATCGTCTTTTGAGGAGTTAATTCTCCAGTCTTCGTGTGTAAATCTTATTTTGGGCCCATTTAGTTGTTTTCCTCTGGGTTTTTTAGAAGCATTTTTTGGTAATAGGGCTGAATGAAGGCTGCTTCAGGCTCCTTTTGATTCAGTAAAAGTTAATGTGCATTTAGGCCTTTACAGAATTGCTTTGGCCCTACCTTGGGCATGCTCCTTGTCACCTTCTGTGTGTTCAGTTCCGTGTTGGCTCCCCTGGTCAAGACAAGAGAAGTACAGAGCAGTCAAGCACAGTGTCTCAGCTTGACTGGAAAACGTTGTGTGTGCTGCGTGTGGTGGACTTGTAACTTTCCTGGGATCTTCTCAAGTTCGTGCTGAAAAATTCATGTAACAGATTTCTGTAATGGATTATGTAACTTTGCTGGTAGATCTTAAATGCTGTTTCAGGCATTTCCTCACAATTTAACTAAATGCTCAGATGGATCTGGGAGGTAGACTGCAGTTATTTAGCCTCTCTGGTATTTGGAAGCCATGTAAATGAAAATAATAATTAAAGAAGTCTGATTAGGGAACCGCTTGTTGTAAAATTTTTGTTATTAGTCTGTGTTTTGTTGCTTGTGATTTACATAGTGTGGTTAGTTTTGGTTGCTGATAATCACATGGTGCTTAGATGTCCTGAGAATAACATGATAACATGGTGAAAGCACAAAAATGTGTTTGTTTTCTGCAGTGGTACCAGTTGGCATAATAAAAACATCACCTTTCTTTGTAACCTTTCCTTTTCATAACACATAAAAACATGCCTGGTATTTTAGAGGACTGGAGCACCTCTCCTCTGAGGAAAGGATGGGTGAGAGAGCTGGGGGTGTTCAGCCTGGGAAGGGAAGGCTCCAGTGCCTAAAGGGTCTCCAGGAGGGCTGGAGAGGGACTTTGGACAAGGGTCTGGAGTGACAGGACAAAGGGGAGTGGCTTCCCAATGCCGGAGGGCAGGGTTAGATGGGATATTGGGAAGAAATTCTTTGCTGTGAGGGCAGTGGGGCCTTGGCACAGGGTGCCCAGAGCAGCTGTGGCTGCCCCATCCCTGCACCTGTGGAAGTGTTCAGGGCCAGGCTGGAGGGGGCTTGGAGCAGCCTGGTCTGGTGAAGGTGTCCCTGCCCATGGCAGGGCATGGAACTGGATAAGCTTTAATGTCCCTTCCAACCCAAACCATTCTGGGGTTCTGTGACTTTACAAAATAAAGATCGTGTTGTTTTCATACTAGAGGCATTAGTGTCAAACAAAGGGAAAGCCACAGCTGAGATCACTGAACATTAGAATGTTGTAATTGGATAAATTAATGATAACCATGATTCAGAGAAGCTGTCAACTTTAGGGAGAAAACACAAAGTGATGCCTGAGCCTCTTGCATCCATTTCGTTAGCTGCTGTTAAAGGGAATGGAGAAATGCAGCAATGGGTTTTTGTTTCTGGGGCAGCCTGATCTAGCCTGGAGTGAGTCCTTCAGGTGTATTGGCTGCAGATGGATCCGAAAGGGAACTGTAGCTGGGAATTGCTGGAGACTTCTGGCTAAGCCCACCAGGCAGGGCATTACTGTGTGGCACAGGCTCTCTGTAGAGACTTTATGGAATTAGGAAACCACCTAAATTCGGGAGCTTACCTGGTAGCTGACTGCAGCAGGTATAAACAAGTTTTTTTACCGAGAGCCCTGGTTTAACAAGACACAGTCTGAGAGTTTAGAAGCTTTTCTGTCACAGAAATACTCTGTTTTCAAGGAAAAAAATTTGTAAGGGATTTATTTTCAAAGTTACAGGAGAGAGTTTTGTTGGTTTTTCCTTTAGGATTACAAAGGTAACAGAGAAGAGCACTGTTTGATATTTGCCAACCTAAAGGTACAGCTCACAGTGAGGGGAACTGGAACCTGAAGATAATTAACTGTTGTAGTTCCAGCTTTGGCATTTTGATACAACTTCTCATCCACACAGTGGTGTTCCTCAGATCTGTTTACAGTGATTCCCATCTTTTAATAGAAATCCTTAAATTCTTTATGAGTTTTTAATTAACACATTTTATGGTAGATTCATACACATTTCAAATTAGTAGCTTAGAGCTCGCAAGACAGAGACAGCCTGATTCTCTATTTTATTTATTTATTTGTTTGTTTGTTTGTTTTTTATTTTTATTTTTTAATTTTTTTTTTAACCTTTTTTTCTGCCTGAGCAATACAGTAAGTATATGATCTGTGGTAAAAACACACAAACAGTTCAATAACTCGTAATTTTCTTGGAGTTCTAAGGTTGAACCTTAAGCCTTCAGGACAGAAAACATGCCAGGTTGCTCTTGTTAAACCGTCAAACTATAACTGCATAAGAGACTACAAAGGATTTTCAGTTTCTTCTCAGGGCATTTTTGGAGGAGAAGTCAGTAATGCAGTTACCCAATGTATCCATGTTGAGTACAAACTGAATTTTCTATTACGTTATGTTTAATTTTACTGTTACTGGGTTAACATGTCAGAATTTTTCTCTTTTTTTTCTACAGGATTCCGCTCAAGAGAGTGTCATTAAACGAGATATCCATCGTACATATCCAGCACATGATTATTTTAAGGACACAGAAGGAGATGGTCAGGAATCGCTGTACAAAATCTGTAAGGTACAGTCAGTACTCTGAATTTTAAAGTGTGTTCCATATTTTGCTGTGACTTTATTTTGCCCTGCTAACCCTCTTCTGGACCAGGCTGCTAATCAATAAGATTTTAAAGCTTTGTTTAGATTGCATGTGGAAACTGGTGTTTCTGCAGTACCTTCTGCAGCCTTGCATTTGGTATTTCCTAAGGTGCAAGTGAGGAGGCACGAGCTGGCTTTGCTGAGGTCAGAGCTGCTCTTCAGTGGGAGTGTGGGTAGGAAAACCCCTTTTGCTCTGAGGTGGAGAGACTTGCAGAGGAGGAGAAACAAACCCTTAGAGCAAGCTCTGCTGGGAAGTTAAACAAGAATGTCTGGAGATAATTACCTAGAGATCAAGTTCGCTGACCATTCCACAAGCAGAATGTGAGCAGAGCTTTTCACTCAGAGCTGCCAGATCACCTCTGGTGAAAAACACTCTAAGTTTTCCAATTTGCACATCGGAAAGCTAGCTACTAAATCAATAGATTTGTCCGTCTTGTACAGACAGACTTCTGTTGTTCGAGAGAGATCCCGGAGGTAAAATATTGCAGCCAAGCAGGTACTTTTCTGGCTGGAGTTGTAGATTTTGCTGTAGTTTTGGCAGTCAGTTTTTGTTTCACGTATTTTTCTAGAATTAATGAAATTCATGTAGAATGTTCTGTAGAATATTATATAATGTAGAATTCATTCTGTTCATGTAGAATAAATGATTGCCTTAGACAAAGCCATTTCTTTTTCCCTTTGTCTTCCTTGTTGCTGTTTCTACCTCCTGCTGATTACTAGAAATGATGGAGTTGTCACAACAAACAGAAAAAAGTGTTCTGCCTTTGGGTTATAATGATACATGTTCCTGTTCCCCAGATAAATTCTGTGGTGATACAAACTCCTATTCAAATAGTAATTTGATGACAGTTAAATATAGCTTCTTAGGTATTGGAGTTCATTATTGTGAGCAATTTACATTTTAAGAAAAGTACAAAATTAGGGAACAGGGAGAACTTTGAACCAATGATATTGATTTCTCACTTATCTTGGAGGGCTCTAGAGGGCTGCAGGAAACAGTTCCTGCACCAATCCATGAAAAGAATAACCAGGACAATACAGGTAATTGTGGGGTTGTCACTTTGATATCAGTTAAGTGAAAAATGATGGAATAATTCAGCTTTTCAAGAATTAAATATGAGAAGTATGTTATAATGAAGGCCTGTGAGTTTACTGAAAACGGATCGTGACAAGCTAACACAAAAAAATAGAAGAACAGGTTTCATTGGTGCAGGTGTTTTGATTTAAATTTTGTAGCTCCTGCAGCCTGCCATGCTAAGAATGTATAAATGCTGGACAAGTTACTGCATGAACAAGATACACATTAAGGAGTTAAAGGCTGGCTGGCAGGTTCCTAAACATCAGCACTGAATAAATGGATTTCAGTCAAGGCATTATGAATATTCCTTGTTCATTCCATGTACTCTGGTTAGTCACCTGAAAGAAACCAGAAAATCCTTTCTCATAAAGATAATCTTGGTGACACTGAGAAAAAGGGGATGGTAAATAATGAGGTGTAAAGGATATATAGATGGATGAACCTTGTGTAGGAACAGAATCACTTGAGTAACTCAGTGTTTTGCAGCTGCTGCAGCTGCCTATAGTTACAGTGTCCAAAATTAAAGACAACTATTCTACATTGGAAAGAATCTGTAATGTTCCATGAGGATGATGAAGGGGTTTGGGAACATTCTTTAGAAAGAAAAACTCTTCATGAATGAGTACCTCAGTCTATTTTGTTTAATAAAGAACAAATAAAGGAGTGAATCTGTCTGAACTAGAAGCAACTTAGAGGAATTTTCTGTCCAGCAGGCAGCTTCAGGGGGGCACAAATGTCAGACATTCCTGGGTTTTCTGTAGGAAATATGAAGAATTCTGCATGTTTTCTAAATCTGGGAGCCTTCCTTGCTCTCAAGGGCTCTACTGCTCCTGCGGAGAAAATTGCTGTAGCTGTTAGCTCTCTTTTCTTGAAGGATCTTGAAGCTCAGAAGTGGTGCATCCTTGACAAAGAGGAAGTCAGGGAAAAACAGCAGGAGGCCTGTATGGATGAACAAGATGCTCCTGGACAAACTCAAACAAAAAAGGAAGCCTACAGAGGGTGGAAGCAAGGGCAGGGAGCCTGGCAGAAGTACAGAGAAATTGTCCAAGCAGCCAGGGATCAGGTTAGGCTAAAGCCCTGATAGAATTAAATCTGGCCCTGGATGTGAAGGGCAACAAGCAAAGATTCTATAGGTACATCTGTGATCAGACTAAGACTAGAGAAAACTAAGACTAAGACTAGGGCAAACCTGCTAACTCAGGACATGGCAAAGGCTGACATATTCAGGGACTTTTTTGCCTCTGTCTTCACTGGCACGTGCTCCAGCCACACTCCTAAGGGTCACAGAAGGCGAAGGCAGGGGCAGGGAGAATGAGAAACTGCCCGATGTTGGAGGAGATCGGGTTTGAGACGATCCAAGGAGACTGAAAGGCCATGGGACCTGATGAGGTGCATCTATGGGTCCCAAGGGAACTGGCAGATGAAGTCGCTAAGGCGCTGTCCATCGTATTTGAGCAGTCATGGATGTCTCGTGAAGTTCCCACTGAGCGAAAATGGGGAAACATAACCCCCATTTAAAAAAAGACCGGAAGAGAAGGCTTCAGGGAGACCTTATAGCCCCTTCCAGTACCTAAAGGGATGCCAGGAGAGCTGGAGAGGGACTTTGGACAAGGGTCTGGAGTGACAGGACAAAGGGGAGTGACTTCCCAATGCCGGAGGGCAGGGTTAGATGGGATATTGGGAAGAAATTCTTTGCTGTGAGGGCAGTGAGGCCTTGGCACAGGGTGCCCAGAGCAGCTGTGGCTGCCCCATCCCTGCATCTGTGGAAGTGTTCAGGGCCAGGTTGGAGGGGGCTTGGAGCAGCCTGGTCTGGTGAAGGTGTCCCTGCCCATGGCAGGGCATGGAATTGGATAAGCTTTAGTGTCCCTTCCAACCCAAACCATTCTGGGGTTCTGTGATCTTGATCAGAGTCCTCTTTGTGTGTCCATCAAGCTGAGGGCTGCTCTTCCTGTGGAGTATTTTATATTTACCCAGTTGAATGACCTCTGCCACTTGGCCACTTTCTCGTGATAGAACACATTCTTCATAGCAGCTTTGCAGTTAGTTTTTAATTCCCTGCTCCAAACAGCTTTGTCTCATCATCAGTCTTTGTTACTGTGCTATTTTTATGTGTTCTTTAAGGTTTGTGAATATTTGCAGCACGTCTTTCTGCAGGGTTCTGTGAGTGACCTCACTGTCATTCTCTGGGTGAGAACAGACTTGTTCATTCCTACCTTTTGCTTTCTATCCTTTAATCAATTATTTGAGTGCTTAAGGGGACATTCTATAGCATCTCAGTTCCCTAAAACACCTTTGGGTAGGGATGGTGTTGAAGGGTTCATAAAAATCCTGGTAAATCTTACTGACTCCCTCATTCTTTTATGTGCTCATTGGTTGAAAGGATTTGGGAAGAATTGCTGCCTGGTAGAATAGCCATATCCAGTCTTCAACATGGAGTTTTTGAATAGATTTACTGATTTTTCACTTCCAGGTTTATTCCTACTTGCCAGTATTGAGATCAGAAACAACTGCTGCGGAGATTTCCAGGCATTAACTTTTCCTTTATCCTTGCATAGTTTTCTTACATGACTGTGGCAGTGACAGATGTCTGTTTGGGTCTGACTGGACCTAGAGTTTATGATAGATGTGGTGGGTTTTCGAGAAATATTGTTAAAGCCTGACTAATTTACTTACCAACTTGTCATTCCATTGGAAATAAAAAGTAATAATCTGTGTTGAAAGTAATAATGCGGCAGCTCTATATTACTAGAATAACTTTTACCAGAGGTGCTGGGTACTCATGCTTGTTTTCTGATGTGAAAGCAAGAAGTTTGAAGAACAGGATTATTGAATGTGGCTTGGAAAGGTCTGTCCTCAAGTGGGAGGGTAAAAAGCTGGAGAGCATTTTCTTCATTCCCCACTGAAATGAGAGATGATCTGAGCTGTCAGATAAAAAGGAAAATCATTAAAAGCTCACTGCCTCGTTTTAACAGGTCTGTCAGTTTTTGTTCCATCTCTTAATCTCCTCTTCAGAACAGTAGGAAATCAGGAAAGATGGAAACTTTTTCTGTTGCAGAACATCTATGTGACAAAGTACCTAAAAATAAACTTCAAGACTGACAATGGTGATAAGGAAGGAAGGGAGTTTCAGATTCTATACTGGAGATTTCACATGAGGACGCCACTTAAGCTGGATTTTCACAGAGCAAAATTTGGGGAATCTTCGGGAAAACTGCTGGTTTTTGCATGCTTTCTGTTTAAATCCTCTGCAAATTCTAGCTCTATTTAAAGAGCTCACCTCAGGGTCACCGTGCAAAGCTGAATAGTACTCAGTGCCTGCTTCCATGCTGCATATATACTCACAGCTCGATGCTCCAGGGAATCAGAGCACTTGGCACAATTCATCCTGTCGACTCTCTGGAGTGTGTGCAGTGTAGAATTTAACATGATACGTGTTTTCCCTAATTTTCTGATTAAAGTAACTCCTATTCAACAAACAACCACTGGGACTTTAATGGGTAAAAGGCAGCATGGTGCAGGAAAATCAATCAGGTTAGCTCGGTGGGTGCTCTTACTGGGCAGACTGGGAAAATAGACACAATGCTTCCCTTGTTTTTCAGAAAATGGTTAAATTCTCAGAGATTCAGAGTTGGTGTTAGTGTTTCTCAGTAAGCTGAGGCGTTGCGGAAGGATATGAATCATTTTTATCAGGATGTATTTTGTTACCAAATACTTCTCCCTTTGTGGATCAGATTTGTAGTTATTTTCCCAATCCCAGTCTCACTTGCCTGAAGGTTTTAGGTGCAGGATCGGTGTGATGGCTGGTTTGCTGTGAGACTAAACACTGTTCCAGTTGTTGCAATGTCTGTATTTTGGTACCCAAATTGGCAGAGAGAATAACAAACTGTTTTCTAGAAATGCTAACACTGAGTGGGCTCTCTTACAGAGTGTTTTAGCTTTTGTTACTGTATATTGAAATGTGAAAATATCTTTGAGTTGCTCTTCTGTAACCAGTAGCTTCTGTGCCCATGATTAGATGTGAGTGATGGATTATGCTTCAGCAGAGCTGCTGCTCCTGCTTAGTGCTGGCCTGTAAGATGAAAGTCTGATTTTTTTTACTTTCCTTACATTTTTGTTTCCATTTCATTGCAGCATGCCTTTTCAGATGGTCACTTCTCACTGTGCACGTATTCTTCCATGTTTTTCAATCCTTAATATCTCCTTAGATTGACAAACGGGAAGTTTCAATGTTTGTCCACTTAGGTGTAATTATTTGTCAGAGAGCACATCTCTTCTGTTCCTGCAGAAATCTAGTTGCCAATTTTAGGAAAAACACGATCAGTTAAGAATTATATTTCATCTATTTTTACTTGTTTATTTTCTTTGTTCCTGGGGTGAAAAGCAGTGCTAGTAAGTATTGTCTTTTTTCCTGCAAAGCATTTTTAATGTTATCTTGTCTTCTTCCATTTACATATTAATGCATCTGTGCTCAGCAGCACCGTTCTTGCACAGGGGGTTTCTGCTGAGCCTGTACTAGTGGAAAGGTCAGCTCTGTAATCTGAATGCTGGAAATGCTCTGTTTGGGGGCCTGCCTGAATGAAGGTGAAGAGTTCTTCATTCTCTCAGCCCTCCCAGCTCTGGGGGAGGCATATTGTGTAACAGCCACATGCCTCTTCCTGATACTCAATAAATGAGTAACTACTGTCTAAAAATATGGTTTTCAGTTAATGGAGAAATTCCTTGTATAATGTGATACATACTGGATGCTGCACCCATAGGAATATTATTACTTTCAGACTGTTAGCCTTATAATAAATTTTCATATGGAGTTTTAAATTGTACTATTGCTAAAACTATTTAGGCAACTGAGCATGTAACAAAATACCTTGTTGGGTGAAAAGTCTCCATATAAGTGTGGATGTTTTCATGAGACAGGCTGAGTTTCAGCACCATGTAACTCCTCTGAGTGTCCTAACACAGACTTCAGCCCAGGACTATGTCTGTACTAAACACTGAGCAGCTTCCCTTGGTCATTTCATCGAGATCATAGAGAGGCATACCCTCTAAACTTCTTCCTTAAATCTGCTGGGACTCAGAGACACTAGTTACAGAAATCCTAAATCTGAGGTTTTCAATTCAGCCGCCTTTCCCTTCATCTTTTAAATGCTATGTATTTGGAGTTTTTCCTGTCTACAGAAGATTGTATTCTTGGGAGATTCTCCTCTGTTAATTATTTTGGAGAAGTGTTTCTGCCCAGCCATGGATTATTGCTTAATTTTCTCAGTGTGCAGGTGGTTCTCTATCATGGACTTTGAGAAGACTCTGCTTCCAAAGAATTCACTTTCTAATGATGATGTACTAATAACTGCGTAATAGTTCTTCTCTTCAGAATACAGATAACTATTAAAAAGATGTCTTCATTCTGTGAGATCTTCATTTAGTTAAAATGAATGAAAATAGGCTTCAAGTCAGAGCCTTCATTAAGTCCCATTTATGAGACGGAGAATATTTAAAATCTCAGTTAACTGGGGAATTGTAATTGAAAGTTCCCCAGGAATTTAGGAGAATAGTAAGTTAAAAGATTGTGACATTCTCACAGGTTGTCGTGGGAAAAATCACATCCTCTTGAAATTGGAAAGTTATAATGACTGCAGTGGAAATAGGGGATTTGGGATTTTGCCTTGTTTTCATATTTCATGCGGAAAGTTAATGCTCCTCAGTTCCTTAGATGCATAAATCTTAAATAATTAATCTTAGATCTTTCGTTAGTAATGTGATATTATGGTGTTATCTGTAGGCAGCATCCTTATTTTTGAGGTTATTCTGGTTAATTACATCATATTTCAGCACTCTCAGATCCCATAGGTTGCTGAAATAGTATAATTGGAAATGTAATGTGCATAAAGCTTCCAAAGTCTCTTTGCATTGGGTAGATGCAATGAAATCATGTAGATTTTAGAGACTTCATTAAAACTAAACCTTCAGTTATCAGGATTAGGATGTTTTGACTTAAGAGCAGAATCTTTCTTTCTTTGATGCAATTCTAATGCAGAATTGAAGTTTGTGTCCAAGTATCTGATAATGTCCAAGTATCTGATAACAGCTNGTTTGATGCAATTCTGATGCAGAACTGAAGTTCATGTCCAAGTATCTGATAACAGCTGCTTGTCAAGATCAGATTTTGGGGAAGGACCTGGTGGAAATGAATTTGAAAAAGCAAATGGATCAAACAGGTGGTTTTTTTTTCATGGTTTTTAGTTACTTCAAAGGTTTTTTTAATGATTGCATCTTTTTACTGGGGCCCTTGGACATTTTTCTCCCATATAGCCCATGTCCACCAATTAATTTAGTATTTTTATTTAAATCATATTATCCAGTACTTGCTGATTTGTAGTTCTATGGATCAACCATTTTAGAAAATTTTCAATTTTTTCATCTCTTCTGTTTCAATCATGCAATCGGTGGTTTACCAGTTTGCTTCCCCCCTCAAGCTTTTTGGGTGAATACTGTCTGTTCTTAATAAATTCTCAGTATTTTTTCCCTTTAATTTATTATCTCTTTTGATATTCAGTTGAACACAGATCCTTCAATGTATCCCCTGTTAGAAATGCTTCCAGCCGGATGACAAACCCTGTGATTCTTCTGTAATAAAACAGACACAGGGAAAGTTCATGGGGATTATCTGCTGGAGTTCAAACACAACTTTCTTACATTGACCATATATTTTCCAAACAGAGACTTTGCCTTCCTCCTCTGAATGTATTTGAAATGGATTTATTATGAGCTCAAATGTGTTAGGAAGTTGATTATGAGAAAATTTGCAGTTCTTTCTTCTTTTTTTGTATGTAACTGCAGAGTGAGGATTTTTTTTATATGCTTCATATTTTCCCTCTTTTGCTCTAATTTCAGCTTCTTTCAGAATCTCAAAAGAAGTATCTTTTTATTTGCTATAACTTTCTGTACTTTTCAATCTCTGTCAGTTTTGGAAGCAGTTTGTTTTCTCCAGTGTGCTGGTTTCTCATTACTTATTTTAAAATAACTAATTTGGATTAATTCATTGCTATTTTCAGCACATTATTCACTATAATGCTTCTCACAACAGAGAACCCCCAGGCATTGATAATTTGATGTTAATTTTTCAGCCTAGATTTTTTAAAGTAAATTAGAAGTATTTGTGTACAGTACGAAGAAATCATAAATCAGATTTCTCATTTGTGATTCTGCATATCTGTTTCTAAGTGGTGCTGGCCTTTCAAAAACAGGAATAATGCATCTTTTAGGAAAGCTACAGAGACTAAATATTAGGCATCTCTAAGCTGACAGATCTGGGGAACAAATAGATAAAGACTCATGGTGGTGATTAATCAGTAGATGATTCTAGTTAGTCATATCAGGTATTAATTTAAGTGTTTAAAGTAATTTCTGTTAATTTAGTGCTTAGTAGCTAAATTAACTTTCTTGTAGAGAACATCCTTTTTTTTTTCCAATTGAAATTTTTTTATCTGCCATTGTACACTTCTGGGGTTATATTTTATACTTGATTTTTGTGACTAGAGCTGTTTTAAACTAGTAAGCACGTTGTAATGGTTCATTAAACATTTTCCAGTGATTTCTGTGACTTCTTGAATTTTCTTGTCCACTGAAACTGGGCAATGGGCTGGTTATTTTCACTCAACTCCTAACTAATCCCATCTAACAGCTTTCCAAAAAGTGGTGAGCAGTACAGACAAAGGGCAGAGAGCTGCAAGTCCCAGCATTTCACAAAGCAAATGTATTGGGGAATTGTTCTGAAGCAGTAACCTTTAATGGGATACTCAGGCTGTACTTACAGAAATCCTGTCTTCCGGAGTAATTTCAGAATTCCTCACAAATACTGCGTTCTCCCCATCAGAATGAAAAAGGAAAGTGATTTAAAGACTTTAACTGTGGTTTGTTCCTCATTTCAACATTTCTGCAGAATTAATTAGTGGTTTTGTTAGTAGTGTTGAGTGGGAAAGAGTCGCAGTTTTTGAGTCATAGTTACTACCTTTTGGAGAGGCAGCATATTCACCTTTGGAATACTGTGGAACAGCCCCAGGTGAGTTTGGCTCCACAGGACCCCTGACCATGTTTATTCCCACACTTATTTATTTATTTATGTATTACTTTGAGCTTCCATTCAGGTTGTTTGCCATCCTGCTTTTATTCAAGACTGTAGGGGGTTGATCTTGGTTGGGTGCCTGGTGTTCACCAAGCTGCTCTATCATTCCTGTTCCCAGCAGGACAAAAGAGAGAGAATAAGATGGAAACCAGCTAGTAGGTTGAGATAAGGCAGTTTACTGAAGCCAAAAAAGCACAATTCTGCACGTGCATGAGCAAAGAGAAAAGTTAACGTCTACTTTCCCCCAGGGAGCGATGTTCAGGCACTTCAGGGCAGCAGGGCCTCAGCACACACAGGGGCTGCTCCAGAAGGCAAACACTGTAGAACAGCAAATGCCCCGTTCCTCCTCTCTCCCTTAGCTGTTACAGCTCTGCTGAGGGCATGGTAGGGAATATCCCTGTGGTTGCTTTGGGTCAGTGGCCTGGTTGTGTCCCCTCCCAGGATCTTGCCCGCTCCCAGCCCCTGGATTGGGAAGGGCTGGAAGGAATGTTAGAGAGCCAGCGCTGCCCAGCAGTAGCCAGAGCGCTGCTGTGTTATCAGCACCTTCCAGCTACCAGTGCAAAGCACAGTGCTGTGAGGGCTGCTAAAGAAAAATCAATTCTGTCCCAGTCAGACCCAGTACAAAGACTTAAAAAAGAAGGTCACCATGGTGTTCTGGGCAAAATGGATCTTCTGATCCATGTGGCTCCTTTTCCCCCCGGCTCTGCCGTTTGATTTGATTTTCCCTGGCTGCAACCTTAGTACCTCGCTTATTCTCTCAGGATGTCTCTCCCTCTGATGTCAGTCCTGCTGCTGCTTCAACTGTCTCAAGTTTCCTGAAATTCTTAACATCCTCTGACATCTCTCTAAAAACAGTATTTGTCTTCTTATCTTGGAATAAAGGGGAAGGAAAGGTTAGTTGTTTTAGTTTGGGGATTTTTTAAGAGTAAGAAAAAGCATGTCAGTCATACCATAGGAAAATGAGTCTTGTTCAATTTTCAGCATAACAAGGACATGGAAAAACTGTTCCTGATGAAATCTTCAGGTTAGAATAGTTCTCAGAGGTCTTCTAACCTTAGGTCCTGCACTTTCATAATGTCAGAACTTGTTTTTCCAAAAACAAACCTTCACTCTCCCCACAGCACAAACTGTCCTAGTTTTCATTTATATTTGTTGTATCAGTAAAGTTCTATCATTACTCACCTGAGCAGAATTGTCCTTGATTTAGGTGAAGCAAAATTGCATCCAACTCTTTTCATATTGTTTGAAAAAGAAAAACAATAATTTACAACTACAGGATCTGTGGAGGGTTGAAAGTAACCTGTGGGTGTTTTTTTAAGAGCCCTGAAAGCAAAAGAGTGGTTACAGTTCTAGCACCTTTATTATTTTAGCCTGAGTAGTGTTACATAGAGACTGCTGGAATGGCTTGAGTTGGAAGGGACCTTAAAGTTTGTCCCATTCCACACTTTCCACTATCCCAGGTTGCTCCAAGCCCTGTCCAAGCTGGCCCTGGACACTGCCAGGGATCCAGGGGCAGCCCCAGCTGCTCTGGGCACCCTGTGCCAGGGCCTGCCCACCCTCACAGGGAAGAATTCCTTCCCAATATCCCATCTAACCCTGCCCAAGTGGGAAGCCGCTTGTCCTGTCACTCCAGTTCCTGATGGAACGTATCTTTTTGACTTCCTTGTAGGCCCCTTCAGATACTGGGAGGGAATATCCTGCAAAATCCTGCACAGCTCATTGGTGAGAACACAGTTTGGTAATGCCTGTGTGCATTCTAAATACAGTTTGACTTTTCTTTTTTCTAGGCCTATTCTGTCTATGATGAAGACATTGGCTATTGCCAGGGACAGTCCTTCCTTGCAGCTGTGCTTCTACTTCATGTGAGTTAATTGCAAAATGAAAGCTTTGATATTTGAAACCAATGCAGCTGTGAAATCAGTAGTACTGCAGCCATGTTGTTTGACAGATATTTACTGTTATTTATTTGCCTGTATCAATTTTCCACTTGTTGCTTTTTGGCCATAGAGATTAATGGCTTCTATCTTTATGAATGTAGATTTCCTTTACCTGGGAGAAATCTATTAAACTCTCAAGTAATTCTGTGTCAAAACCTGAAACTGATTTGTTACATATTAATATTTTCTTTTAATTTAGTTGTCACCTAAGTGAGCTCCCTTGGTGTTTATGGGGAATTTAACTCTGGGAGACATTCTCAGAGTAGCTCATCAAAGCAAGTAGTCCCATTAACTTTTTGGGAGACTTTTTCTCTTAGGGACCTTTTTTAATATCTTCTGAGTGAAAGCTGATTTTTAACCTTGATATTTTAGCCTGTAATCAAAAGCTGCACAAACTTTGATCCTTGCTTCCTTCATAAACACATGGGTATATGTCCAGAGATAAATAAATACACAATTTTTATAGGTGCAAGATGCTTTACATTTGATGTCTCAGTGAAAAAGCCGCAGATTTAAGTAGCATATTTATTGAGATAAAGTCTATCTGAATAAGCCACCCCAAAACTCAACCACAGCTCTTACTCAGGCTCTTGCCTGCTTTTTCTGTCTTAATTAGTAAATGATCAGTCAGGATTGAAATACCTTTTGAAATGTGTGTTTGAGACAGCTGCTGGTATATATGTTACACAGGCACTTCCTAAGGCAGAACTCAAAATCAGATTAGTTTAAGTTGTAATTCCTAGTGAGACCTTCAAGTCTTGAGAAACATGATACACAGTGACAGTGTTGCAGAGAAGCTGTAGCTCTTTAAAGAATAAACCTGAATTAGTCCCATTATTGCAGTCTGACATATACTGTAAAATAGCTTATCTAACAGTTATTTTGCAATTAATTTTTTACTCAAAGCAGGATTTTGAAGTTCCACTGGAAAAATAAGCCATTTTCAATACCAGAGTTGTTTCTTAACATTTGACTAAGACTTCAGCTCCTCTACCTTAGCTCTGTGCTGTCATTACTATAAAAATCAACTCTGTTTCTACTGTTTCTGGAGCTGGAAGAAATTGCCCTGTACACAGGGAACGCTAAATGGAAATTACACTCATTTTAATATGCCCTTTATAACATTTGCTTTCATAATAAGATATTAAAGTGAAATGCCCAGAGAAAGGAGGGAAGCGAAGCAGTCTCAAAGAGCTCATGTAATTTGGGAGCTTCCCAGGATGTTCTCAAACTCTTGTTTTTCTCAAATTCTCTAGACAGTCTGTATGCTGTGAATGCTTGTAAGACCCCCTCTTGCTCTTCGATCTTTGCATGAATTCCCAGACCCCTTCCTTTCCCTTTTTTTTCTGGGACAGGTTATCTTTTCTCTGCAATGTAGACACGTTTCAGGGGTGGTAGCCTGAACCTCCCTACTCAATTTTTGTGATTTTGCTACATTGATGCAATTCCCATCAATGGTATGCAGGTAACTTCTAATCACGGGGGAACAGTGTTGCCAACTCTTATAATTGTACTGTAAGTCTCACAGTATTTGACATTTTTTTCTTATCTATATTTCAGTCATTGTCTGTGGAAAAAAACAACAAACCCACGCCTAAAATTTAATCTAAAAGAATTACAAATTTCTGGCTTTTGTCATTTCAAAGAAAAGATAGCAAAGGGCAAATATTTAATGCTAAAAATCAGAATGGCAATGCCCAAAATGTGTGTTCTGCTTAAATAAAGAAAGAAATGAAAATTCAGTTTCTGATTTTGAATTCTTGGGGGCTGGTAGTATTGGAGAACATCTGTTCACTGAGGACAAGGACTTGGGGAGCTCTTTGGCCTGGTCCTGACCTCTGTTCCATCGCCCTGTCTTGGGGGAGGGACAGTTGTCAGTGCATGAGTGTCTGACTGAGCATGCAGGGTAGATGGGCCTGTGCATGAGCACCCATTGTTTCATTAGAAATAAGTGATTTTTACCAAAATGCCCCAAATTTGCATTCATCGTCTTGCAGAGCAGATTGAAGCCTTTTGGTCAGGACAAAATAATTTCTTCCCTTTACATTATATGCTGTCAGTGGGGATCATTCCATCCAGATAAAATCATGATTAAGAGCTTTGAAATTCCTAAGAATTTGTCCTGGGTAAATCAAGCCCTGACTGACAGCCATCAGCCAATCTGGCAATACTTTGTGCTAACCAGTGACTTTCCTTTATGATGTCTGAAAATGAAACTGTCTGCTCATGGCCCTGGAGACAGGCCCTAATCATGGGCTGAGTATAAAAGATGAAACCCCAAAGGGGAGTATCAAGAGCCTAAAATTCTCTTTGAAGAAAATACTGAGCTTTAATCCGTAGCTGATATTTGATAAGGAGTTGGCGATAGGCCAAATGAGCAAATACGCTAAAAGGTCAACAATTGTTCTTGATCTCTGTAATTGTTTTCATTTGTTGCAATCCTGGGCTCCCAAAAGAGAGGTTGTTTTTAACATGATTGAAAGGTCACTTTGGGTTCTGCTTGTGCCTGTCATTATTGTGTTATCTGAAGGCACGGGGGAAGTGGGGGAGATGATGTGGAGGTTTCATGGCATAGGGATTCCCATCACTTCAGCATTCAGCGGGCTCAAGCCAACAAATGCAAATGTAGAGTGGCTCAGATGGCTTGTGTTAGTACCACCTTCCAAACTGCTGTTGGAGGAGAAATTTTGGTCAGAATGAAATAGAGATTATGGATGTAGGGCATCTGAAAAGGTCAGCATGTTAGCAGATGAGCAATTCTGGTCGGAATGAATTAGGTATTATGGATGTAGGGCTTCTGAAAAAGTCAGCATGTTAATAGATGGAATTGTGGGAAACCTGACTTGAGAGTTTGATGTCCTGGGGCTTGGATGAAAGTAGATGAGCACTGTTCTCACTAGAGGATGATTGTACCTTAGTTGTGAATTTTTCCCATTTAATGAAGTCACTCTCAGTAGACATCACTGTCATGAGTTGTTGCCTTTTTATTTTATTTTATTTTATTTTCATTCTTTTTTTGATTTTTAAATTGTTTTTCTGTGCCTGAGCATCGTGTACTGGTTGTTCTCATACCTGTTGACAGAAAGAATGCTGCTGACAGTTGTGCTGCTGCAGGGGTGTATATGTACATGAACCTGTGATACGATCCCACATTTTCTTCAAAGAAGGCCTTGCAGAGGCAAAGCCAAGTGCTCATCAATAATAGTCCCCCTGAGATTTTAGTTGGTTAATTTGGCATTCACAGTACTTGGCTGAAAATTTTAATACATCCCTGGTTCTGAATCATTGTGCATAAGGTATTTAAGTGTGTGTATCTGTGTAAGGCATTTCCAGCCTTAGTTCCATTGTTAACCTTATTTTTGTGTATTTTTCCAAACAGATGCCAGAGGAGCAGGCATTCTGTGTATTTGTGAAAATAATGTATGACTATGGCTTGAGGGACCTCTACAGAAATAACTTTGAAGATCTCCATTGCAAATTTTTCCAGCTGGAGAAGTTAATGCAGGTGGGGCCAGAGTAACAAACTCTCCTTCCATTTATTTCATAAATGGAAATAATGGCATGAAGAAGAGATTAATGCTTTGCTTCCAAAAGCGACTGGACAATAAAACCCCTGTCCTTTTAGAGGTGGGGTAAAAGCAAAGCGGGGAAGTTTAACGGCTGAATTCAAACATCATGAGTCAGATTTGTTTCTAGTTTCTTTTGGCTTTGACATACCTTGCTGCTAATCTGTGTATCCAGTCAGAGCAGGTATCTGGCTTTACCCCCCAGCTCTGTTTGCTTGCTCCTTTCTTTCTGTTTCTGCTGATGCTTAGAGAGAGAACGTCTCTGCTGTTGAGGCCAGTGTATCCTTTGGACTGCCTCCATCAGTGTCCTACTTCCCATGAATTGTGTTGATAGTTGAGGTCAGGCAAATCAGGACATCCTGATGCTGATGAAATACCAATCAGCTGTGGATCATTGGGCAGGTTTTCCTGTCTCCTCCACAACTCTGCTCTTTTTTCAGGTGGAATTATTTCATCGAGCAGTTTAGCATAACTGAACAGCTCCAAATTTTATACATTGTTGTTCTGACTAATAAGGAATTACTGACAGTTCATTAAGCCCTGCCCTTCTGTTGGCACAGTGAAAAGCTGGTTGCTGAAGTCAGTCCTCACAGACGACCATAGATACCTCTGTGGCATACTCTGAAACCAAATAAAACAGACTATTGTTAATTTAATGGTATTTTTTCAGATGTCAAATTGTGCATATTTCATACTTGATGGAATAGAATTCATACTAATTAATGTGATACTTCAGCATATGGTCCTCTCAATATTTACATGTTTTCAGAAAGATTTTTATTAACAACCAAAACAGATTTTATTAACAAATACACTCTTAAAAAGACACCTTATTAAATTGCCACATCCTCACTGTTCAGTAGGATTTTCAGTGCTTATTTTGTGTTGTTTATATATGCTTCTAGTTAGAGAAGCTGTCTGATGGAGTTGTGTGCTCTGTTGGTTTCAAGTTCTGCAAGGTGATCTGGTTCCAGTAGCCATTGTTTTTTGTGGCAGAAGCATTTATAGGAAGACACAGCAGAGGAATAACTTTAAAAATACACACCGTGACACAAATTTTACAACTGCTCTGCCTTTCAACTCTTGAAGTTTTGTAATTTCTCAGTATAATTTCTTGTTCTTTGATACTGTGATAGAGTCCACTGTGGATGTATTACTAAAAACTGTAACCATGGACACTGAAATTTATCAAGAAACATTTTCTATGCTCAAAAGAAGCCAGGCACACTTTGTTGTGTTTTTTTGGTGTTTTTTGGACCAGCAACCCTGGTCCTTACTGGAAGTATGGATGAAGAACTCAAATTAGTGAGTAATACTGAAACATTTATTTTTTTCTTTTATTCCAGGAGCAGTTACCAGATTTGCACAGCCATTTCTCAGACCTCAATTTGGAAGCTCATATGTATGCATCCCAGTGGTTCCTCACTCTTTTTACTGCCAAGTTCCCACTCTGCATGGTCTTCCACATCATTGATTTACTACTTTGTGAGGTAAAAAAATATGGAATCAGACAGTCCTTCCTTTACTCCATCGATGTTTCTTCTTGTTTTATTTTGTCTTGTTGAAATCCTTTACTACTTCATTACAAAATGTGTGTAATTAAGTTATGTGGAAATGCTGGTTATATTGAAGAGAAGATGTTCACTGAACTGCTGGTTCGGTTTCAAAATTAGAACTGTGGGTTGCCTCATTTTTTGCTGAGGAGTCTAATTAAGAATATCTGATGCACCCATCTATTTTTCATTTCATTTGTTAAATGATTATTCAGAGTAAGGAACTGTCATTTCTTGAAGACACCTAGCAGGGAAGGCTCTCCAAATGGCCTGATGCAGAGGGCCCACAGCAGTAATGGTGGGGCGTGTTGCTTTGGGGGCCTTTTGGTTTGGATGTGAAACAAATGGGGGCAAGGCCCAAACACACAACTGAATGGAGCTCCTTCCTTTTGTTTGTTCCCTGCTGTTCCAGCTAGGAACACGCTGCTCCGGATCAAAATGGTGTGTGTCTGTGCTGTAGATACATCTACACTTTCCAGTCAGAATAGGTTGGTAATCTAGAATATTTCTTTTGGTAAAATACCAGTACTTCTTTTGGTAAATGGGAAGTCCATCCATGGCATTACACCTACTTTTGAAACTGGTGCCTGATTTCCTCTCTGATTTAAAGGGGTCACAGACATGAAAAAAAAATAGATAAAATAATTGATAATCTTAAATGGCGAAGGTTTCATGAGTATGAAACACTGTTGACTCTAGTTCATTCTGTTAATTTTTATTGTGAAGTATTTTCTCTGAGAATCTTCAGGCTTGTTGCCTTGGTAGGATTCAATATTTAACAACTCAGTATTTGTTTCCTTAAGACTATTTCTTACTCTGCATATTGGTGCTCAGTTATCAAAATGAAGTAGGGTAATATTGGCAATGTTTATCTCAGTATGTCTGAAGCAATTACAGCGGGAAAGAAGGTGAAAGAGTCCAAGGAGAAAGTGAGAGAATGCAACATTAGAACATGCTAGGGAAAGGGAAACTTGTTAGTGTTATGGACAGTAATCACACACAGCTCAAGGAGCCTCTTTAAGTACGGCTAAAAAGAAATTTTCCTCTAAAGAAAAGAAAGTGTAAGAAAATTTATTTCAAGTGAGAAGATACACACAGACGTTTTGATAAGCAGTGGGGCAGTGTGGAGATGATGTCCTGAGGCCCCAGTGCAGACTATCAGAAAAGTGCTCCTACGATTCAGGAGTCAATCACTCTCAAGTAACAGGCACATCTGAGAATTTGTGGGAGGAGCATAGATTAAAAGTCATATTAAAATAAAAATCTAGCTGACCCTCATTGTAGACAGAAAGTCAGTTCTGAAGGCAGAGCCGGAAAGAAGCTGTTCCGTGACAGAGGACTAAAGCTGTGTGTCCACTCAGCCTCTGGAAGGAGTTACGGGGAAATCAAAACATAATTTTTTCTGCATTAAATTGTTCCTTACTTCATCTCTGAACAACCAACATGCTGATAAATCTGGCAACTGAAAGGAAAAAAAACAGTGGCAGCTGCTAACACTGAAACATATTCTGCAGAAAATATCCCCAGAAAAACAAGAAGCCTTTGAAGTGAACTGTCTTAAGTTTTTAAAAACAAGCTTCCAGCCTTCTCCTTAATTTGTCATAGATACAGATGAATTTTAAATGCTCTTCAAATTCCTGACTTGTGCTTTCTCCACGTCCTGTCCTGTCTGTCACTACAAAATGTTCACATCCTATGCAACTCTTTAAGGGAGGAAAAAATTAGGGGAAGAAAACTATTTAAAACCATTGCTAAATGCATGTTGGCAACTAATAATTCTAACGGAGCCTCTCTGTTTCCGTTGAAAATATTTGAATTATGGATGAACAATTTGTGTCTTGGAATAGCTGATCTCCAGAGGTCCCTTCCAACCCCAACCATTCAGTGATTCCATGTCAAGCAAGAGTTTTTGTATTGGCTTGGGCTTTTCATTTCTGATTGTGGCTGGAGGAGTGAAATCAGCCCTTACACATACTCAGCTTTCAATCCAGAGAGGAAAAATACCTGTTGGAAGTGCTGTAGTTTACAGCTAAGCAGGGAGGCGTATTTCCTGCACTTGCATGCACAGTGGAACAATGGCACAAGCTGGGGCTGGAACTCCTGGGCAGGAGCAGAACTGTGAGAAATGAGCTAAAGTTATGATGAGAATTCAGTTTTATGGAGAAATTTTTAAATTCCCATCAGTGAGTGTCACTACAGTCAAGGTCTTCTCATCATTCTCACATGAAATGCTGCTTCAGAGCAGTTCTATGTGAATTCACACGAATTTGGGATTTTCCATGGCTTCTGTGTGACTGAGTTATTTCATCCTGTTGTCTTCTTAGCAACTTTTTTATTTTTAGCTTTTAAGTTGTCACCAGGCTGTTGAAGATGTGATTAAACCCTTCAAATTACTTAAATTTCCAGCGGCCTTAGAATATTGCCTAAGTAGCTCTGAGGCAGAATCTGTCACCCATCCTCATGTAGAAATGAAATATTTTGGAATTCTTTGTCTTCCCTCTGACAGAAGCTTGAAGAGAATTTTGGGCTTCCAGGCAGTTACACCACCACAGTGCTGTGGTACATTTTGTAAGGCTCATCTGCTTGTAATAAAAACACAAACCTATTGATCCAGGTGAAAATTTTAATGTGATTACAGCAAACTGTGTGGGTAGGAGCCTGGAGATCTTTCTACAACATTCCTTTAGCTGCCTGTTTCAGTTGCTTCATTTGTCTTTTCCCCTTTGCTATTTCTGTTTGCACTGAAGAACATTTTTGTTGCTGAAACGCAGAGTTGTATTTGGACTTGTCAGTCTTATCTATCAATATGACATGATGTTATTGAACACTTCGCAAGCCTTCTCTGTTTTGCTGTCTCTTTTTGTTCTATTTTAAATTATTTATTTAAAGTCATGCTCAGAAATAGCAACTCGTCTAGGTAAAGCTCTTGTCACTCAGAGCGGTCCCCAGTGCAACAGCTGCACCTCAGCTGTGCTACAGAATACAGCTGGCATTTCACTTCATTCTGCGTTTTTAAATATTTGATTTGAAATGACAATATTAGTTTTAAAAACGCTAAATAAATGACCCTCAGTCGGCATTTAGAAGAGAAAAACAACCCAAACCAGTTGGCAGATAATCTGTGTTTTTAAAATTCTCATGATTTTTTTTCTGCTTAAAAAAGAAAATTCTTTAACCGTTTGTGATATATACAGTGCTGCCAAAACTAAAGGAGGTGCAGAGCTCAAGCTGTCGTTCCATTATTAGCTGAGAACTTTCAAACACTATGGGTAACTGCCATTTTAAGTTGATCTGGCTATCTTTGTGTGCAGTTTTGGGAGATATAAAATACTTAAGGATGGTGCTTCTCTAGTTTTAGGGAATATGCAAAAAACCGTCCTGCATGCTGCCCTTTCCAGGATGGCACATATACTTGTTTATTTTAGTGTCATAATGCATAATTTGACTATGTAATTTGACTGCTAAGTTAACAGCTGGACTACTAAGTTGCCATTCTGTGATCATGACTGGAAACAAAGGGATGCAACTGATTATCAGGTTTGAATATGGAATTATTGAATGTTTACTAATATACCTAATAGCAAAGAAGGGAAAGTGCCTTTCACAGGACCACATAGCACAGTGGAAGAAGGGGGAAATGAAAGCTAGGATACCATCACTCCGTGGCCTTTATTTATCAACTGTTGCTTTCAGAATATTACGTAAAATATTTTTTTATAATTGATTTTGAGAAACTCTGTTATAATGAAGGCTGGTAGGTGTCTTTAAAAATTTTCTAAAATGTGAACAACGTGGTGCTGGTAAGTGAAAACTTACTGATAGTTAAAATGTGGCACCACGTTGTGGAGATATGTTTATTGAGAGCACTCCTTCCTAATGAAACGTTGAAAATCATAGCAGAATTACAAGTATTGACGCTGAAGACTTGATTTCTGTCTTGTTTGTGTCTTGCTGAGGATGGATGTGCCAGGAAACGCCGTATGGTACCGCTCAGGGCCGGCCGGCACTGCGCTAGCGCTGACTGAGGAGGAGAGACTGTAATAGCCTGCTATTTTTTATCTGTCACTGCCAGATACTTCTGTGATGCCTTCAAAAGAGTTGAGAAAGAACAGATTAACATTTCAATTTATTAAACTTCCTCAGGAACTGAGTCAAGAACAAGCCCACTTCCTCTGTAAATCTGTGCTGAGATGAAATGTGAATTAAATAAAACATTGTGCACGGTTGTTTATCTTCTGTGGATCTATAGGGAAAGAAAAATTGAACTTTTTGGAATTACTTGTTATTACCTTGTTGTCTACATTTGCTACCCCTTCCAGTTACGAATATTTTAAGAAATCTTACAGAACAGCAGAATGGACTCGCTACAAATAAAATCTCTTACAGTAACAGCATATTAAAAGCTGGGCTTAAATTCTAAGTAGACATCCATCTGTGCCGGGGCTGTCTGCGTTATTTCGGTACTATTTACCAAAGCGAAGTCAATGTCATATATGTGAGTTGGAAAAGGCCACGAGACGTATGTTTGTTTTCCTTTTAGGAATACAGGCAAATAAATTTTGGCATTTAGACTGTGTCTTTCCTCCTGCCCAGTCCCTTTGCATCAGGCCTGCTGGAGAGCTGAGCCTTGCTGAAGTGCTTATCAGCCATGCTGTTCCATGTAAAGAGACTGGAAAGGATTTCTTTCCCAGACTGCTATAATTAGCTTTTAATTAATTTAAGATGGAGAATAGGTTTTCTTGATTCCAGATGGATGACTAGAATTTGAATATGGATGTCCTGCGATAATGCTCGTTTGCTGCATTCAAGCATCTGTTGACATGTCAGCCATCACAATCTTTTTTGTTGCAGAAGTGGGAGGTCTGCAATGGAGATAACCTCAGGTTTACTAGCCCTGGATGTTTGATTTTTATGTAGTTAGATGAGTTATTTAAATCCACAGGAAAAGTAATTTTAGCCTAATTCATCACATTCACAGCTGTAACCTACTGTGGGGGCTTTTCAGCACTAGAACAGAAATTAAAGTAAAAAGACAGAAAGAAGGGTGTACGATTTGATTGTGTGTTTGCTGCATGAGGAACTTCTTAAAGCTTTTGGATGTGTGTGTTTAAAACCTTCAGATTATAATGATAAACAATTTAAAGTTATTTTTGAAGCGAAGGTTAGAAGTAGTATAAGGTGTTTGCATATAAAAATCAGTCAAGAGCAGAAATACTGGAGGTGTGTAATACTATGTTCTGTATTGCCATGAGCACCGGGGACACAAAATGTTCTAACAGAATTTATAATAATTCATGCTTGGACCAAGGAGAAGAGTGATTTATAAAGAACATCTGAGATGTTTTAGGAGAACCACAGGGTTTAGCATAACCCTTTACACAAGGCTGTCCAGCTGTTCCTGTGAGCATCCATAATTTATGTATCTTCCATTCGTGGCTGCTGCTTGTTTATCCCCAAAATAACAAGGCTGATGATAAATGCTCAGCATGAGCAAAGGAAAAACAGTCTCTCGGCAATCTGCAATTCAAGATAACTTACATGAACAGAAGGTACCTTTTGGGTGATGTTGATAAATTTTGTGGTTCTAAATGTTAAGGCTGCTTCTGTTTCAGAAAATGTTCTAAGATCCAGGTGAAAAAGGTACCAAAGATGAGGGACCTGTCTTAATGACCTAGTTTGGGCCTTAGAGGGGTGACACATCTAATGCCATGTTCACACTGTCTCTGAATTACTTTTCCCATTGCTCATGAAATATTTTAGCCACCTGCTAGTTGATGTTCACTTGGTTGTTTTTTCTAGGAATAGTTAATTTCCATAATGCTTACTTAACACTAGTGCCATCTGCTGTATTGGAATAGCAGCATATCCTAAACAGTCTTGGCAGGCTTCAAAAACACGTTAGAAATAACTGAAGGAAAGTATCACAAATGGGAGAGTGATATTCCATGAACAAATCCAGGAAGCTGAGCTAATTTGGGAACTGTTTTTAAAGAAGAGGGTAGGGCAGTCTGCCTGTGCCAAAACACTTTTTGTTGCTTTGTGCTTGGAATCAGAAGCTGATATGAATTTTCTAAATACATAAAATCAAAATGTGAACTTTGCATTTGACTCGGTATTGGACAGGGAAGACCAATGTCAGGGTGCAGAGGGACAAGGGCTGGGGCTGTGTCGTGGCAGGGAAAGGGAGGGGATGAGGAATAAACATGGGGAAGAACAGATGGAGCACAGGGGGGCAGATGTTGATTCAGTGTGGGCAGTTATTTTCCTTTGTGATGTGTGAGCACAGGTAGAGGGGAAAGGAGGCACAGCTCTCTTGACAGAGATGTTCTGAGCTCCTCACCTCGTCTCCTCTCATGAAAACTGGAATCTGGAAGATTCCTACTCCCCTGAGCACATCTAACAGCCATTCCCTGTTTCCGTACCAGAGCTGGAGCACCTGTCTTCCCTACAGAGATATGAGGCCTCTTTTTCTCTCCTTGTGTGTGATAAGGCCCTGGCTACTTAGTGTGGATTTAGGCCCCTTCCTCTGTCCCTGTGTTAATCAGGTTTGGAAAAAGGGACAGAAATATCTAAAATCCCTGCAATTTAAAGTTCTGCAAACCAGAAAAGTGATGTTAAGTGTATGGCTTTATTAGTAAATGCTGCTTGCCCTTAACCAGCTGGTGAATTAGGAATGTGCAGAAATACCGCATGTGAGGGAGCAGTTTTATATGTGGAAAAGACTTAAAACTCTGTGAATGTAATTTTTATTCTTTGCAAACAGTCACAGAAGGTGGAGGGAAAAAAAATTTAATCTCACAGCAGCATTTACCTTTCTTCAGCCATAGCAACATCTCAGCAGCAAATGACATGAAAACCACCCAAAACATGTAAATATTCACTCCTAAATTCCATTTATTTATATTAAAAGGAACCAACCAAACAAAATCTCATGTGAAATCATACTAATACAGGTTCATGGTTGCCTGGTATTTATTATGTGCTATTTTATGCTGCAAAATACAGAAAAGTGACACAAATCAATATGGAATCCCTGCTGTTTTTACCATCTCCCTCGTCCCCGCTCCTCTAATAATTTAGTCAACTGGTTTTAATTGGGTTTGTGTATTTTTCACAGCATCATCGGATCAGGAGGGAGATTTCTGTGCTTTCTTCTTTTTTGTGTTGTAGGATTTCTCGGTGTGAGTTATTGTACAGGCAATGTATATGGAGTTACTGGGGGAAGCCCAGTCTGAGAACTTGACGGTACTCATACATTAGCAGTAGGATCTCTTTATAATTTGGTTTTTAAAAATTTTTTCCTTAGTAAGAAAGCTGTATCTGTTGTTTACACAAAGCCTGCTAATTCATGTTGTGCCTTAATTGAACAAGAGTTTTAACCTTTTTTCCTTTAGTCATCCTGTCATTGAACTAGAATGAATGTACAAGCTACACAAACTCTGCCTAAAAGATGTTAATTAATATGCAGGGAATGTTCCAAGGCTGCCCTGCTTACAAAGGGAAATTTGAGCTTCAGACCATATATTCATGTTGTCAGCAAAACAAAGACATTTGTGACATTCCTAAAGTTTATTGTGTGTTCTCAACATATTAGAATTGCCAAGTAAATGTTTTGCTGGAATCCATCCAAAACATAAATAGAATTTTATTTCTCCTTTAGTCTGTAACCCCAATTAGCTCCTTTGAAAGACTGTGCAACTGAACACATAATTATGAAACACTTTTGAATTATGAAACAATGTCAAGTTGACTTCAGTTGAATAGCTAGTCTCCCTGTAAAGAAAGGAAAATTCAGTTAGTAGAAAGCTGGACGAGGTTCATGTCATGTGAGCCTTGAGACTTCGCAGCCCTTAAGGCTGTACTTGGTTGACTTTTGTATCTGTTTCTTTACGTGGTGCTGAACTTCAGGCAATATTGTATCAGTATCTTCACTGTTTACTTTTACAAGTCAGGCATATCTAGGGAAAAAAACCCCATAGATAAGGACATTGATGAATTAAACTTCCTTTTTTTAAAAAAAAGAGATTCACTTCCTTTTGTTGGTGAAGATGATGGTGACGCTATTGCTGTGTAACCAGAGGAAGGTCCGTCAGGGGGTTTGGGTTGGAGAGGGAGAGATGCTAATATTGAATATAGCCTGTCTTCTCCTGAGCTTTCTGTCATTAAAGAGAAGCTCTAAAACAGGAGAGAAGTTCCCAAGTTGTCCCCAGTGCAAATGTTGTCCAGATATACACAACTAAATTGTTTGGCCTCGCTCAGCTCTGTGCTTGGCTGTTGAGTTTTGCTCATAGCAGGTATTGCTTTGCTGCCCCTTGACTTCCTTTTTTCTAGCCTCTGGGCAGATTTGCTGGGTCAAATGAATAAATCTGCCTCTTCCCTGCACCGGGAAGCCACAGGCAGCCTTTCTGTCACAGGGATCTCACTGAATGCAAACTGGCTCCCACAGAATCACATCTTTATGAGTCTCAGTTTGTTCTTTGTTCCCAGCCTTCTTTTCAGGCCTTTTCAAAAGTCATCTTGTTTCAGAGTGCAGAGGGACTCAAAGGCAGGACTCTTCAAAGAGGCTTCTATCTGCAGAAGGAATCTTGCAGAAGGGAGTTAAGGGACTGGGAAAACCTCTCACTAGACCAGAGTTAACATCGTAAGATTGCCATTTACTTTCAGCCAGTCTTAATTTCAGTACACATGTGTAATTTCATTTTTCCGGTCTCGTGAGAGAGAGTTTCCCTGGTTTGCCCATGAGAACATTACCTCCAGTCGTGGTTGGAAATGACAGGTTTTTTGACATACAGTTCAAAGAAGGAGATGCTTCTATGAAGCACAGTCTTTATGAATTAAATGGGGACTTCCTGGATGGGGAGTGTTCATCCCAGTACCAGTGGGTATGAAGGGCTCTTCTGCTAAATGATGCTCTTTCTTGTGGAGTAAGTGCTCCTGTAAAGCAGAGTGTGTCTATAAAGCAGAGGATGGTCAGTGTGGCAGTCAGCAGGAGCTGTAAGATGGATGTGATATGGCACAAACTCCAGCATTCTCCCTTTCCTGACCCCTACCCTTACCATATTCATTTCTTTGAGTTGGGCTTGTTCCGTCTTCAAAACTCCTGAGTTTCATGAGCTCTCTTAAAGTTCTCTAGGCCTCTACACAAGCTTAAGAGTGTCCTTAAATAATACCTGATTCTGTGGTACATCATGATGATAAGCCCCTCACCATTCCTGTGCTCTTACAAGTTCTTGTTTATAAGTGTATAATTTGACTTTTGACTGTTCTATATTAAAAAAAAAAGTGTTAGGGTAATTTTGAACAACTCTCACATATGCAAATCTTTTAAATATCAAGATGAGATCTGCATAATATTGTAGTATTTCTTTTAAAATGCCTAGTTAAACATATGACCTTTGATTTTAAAAAGTAATTATCAAAAGCTTGTTTCATATGGTCTCCCCTTCTCTTTCCCCCTCATGGATGAGTTGTATGTCCTTCCATGTTCCCATTATAAAATCGTGGGAGGGTTGCTGCTACCAATGATTTATATGTATGGTGCACTTTGGTATTTTCGGTCTTCTAAAATAGCTGAAGAAGTTTAAGCTGAAGCTTATAAATCACTGTGTGGTAAATTAAGTAGAGTTTTAAATAAGAGATTGTGGAAAAATGAGCTGAGCCTTCTCTTTCATAATCATAATCATTAAACTTGGCTGTGGAAGAACAGTCTAGCATGAATTAGGACAAATAACTCCAGTTTGCAGATCAGTGGTTATGAGTGTGTTGTTTAAACATGGGGTAAAATGTTTCCCTGCTTTGGAATCTGAGCATCCACCTCCAGCCTACTCAGCTATTGGGGTGTGTTGGCCCTGCAAGTCCTCGCTGCTCAGCATGAAACTGCAGCAGTTGGCACTCAGCTCTAAAATACTGCATTGATTGGGGCCTTACCTCTGCCTTGGAGGAAAGAGGAGGGTGCAGTCTTTTTCTGTTGCTGAGAGCAGCAGAATGCTGCTCAGGACAGCTGGACACGGAGGTTTGAAGTCCTTTCGTGCTCTGATTTTAGGGTGCTTGAGCCTTGAACAAGTTACCTTAAGTAACAGGAGGAGCTCTTTGACTGCCCCTTGCCTTGTGGGGCTTAAAAAGGACATGGGGATTCTCAAGGCAGGTAGAAACCCATTTCTGCTACATTTACTGTCCGTGTGAAGAGTGATGGTGTAAGAGGAGTACCAGGAGAGAGTTTGATTCATTTGAATTCAGGAACAGTATTAGTTTCAGGCAGATCAGAAAAGAAATACATACAAAATAACTGAGAACTTGTGTACTTTTCATTCTGGTTGTGCCAGAAAATACACAGGACTCTGATTCCTCAGTAGTGCAGCTGTTAGACATAGTACTCTTACTCCTAACATAACAAAATCGGATCAGTTTGTTAAGAATAAAATGCGGTGTTTGTGATGGCCTGTAGATATTCCTCTCATCTACAGATGGTACATTCCCGTCAGTCCTCTCTGTTAGAAAGTAAAAGTTACGAATGTTATGACTGTGTGGAATTAACTGTTGACTTTGGATTAAAATTTGAAATAAACCTGAGAGTACTATGAACTAATTTTACTGCTGCTGGAGCTCTGGTATTATCAGTATCATGACTGAAAGTCACAACTGGACTTCTATTCTTCTAAATTTTTCTATTAAAAAGAAGTATACAAAGCTAAATATCTTGAAATAATTGTTATCCCATTTGGAAGAAGGGTTTCCTAGTGATGAAGCAAGATTCAGTGCTGCTGCAGTTGTGACCTCTAGTGGGAAAAATCCGTTTGTTATCACAATGATAATGCAGTGAATTGCAAAGTAATTCAGTGTTGCAATATTCATTATGTCTGATGTTGCAGCATTTCCAGGACTCATTAATGGTGCAATCCCTTCAAGGCACCATACTGTCTATGTAAAAAATACTATTTATTCCCACAAAAGGTTTCTGTACAGTCTCAGCAGGTTTTTATAAAAAGTTTATTTTTATAGAAGCCTGGTCTCGGGCTTTCAGGAAGAGGCTTGGAAAAGCAGTCAATTGCAGAAGCAGAAATTGCATGGAGAACATTGCCTTGTCCAAAGTCTTGTTATCCCACAACAATATAGTATAATTGCAGTATTACTTGTGTGCAAATCTGTTGAGATATTTCTAGATACCAGCTCTGGGAGCCATTGTAGGAAAAGATTTATCATGCCATTAAACAAGGCAAGAAGATTTGAAAAATATAATTGAGGAAAACAGTCTGAACATGAGGTACATGGTACAGCAAATGAGAATTGCATATGGTATTTTTCATATTTGGATGAAGACAAAGCTGTTTATAATCTTAAATTATCAGGATATGTAGGCTGCAGACTTTCTTTAATCTTCAAATAAATGCGTGTTGTCCTAGTATTTCTCTCTGAATGCATTTCTCTACATTTGTATTTCCGGCTTTTGCAAACCAGCAAGCAGCTACTGGATACAGACAGCAGCTTGTTTAGCTTTGAAATAGTTTTGACTTTTGGCTAATAGCAGTAAAAAAAGGTATCTTGTGTACTTTTGGTGTCGTCTTTGTTATATTTTGGCAGTTTTTTGCAGTTTGAGTATGAAAGATTGTACCTGATAAATCACAGCTAAGCTCTGTTACTTGACAAAAATCCTATCACCTAGAATATTTATTCCATTTTGGTGGTGCCCTGCTCATGACAATATCCTGCAGTGTTCACGAAAGCCAGCCACCACTGACAGGCACTGAAACAACCGGAGGGACGGCCTGTCACATCCATGGCACCTGACTCCCTGGAGGTTTCCAAAGCTCCAAAGAGCTGTCATCTTCCCCAGCTGGGAGTTTGGAAACTGCGCCTTGGGGCCTTAATGAGGAACTTTGAAGTGTAGCAGGAAAAGGGAAGCATTCCCTAGGGATGTGCAGCATTGAGTTTTGATGCCACATAATGATAAGTATGAGAAGAGGTTTGTATGCTGGGACTGATTGAAGTCTGTTCCTTCTTATTTTCAGGGTATGAACATAATCTTCCATGTAGCTTTGGCTCTTTTAAAGGTAAGTAATTTTTTTCAAATTTATTTTGTTTTATTAAACTAAAATATTGAAATACTCTTTAGCTTAATGTATCATGTCTAAAGGAAGAATAATAGTGGGACTTGTGGAGTAGGGAATGAAGGAGAAATATGCATTTGGGTAGAGATATCTTCAAAATTGTACTTAGATATGCTTTTATTAAATTTAATCATGTCATAAAGCTTGTGGAACATGGGGTGCAGTCTAAATATTTAAATGTCTTATGTAATTACTATTAAGAAAATATTTCAGATTCACTTCACAGCATATCTGTTTTGTGTCTAGGTTCTTTTGTATAGAACGTGATTGATTGATATCAAATGCATTTGTGGTATTGAAAGAGGTATAGAAATCTTCTATAATATAGGGAACTTCTGTTTTTGGCCTGGACACAGAATTTACCAAAACAAGTAAACCTGTAGGTAGTGCACTGGCCCTTTGGATGCAGTGAGATGAACCCAAAGTTGACTTGCACTGACCTCCGTGAGCTGGCTCTGGTTCAAATCCAGCCCACATGCAGGAACACAGTATGGAATTTGAAATGCCACCTTTGAGTTCAAATGATATTCCCAGGAAATAACTTAGAGCTCAGGGCAGAACAACCTGTCACTCCTAACACAACCACCCCAAAACATGGATACAGAGCAGTCCCCCAGTGGGATTTCCTTGCCATTTTCCTAGGAAGAGCAAACAGCTACTGGTTGGTTACTCAGCAAGGAGTAATTCTCAGAGATCCAGCTTGTATGGCACAAAATCCTGTGGCAGAAATGTGCCACACCAGGAATATACATCCATATGCTGCTGTGAACAGAGCGATCTGAAATTTCCAAACACGTGTATTGTCACAGAATCATAGATTCTCCTGAGTTGGAAGGGACTCAAAGGATCATCAAGTCCAAATTGAGGGCAGGCGACTTCAGTGAAATACTGCAGTGTAGGCAGGAGATAGTGTGTATCCTTATGGTGAGGAAATGTCCAAAACAACCTGTGTTTTACACTAACTCAGCTAACGTGGCAAAATGGGGTCATGGCTCTCTACTTGAGTGCGTATTTAATGATCACTCCTATAAACAGGAAATTGCTTTTATGTATGTTTCCAGGGAAGTGCTCCTACACAAGCTGAAATTTGTAAAAAGGAGGGAGAGAAGTATGTGCTCTTTTCTTCCTGTTTCATGTTGTATTTGCAACTTGTTCATATTTCAGTTTTGAAGGCCAGTATGAATAATGGGAAATCTGGTAGGTTATGGCATGATAGATAGTGAGAAAGGGAAAGGAAGCAAGCAGCCAACAGGTTTGCTGCCATCATAGTAGGAACAGGTTCTGTGAGGGGGCAGAGGTACCAACTTACAGAGCTTAAAACTAAAGAAAAAAGAAAAGGGAGAGTACTTGCACAGAGCCGAAGATGGCTGGCAAGGTTTTCATGGAAGGAGAAATTAGTTCAATTAAGTTACAAAGGATGGCTTTGGGATCACCTGCTTATGTTTCCTGCTGCTGTGAGAGGGAGTGGTTGAACCAAGGTTAGCAGCAGAACAGCTCTTTAGAAAATATGATAACTTTGGAAAGAATTCATGGGTGTCATACAGCAAATAAGGATTTTTCTTCTTGTTGAATAATAAGCCAAATTTCTTTTAGGCAGAAGGGTTCAGTCTTTTGATTTTATATATATCCCACGACATGCTGCTTCTCCAATTGAACATTTCTATTTGGATATTCCAGAGGAAGAAAATTCAATAAAGTAATTTGTCACTCTTACTTATAACTATTTTCTCGTTTAAGAGTTGGTTTAACTCTGCTTGTAGCAGTTGTATTAGTTCTTCTTGCATGTATATGATGCAGCTGCCTGTGCTAGCAGTAATAAATACCTAATAAATGGTAAAGGAGGTGCTATCCTGAGAAAGTATTTCTGTACTGCAGCCAAAAACAAGTACAAAGAAAATGATTGTAAGAGAGATAAGATTCTGAGTCAGAAACACTCACCTAAGAGCACAGTTCCATAGTGGCATGGAAATGGAGATGATGCTTTACATGCAATTGAATTAGCATTATAATTTGCTTTAAGCAAGAATTGCCATTCTGTTAGGGAGGAAAATAGTTGAGACTGAAGTAATTTTTTTCCTGTTCAAATGTGTTCATAATCTCTCCTAATCATTAGGAGCAAAGTGGTTTAGTGTACTGCTCTTTTCAAGTTATAGAACCTGAGTATGCTGCAGAAAAACCGCCTTAAAAACAGTGTTTCAGAGCTCTTGTTTGATTCTGAAGTGAATGAAAACTCCTAAGGATTTGTTCTTTGTTAAAAGAGTGATTATTCTCTCATCCCCAGTCTCCTGGATTATTTTGAATTTGGATAAGGGAATCCTTCATCAGTGGAATGTTGGAGTCTTTATTGTGTAAATGATGTTTTCCTTGCTTCTAGTGAAGTGTGTGCATCCAAATTCCTCCTTAAATAGCAATGGAAGAGAAGCTTTTATCTGGAGCTCCCTCGTACTCAGTGCTGTGTCTCATGGTTCCAGCTGCTGGTGCTTACAGTGAACGCTTTTTAGTTTGGAAATGACAGTGCTGCTTCTGTGACCGATTACCTGAGACATCTTGGTGCAGTCATCCTTGGAAAATAAACATTTAAGCCATGCAGGGAATCCTTCCTCTTTCCTTCTCCCAACGAACAGCTAGAGGATTAAAGTGCTTTAGCTGCGAAAGCCATCGTTTGGGCATTAATCTGATTTGTTGTCGAACGAAAAGCACTGGATTTTTTTTCTGTAGCAGCCAAGTGTTGTGCTTTTCTGTGCTTCACAGCCTGGTTAGGATCCCCAGCTGGTGGCACAATTTTACATTGGGAGTCATTGACTTGCATGATCTAGGGACTTAATCTGAATTACCCTTCAGGAACCTGAGCTCATAGAAAATATAAACCCTCACCTCTCATTTTCTGAGCAGTGGAAAATGCAGTGAAGCACAGGGTGTGAAAAGAACCCCAGTGTGGAAAAAGACAGCATAGAAATCTGTGGTTTGAAACAACTCAACAAACAGCATTGATATATTCATTTCAAAAATCCCAATTAAGACCATTAATTGACAGAGGAAAATACTTCCTAATCCCTTGTGTCATCAACTAGTTTGTTTTTTTGTTGGAAATTAAAAACATTAACATCTTCACATATGCTAAGAAAAATAAATAAATTGTAAGCTTTCTTTCCTGTTTTAGTACTTCACAGAATCACAGAATGTGCTGAGCTGGAAGGGACCCCCAAGAACCACCGAAGGCCAACTCCCATCCCTGCACAGACCTCCCAACAATCCCACCCTGGGCCTGAGAGCGTTGTCCAAACACTCCTGGAGCTCTGGCAGCCTTGGGGCTGTGCCCAGCACCCTCTGGTGGAAAAACCTTTTCCTGAAATCCAACCTAAACCTCCTCTGACATAGTTGCAGCTGTTCCCTTGGGTCCTGTCACTGGTCACTGGAGGCATTTAACTGATTAATTCTGAAGTCTTTTGTTTGTGATCTTACAGCTTGGCAAAACTAGCTAAATGCACACTTTATTTTGGAATTAGCAAACTGAGGCAAGAATTAAAATACATGATTGCAGAGAATTCAGGCTCTATATTCACTACTGCCATGGCTGCTAATTCCTGAAAAGGCCAGGAAGAGCACATGGTCACTGGAAATGCGAGTGAACCAGACACTTTTAAAATATGTCCATGTCCAAACATTTCTTTTTGAGGGTTCATCTACTCAAGGAATGTGTGATTCATAACACTTCAGCTCAAGACTTGGCTTATTGAGGTTTAATCTGTGTGATTGTTAAAAAATGTATTGCTTAATGCTAGAGGAAAGCCATAGTTATGATCAGGAAAGTTTATAATCCTGAAAAGAAAGTAGGTTGCAAATAATGAAAACAGTGATATGTTTGTTACTGCTTGTGTTTTCCAGCCAGTGCTTTGTTATCTTACAGAGATTCACTTGGGTACCTATAATATCTTAACCCAGTACTTTTATATGTCATTCCTTGAACTCGGGTCAATGTGAGCAGCATTTCTAACGGGGCTTTGTAAGTTCTGACACTCCTCGTCTCTGCGTGTTATCAGGAGATAACCGAGAATTACACAAACAGGACAGCTCTGTTTCTTGGTTATTTCTGTGGGCACCTTTCAGTCTTAAAGCTCTTTGTGTCAGTCAGTGTCCCAGACATCAGGGAGCAGTTCCCAATTACAATGGCAGGGATGGCCAGTGCAGATTTTAAAAGAAAATGTGTCAAAATTATCTTGGATAAGGAGGGTTATTTATGACCTTTATTTCATTCTGTATCTGGACTGAAAAAGACCTCCTGGGCTGAAGAACTGCTTCTCTGCTCTATTGTGCCATGATGTGACACAGCATCTATTTCAGACCTGTAGCAGCAGCTTTCAGAATTGCTGGTGGAAGGCCATTTCTCTTAGTCGTGATTAAATTTATTACTGATCATTTTACCCTCGGCTACTCCTACATTAGCATTGTCCTTCGACTTACACAGTCTCCTTCCAGCACCACTCACTGTTGTGTTTATCACCTTGAAGTGTTTATACATACCATTCACATTGTTTATTAAATAACCCAATATTCTCAGTGTTCTTGAGCTCCAGAGCATCATAGCTATTCTCTTCTGATTTACCTCCAGAAGTGTCTGGATCTTTAAGAGAGGTCACATCATGTTTCCTATATTCATGTTGTATTTTCTTATTTCTAAAAATCTGCTTGTTCTGATAACTCTGAGGATTGTGTGCTCTTACATTTGTATGAAATATTACTCCTGACTAACCAGAGGGTTCCACAAATACTATTTTGCCACCTTAGAAGAGAATTTCTGTAAGAGCACAGATTTTGAATAAAATTATGCTGTACTTCTGTGTACATTTACGTTTCAGTTCTTAAGGAACAGATAATGAGCTGTACATTTTCTTTTTTCATTTTAGTTGTCTTCCTTGGGCAGATGTCTGAGCTAACCGCTCTCAGATCTTGCCTGTCAGTTCTCTCCTGAATTACCACTTGCACCAGAACTTTAAAATCAGATCTGAAATTCTGATCTGTGTTAAAGGCACAATTCAAAAAATTCTGCTTGTGAGAAGCAGAGGTAGTCAGAGCAGTCATGTGTCTTTGAGCACCTTAGATCCTGCTGATCATGGGAAAGTTCTACCCATTCTCTCCGGGATGTGTGGTGGCAGTGGAAACTGAAGTGACCAGTGTGGCATCCCTTGGGATTGTGCCTCCCTTTATCATCTGCTCTTGAAATTATCACTTGCCACCATCTAGCCTGGGGCGTTAATGTTTCAAAAGTAACGTTGTCTTTTAAGGAAATGAAGAAGGAAAAACCCAAAGGGTTCAAGTTGTCACAGCAAGTAAGGAGATCAGCTTTATCCATCATATGAAAGCAAACAACATAAGAAGCTTAAGTTGAGCAACGAACTTCTTCCATATCTTACAGAAATTCTGTGTAATCTTAGTGGCTAAACTTCCAAAGTCAGTGAAGACTACACAGGCGCTTGTTTTAGGTAAACCTTGCGTATTGCCAATGCAGATAATTAAAAAATGTCAATGTTTTTGAGTCAAGAATTAAGTTGTGGCAATTATTGAAATTTTTTGAAAGGTTTCAGATGAAAAGTACACCGAGACTTTAGGTAATGTGACTTAGGCCTTGTGTCCAAGAGTTAGAGTGGTTCTCTGATTCTCCCTCTCTTCTTTCTTTGCATTTGCAATGGCTTGAGGAGCCTGGACTGATTTGTAAGTCAGCATTGCTTTAAGGCAGTAGTAGTTGGTTATGTGACAAGCAGGGCTTCTTTCCGGCCAAAACTGGATTTTAGGTAAGCTGGTTTAGTCCACTCTGTAATTGCATTACATTCTCAAAAGCTTCTTCTCAAGAAAAAAACAGAAATGTCCACATTAGAATCTAATACAAAATATATGTCCTTTATTTTTAGACCCCCTTTTTATAGCATCTTCATGTAGTTGATCCCAGGGTAAGAGCTGACACCTTAGGAAGAGAAGAGGATCCTGACTCTTCGGAGCTAGAGATCAGAACCGTCTTGTTCTCTTTCAAGGCCTTCTGCATTGGGCTGAGCACAAGAAATTCAGGCGTTAAGAGGCTCTCAGATCACTGGTTTTGTATTTCTAGTTCCTAAATTGGAGTTGTACTTAAATTTTAAGTTTTGCTGGGCTGAATAATTCTTCCCCTGGACCCACTCCCCCTACTCCAAAATCCTGTCCTGGGTGACTTGTTGGAGGTGTTCTCTTTAGAAAGAGAAATCTGTGCCTAAAAATGTCCAGAATCATTCAACTTCCAGACCACTGATTTTCTAGCCTCAATATAACCAATTTTCTATTTTTAAAAGTCCACATTTATCTGTGTGTTGAAAATCCATCCTGTCCTGATTAGCCCATTTGATCTCCTCCTCACACCTAAAATCAGTTCTGTTCCTATCATGTGAATGTTCACTGTCAGTTTTGAATTTTGAGGGTGGAGACCTATTCTCTTTTCAAAAAGAAGACTGAGCAGAGAAAATAACGTGAAATTTGTTCACCTGCATTTCTTTAGCAGCACTAATCCCTTATTTAGATATTAATTACTCCTCCTATTATACCATGTGTTGGCAATTTCTAGATGTTGTAAAGTGAAGGTGGTGTTTTCAGGGTTACATACAGTCCTAACTAAAACTCTTATGTTTATTCTAATTTTAAATAAAATTTAAATATAATGTATATATCTCACATACCTAGCAAATTTTATCATTCTGTGGGAAAATATTTTCTCCAAGTATATAATTAAAGTGAATAAAACATACAAATCATCATTCCAGACCAGACTGGTACTGGCTTGTCTACCCCAGCAGCAGATACATGGGAAAGACTTGTAAGAACAGGACAATAATATTGGTTTTTTTTGCCTCTGGCAATTTATGTCTTGAAAACTCTCTGAGAAACAAGTAGTGTCTCATGTTTAATAATTCTGCATGGATTGTTATTTCATGCTTTTTTGTTGGCTTTTTGAACACATGTAAATGAGTAGCCCCAGAGATTTTCTCAGTTTAATGATTATTTTGTTTGCTTTGGACCTCTCACCTGTGACTTTCACGTGAAGTTCCTGTGTCAGGAGGCATTTTGGACGCTTGGTATCTCTTCACTTTCTCCACACCACTCAGGACTTTATAAGTCTACATATCTCTCAACTTTTATTTTCCAGGCTTAATAATCATAGTCTGGTTTTGTCTTCTCCTTTGGAAGCTTCTGATGAGCCCTATTCCCTCTCTAAGTACTTCTCTGTCTCTATTATCTCCTTTTTGAGACAGGAGGACCAGAGTAGTGTGTGATACCAGAGAAGAATCACGCGTGAAGTTACACTGCAGAATAATGGCATTCTCTGTTTAGATCCCTCTTCTTGACCTCTTAATTCCTATCATTTGGTGCGTTTTGTTGACCTTCCCTGTGCAGTGATCTGATATTTTCATAGAATTCTCCACAGTGACTCCCAAGATTCATTCCTGAGTAGCGACTGTCAGCTCACAGTCGATCATTTATGTGGAAAATTGATGCTGTTCTCCATACACATCAATTTAGATCTATCTGCATTGACTTTCCTTGGCTGTTCTATTGCCCAGTCACTCAGTCTTTTATGGCCCTTCTGCAGTTCTTTACTGTAACCCCTGTCTTTAAATCCCTGAATAATTTAGGAGCATCTGCAGACATTATCATCTCATCCTCCATCTCATCCCTCTTTCCCAGCTGTTTAAGAACAGCCCAACCAGCATGGATCACTGCTGGAGTCTGCTATGGAAATCAGTTGTTATTGTGTTCTCTCTAATAATGATCCAGGTTGTCTTGGGGTGATTTTATGATGATACTCTGTTCCTGATCATCTGCTTTATGCCCAGAAAAGGGTGCTGTGACTTTCAGCTGGGTCTGGCTGAGGGGCAAGAACCTCGGGGCTGTTGTGCGGGCTTTGTTCAAAGACTCACTCTCCGAGTGCCGTGCAGATTGGAGCCTACATTGTTCCCTAGCTACCGTGGGTTTTGTTAGCTTAGGCAAGAAGTTCTCGCTGGACTGCAGCAGCAATTCTTCGATGGCTTCTGTTGTTTCTTCTTGGGTTGTTCAGCTTGGATTTTGATCCGAGATCAGCCCATCAGCAGGGGCCGGTTGGCACAGACTGGTGGGGCAGCCATGGAGTCACGCCCTCCCCCCAGGCCTTGGCAGAAGCTGAACCAACGAAAGAAAGGATTCTGTATCCACCGGCTCCATCTGCAGCGAGGAGACCAACATGGGAGCTTCACCAGGTTCCCACCTGGTTCTTTTTCTTCTCTGAGCTGCTGCATGGACTTTTCTTCCCTGCCTGAGACTAAGCCATCTGCCATTTTGTTCTTCTCTGCCACGTGGTCAGCAGAGGTTCTTTTTCCCTTCCCCTGGCATTCTGGGGTTTTTTTTTTGTTTTGTTTTGCTGTGTGTGGGGTGGAGTAAAGTCTTGAAGGGTCAGTATCTAACAGTATCTAACATTATTCATTTGTTCCCATGCCATACGGGCACTTTGTCAATAAACAGGGTTTTTTTCACTTTCATCTCCACCAATACTTCATTTTGTATCAGCAGGAAGGGATTGCTGAAACCCTTTTCTTTAGAGAAAACACTCATTTCAGAGTGTTTTCTCCCAAGCTTGTCTCTAAACCAAAGATGTAGCCTTCGCTAAAACCAGATGACAGAGTTGTAATTAGCCTTGAAGAACAGGGTTTAAAGAGCAGAAAGGACAAAGTAATTTCTGATAAGGTAAGAGGTGATGTGGTCATGATACCATTCATGTGGATTTTCAGAGCTGTTCTGGTGCTGAATGTCTTATCCTTTTACAGGAGTAGACTTGGAAGATAAACTGGAAGAAAAAAGAAAAAAATCAGTCTATTTAACTTTTCAAAGTCAGTCATTTTTGCCACTAAAATACAGATATTTAATGTTAAAATACAGAGATTTATAAAGGACTGCCTATCAAGATCCTTGGTATTGTGGTACAGAATATAGGTAACTTCAAGTCATATTCTGTATGGTTTTATTTACTTTGAAACTATTTTGGCATTAGTCTCTTCTGTGTTCAGTGGGCCTCAGATGTGTAAGTCTGAGCAGCTCGGAACTGTATCAGAGCTGTGTGAGTGAACAGGCATTTTATGGATAGGAAGGCCAGAAAGAGAATTTAATTGCACTTAAAGACCAGATAGTCCATGGCATGGAAGTCACAGCACGAGTAATAGGTGTTTATTCTCAGACATCTTAGTTACTTACTTAGTTACTAGCTTTTGAGCCAGTTTTAGTTTTTAAGTTCACTTCAGTCAGGCCCTGCTGAAGAATTTGGGACAGTAATCCAATGGCATACATGAAGGAAAAATAATGATTCCTGGTCAGATGTGGATAAAAATAAGATGTAGTGTTCAGTGAGAATATGGAAGTAAGAATGGTAGGAAGTGTAAAAACTGGAATGATGGTTCACTGTTACACTGTGTGAAAGGAGTTCCTGAAAAACATGGAACAATGCATTTCAGCTGATAATTACAGAGCTTTTTGGTAAAGCCTTGGAAGTTTTTGTATTTGAGACCTCTTCTAAACAGAAATCCAGACCTGATGTAAAAATTATAATGATGGTAGTAGACTACATCTCTTGGGAAGCTAATCCTGTAGTTAATTTTCCTCATTCCTAAAAATTTGCACCTCATTTATAACCTGAATTCATCTGGTTTTAACCTCTAACTATTGGATCCTATTACAAATTTTTAGACTTACAGACTTTGTTTAATAATCAGTTCATTCCATTTTTCATAAGCCCAGACCTTACCCAAAATTAACCTAGCCTGATTTCTGTAAGGGTCATGGGTATTAGTTGATTAAAGTCTGACTTAGGTAATAAAGAATTTAAGGCTTTTTACCCTGTTGGTGCTCTGAATTCTCCATCCTCTTGCCTGTTTTGCCCCCAAGTCAGTAGTAACTCTGTGCCTGATCAGTTCTGTAACTTCCTTCCCAACACCCCCAGTTAGAGTGCTCTTATTTCTTCCTTTTTAATGTTTCAAGCAGTGCTTTCGTTCACATATAGAAACAGAACCTGATATTTCTAGAATGTCACACGAGCATGTGTTTAAAATAGAGTTCAGAAAAAATAAGCAAAGCTAGGTCTTTTCCTTTAAACCCTTTCCCTGCAATCCTGCAGTCTGGTGATGTAACCTGTGGTGGATTAACTGATGGGCACTGAGTGTTACCTGTGTGCAGAGCAACAGACTGAATAATAAACCAGAATGTCTGCACCTGCATGCAGATGGAGTTCGGGAAGAATGGGAGAGTTCCCTTCACACTCTTGACTACAGCTAAACTGGAATGAAATGTGTGTTGGTTGTGGCTTTGTCCTGACGGGAATCGTGGCTTCTGTCCACAAGGACCTCAGTGAATTCCCTATCTCAGCCTGGCAGAATTGCTATAGCATTTGTAGGTTTTCATCTGCAGAACAGTGGCTTGCAACCTGAGGGATTTAAATCAGCTTTCAGAGCACCATCTGTGCCCAACAGCCTGTTCACTACTGCACATTTGCAGGTGATTTAGTTGCTTCAATCCTGTATCATCATCCTTGAGGCTTCATTGGCATCTTCTCTTGCCTTTGACCTCTGACTTCTGCTTTAATACTTTTCCCACCTCCTTCATGTGTCACCTCAAGCCAACAATGTATCAATGATTTTCATATATTAGCTACTCATTAATATGTTTTTTGTTTTAAATCAGTGATCCCATCCTACAGATAGTTACTTTGTATTAGAATTTTAAGTAAATATGTTTTTTCTTGATATGTTAGACAAACTATTTTTAGAATTTAAATATATATTTACAGAAGTTTTTGCCATTAATGTGGTTTAGATTTGTAGAGCTTCTCACAATATTTTCTTTGTGTTAGATATTTATGGAATATTTCTGTCTGTTCCGATTGGAAATGGGTTTTGTTCTGTTACATACCCCATTTTACAATGAGGCAAATCAAAAATGAAGGAGCATAAAGACATGCTTTCTGAAATCCAGACCATGACATGGAGCAGTACCTGCTTGGCTGCCTTTAGCAGATGGCAGAGGCACGTGGGCTGTTTTCTGCACAGGGTGATGGCCAGGCAATTCCAGGTGTGACGTCATTGCATTTTCCTTACAAATGTGCAGTAGTTCTCTAGAATCCATTCAAGCACATGTGCTGACATCATTCCCTCTCTGCCCATTGTCTCCAGATTTAGAAATGCCTCCTGAGAGCACAGTGCTGGAAATGCCCGTTTTTAAAAATGATTTCATTTCATCCAGCATGAGCTGTGCACAGATGAGCTATGGCTTCCCAGGCTCTCTGAAGCCGAGCGCTGCTGCTCACCGCAGCACATCCCGGTAGCCCAGCCCCTCTCCCGGGCACCATCGGGGAGGGTAAGGGTCTCCTGCCCTGCCTACACTGTGTCTGCGTTTCATCCTTCACAAGCAGATGGAATGTACAATGGTATCGGCTGGGAGGCCGGTCCCCCCGCCATGGAGCGTCAGGGATGCAGCTGATGGGCTGTAAGCTGGGATTCAGCAGCCAAACCCCAGCAGAGAATTGATGGAGGGTAGCGGGGTGGGAGCCCGGCTGTCCACGCTCACCATTGGTTTCTTATTACGGCATTCTCCCCCGAGAGGCTCCCGGTGCCCAGGCATCCCCTCCTCCTCCTCCTGCTCCCAGCCCCCTCTCTCCCACCCCTTCGTGTCTGATGCTCAGCGAGCGGCAGCGCTGGTCACGGAGCAGTGATTGCAATGAGCTCATCCTTTTCTCTGTGCAGCCTCACAACTGCCCGGGCTCTGCTGCCCTTCCTGCCGCTGCTCCTGGCTCCCACACAGCCCCACGGGCACTGAGCCCCCACAGCTCGCCCTTGCTTTGCTCCCAGCTCAGCTTCCCTGCGCTCATTCTCTGCCATTTTCCTGCTTTTTATGTGCATTTTTAGATCCATGTTTTCTCTGGTTTGTTTTTCAAATCTACTTTGGACTCAGGCTGAGCCAGCACGGTGGATCATATTTTTCCTTGATTCTTAGCAAAGATGCTTTTCTCCTCCTGAGAGACTAAGGGGCGTTGCTGGAGCGGCCATCCAAGCCCATTCCAGAGATCGGAGGCTGGCTCTCCTAATCTTGCACTTTTGGAAATTGCCGTTTGCAAAGCCTGTTCTTCTCACTCTGGATACTTACTACTTATTGCTCATGGAAGAAGGGGTACCTTGCAAAAGCCCAGCTGCCAAGCTCACCCCACCTGCCAAGAAGTCCCAGGACATGCATGATGAGAGGAGCAAGCTGGTGAATGAATACGCGTGTCGGGTGCTGGAACTTCTGGGCATGGGGCATCGTCTCTTTGTGCCTCGGCTGCTTGCGGTGAGATCAACTTTCCATGAAATTAATTCATTGGGAATTTGCCATCCTCCCTCCCAACCCTGCCTCTGCCCCCAGGAGGGATGAGAGGGTTCTTGTTTTTTCCTCTCGGCTTCTCATAATCCATCTCCTAAGCACTGAGTCCTTCTTTCTGGTGTTAGCTTGGGAAGGCTGGACACCAGTCCCCTGCTAATGGGGATCAGTGCCACTCCTTAACTAGCTTGAAGGATCCACAACCAGGGCTGAATTATAAAAAAAAATCTTTCCTAAATCCTTTTGTTCTTAGTCCTGTAATGATTCCAGATATACAGTGGGCCCAGTCACCTTCTAGGTACTGACGCAAAGTGCATCAATGCTCAGCATTTCAGATTTTATACTTCTGGCATCACAGGTTGGCTTTAAAGACTCATCAAAAATCAAGCTGTGTTGATGCCTTTTGGCTTTTGGTTGTTTCTGTGTTTGCTTTTGGAAAGGCAGTTGACAGTATGTAAAAAAGTTGAAAATACCTGTGTAGAATGATCTGGGAAATAAATTGTTAAGGGTATTTTCATCCATCGTAGCAAATGCTGTCTGTGTGTGGGGTGCCTGCAGTTGGTGTGGCACATTATGGCACAAAGAACATGCTTTTATCATTTCTCCTGCTGTACAAAGCAGCCTCAAACCCAAAAAACAGTGGCAAATCCGAGAGTCAGTACCTGGTCCTGGCTGGGTCTGCTCAGGGTGTTGTAACCACGCCTGGCTGCAGCTCAGAGCGTTGCTCGGTCCATGGCCTGGCACACCAGAATGGCATTTTTGTGTGATCCATGGGAAGACAGTCTTTTCCTGATCCCCATGTTTCCTCTTGTGACTTTCGTTTATTCCCACACCTGTATCGTGGTTATATACACTGACCTGTCCGGTGTTTTCATTGTGCTGCCGACCCCATCTCGGTGCTCTGCAGTACTCGCAGTAATCCATGTGCTCTGCATGTTACAGCCTGCTCAGTGCTACAAACAGGGTGGTGGGTGGTTGGATCAGCGTGTCCCTGCACTGGGAGATGCCAAATAAAAATCAAAAATTCACCAACTCTTCTATTGCTATGCTGCAGCTGGTTTTGGGGATCTACAGTCACTTGTAGAATTGAGTCTAGTCCCTGATGATGCATGGTTTGAGCCATTGGGTGTGTTATCATTATTCCAGTTATCTCCCAGTGTACCAAAACACTCATCCTGCTGCTGGTTTCTTGGTAAGGGCTGCCAAATCACTCTGAACTGTGCTGTGATGAGTTCTGAGGAAAGCAGAGACAAAACCACCAAGCTCTTTTTCACTTGACTTAATCAGGCTTTGTATCTGGCCCTCCACATGGAGAACACCAGGAAATTTCACAGCCCTTATCTCCCAGGCAGTTTAGCTTTGCTGAGTGGCATAGTACTGTTTATTAAAAAAGAAAGAAAGAGTGTGAAAAAGGCAAAATAATACAAATAGTGCTTTGTGTTATGAGAGAGACTTGACTTGTGGAGTCAATGTGATTCCCTGTCAGGTTTTATTAGCTAAATATACCTCTCCTGACATACATCCCTTTTGACACACACCCTTTTCAGAAAGGAGAGACTGTGTTCTGATAATACGTTAAAAATGACAAGTCTCTGAGAACCAAGAATTTGTACTTTAGTCAGAACTGAAGATCTTTGAAAAGATCAGTGTTTCATAAAATTAAGAAATATATATATAAAAATTTTTTTTTAATGTGCATAGCTTCTCTCTCTGCTGTGGTTTTGGGGATAAATGCCTGGGATGGGTAGAGTATGTGTCGTTGCAGTGCTGTGTGATAAATACATTCTGTAACCTGTATGCCAGTCTTAGAAAAATTCTGATCACCTCCTCACCTGACTGCACTTTGGACAGGTTTCACAGCACCAGTTCTGTCGGGTTTACTCCCTTTGGGACAGCCAGGTGTGGGTGAAGCCAGGAGATTTTCTTACCCACCTGCATCAGCTCTTTATGTGGCAGAATGAACTTCGCCATGCAAGTGTGGAGCTCCATAGAAAGGCCGGGCTGAGGTGTTGAGCAGAGGAATATCACTGGGCGTGCCCGAGATTAGGGCCGTGTTTGTGGATCCCAGCTCTCCGCCCACAAACCTAGAGGTGGGGTTTTTTCCACAGCATTTTTCTACCAGTGTGTCACAGAGAGCCCGGGTTTTATTTAGGAAGTGTTGGATAATATAGCTGGACATAAGAGATGCCAGCACAGGAGCTGTTTGGTGTATTGCCCTAGAAGTGTGTTCTGATGTTACTGCAGCAGTGTAGTTTTGTCCAGCAAACTTGCCCAGGCCTGGAGCCCAAGTTTATCCAGCCCAGAAGGTCAGGATCATCCTCTGGGAGTCACTGAGCAGCTGTCAGCTCTGTGGCTCGTGTTAAAGGGCAGCGCAGAACAACGTCGTGCAACGTGCAATGCTGCAGTCTGGGTCAGAAATAAATACCTTATTTTACACTGCGTATCTTTTTTAAGAAGGTGAAAATATAACACACGTCTGTGTGTTACAGGCAATAGATAGACAGAAATAGATGCTTTTATATTACATATATTTATGTATATAAATACTATGTTCTGAAAAATTGGAGGATACTTATATTTTTGATTTCCTAGAAGCAGATTTAATAATACAGTAAAGCGTAACCAGGTTCTTTTCAGTCTTTAACTTGGCCTGTTTTCTGACACATGTTCATTAAAGTGTAAAACAGGTGGTTTATGCTCACTGACATCCTACAGAAATATATATCTAAAATTCTATGGCAATTAATAATTTTTATCTGTTTGTGTGAAGGAGGAACAACTAAATTAGGGAAGTTCAGTGTGGCTGGTTCAAAATTCCTTCTGCTGTGTTAGTTCCCAGGTGGGAATAGGAGTTTTGGTTGATACCATCAGTAATAAATGAGGCTGCAGAATTAATAATTGAAGACAGAGAAATTAAATTAAAGAAAAAAATCAAGGCCTTCCCCTTTGTCTTAATCACAGTTTCCTACATATTTTGGGGAAAGTAATAGTAACATTTTTTTTTTTTTTAAATCAACATCATTTAAGTCTCAGATTCTGTCCCTGCTTTTTGAATGTTTGCTGTTTTTCCAAACTTTACCTTTAGATTTGAAAGCTTTGCTAATACTTGTGGGATGGGGCTTTTCCTTATTTTCAATTCATCCATTTAAGATAATTTTACGACTCTATTGAAATACTTAAATGATGTGGAAAGGACATTTGAGGACATATTTAGTCAAACCCTAGAAGGCAAACTGAGCCTTTTGGTCGTAGTTCTCACTGAGTTTCTATGTTTGCCTGGGTTTAAAAATAGATTTTAATCAAAAATATGTTTATTTTAAAATAACATCTAGAATAATTAAAACTTCCCTGAAGTTCCCAAATGCGCAAAAATGCAGTGCACCTGCCAAACCTTTCTGATCAGCTCATTAAACTTATGGATGATTTAGTGAAATCAGCTTTTGGTGAGTTCCAGGAGCTGAGTGACTCCAACCAAGGATTAACAAATCTCTGCCTCCTAAACAGCTGCCAAAAGGATCCAGAGACATCTTTATGATTTATTGATTAAAGTCACAAAATGTCAAGAAATGTGAATCTTGGGATGCCAGAATTTCTGTGTTTCACATTTTTTCTTGTGATTTTAATAGTGAAACTTGTATTTTGATGAATAGATTATTTTAAGGAAGTGAAAATATTCAGTGAAGTAGAAGGAGCTGATGAGTCTGGGCTCTACCACTCATTTAACCAACCTATACAATGTGATGGTTTACAGTTTTCATAACTATAATCTTAGTTCAGCAAGCTCTGTCAGAGAAGTTCTTATTTCCATGGTCTTACGGGATTTTCATTGACTACATATTTTTCAGCATTGAGAACTTGAAGTTTCCAATAGTTACAGTTTAGTAAGAGTAATTTGTTGGGGACTGCTAAAAATAGTATTATAACAGTGATCCAAGCAGAGGCCTAGGAGAATTAAATCTCATTTTAAAAGTTTTACATGTAATTGCTGTTTTCTGATGAATTCTGTCTTTCTTTTTTTTTGTTTTTTTTTGCTTATTTCTTTGCTTATTTCTTCATGTGCAGAAGAAATAAAGGGTAGGTGCATTAGCATTTCTTAAGTTTAAAAGTGTTATTTAATGAATGATTATTTCCTTTTTTTTAAGGCTTTTTCTAATCTGCTTTCTAAGAATTCCAAAACTCTCAATGCATTATGTTAATTCCAGAAAAATAGATCAAATACGAAGTTAAAGTAAAAATGCACCGTCAGGATCTCTAGAAAGAATTCATGCTTCAAATTTGGATAGCAATTTGTTGCTGCATATTGGTTAGCAAATTGTTAGGATGCAAAAATCCTAAAAAAATGCTCAAACTTTGGCAGAAAGTCTGTTCGGTGTTTGTTTTGTGCAAACACCTCCCACTTGCTGGAAGCGGGCACCATCCAGCCGGGCTTGGAGCTCATCTGGCTCTGGCACAGTGGGAGCGGAGCACCCCACGGGGACCTGGGGGTCTTCCCTGGCGTGTGGGGTTGGTGCTGTGTTGGGGCCGTGTTTCAGAGGAGTCTGGGAGAGGCTGTCACAGCCGAGGGAGGAGGAGGGGACTGGATGTACAGAAGTATCCCAAGAAGGCAAATGGGCGATGTGATTGGGAAATCTGTTTGAATCGTGTCGTGATGGCAGATACCAACATGGCTGAGAATGAAGGAAGAGAGATCCATTTCTGTGAGCTGGGTATCAAGATTGAATTTTTTCTAATATCCATTAGATTGGATATTAGTAAAAATTTCTTCACTGAAAGGGTGATCAGGCATTGGAACAGACTGCCCAGGGAAGTGCTGGGGTCACCATCCCTGAAAGAATTGAAAAGACGTGCAAATGTAGCATTTAGGAACGTGGTTTAGCAGTGGACTTGGCAGCTCTGGGTAAGCAGTTGGGCATGATAATCTTAGAGGGCTTTTCCAACCTTAACAATTCTATGATCCTATGAAACCTTTACTGCTTTTCCACCACCGTTACCCACTGAACTTCCCTGGAAGCGCTTGGTTTCCAGCACAGGTTTCGCAGTGGTGCTGGGCATGACCAGCTGCTCCCACCACACTCAGCAGCTTCCAGCAGCCAGCCCACTGCGGGTGTGGAACACTGATCTGGCCTCTAGTGTGGCAAGAGCATTCATAACCTCACGAAAACTCATCCAGGAGAAGTGTGATGTCGGCCATAGTGGATCTGATTCCTTGGATACCTTCCCTGTGAGGGTGGGGAGGCCCTGGCACAGGGTGCCCAGAGAAGCTGTGGCTGTGCCGTCCCTGGAAGTGTCCAAGGCCAGGTTGGGTGAGGTTTGGAGCAATCTGGTCTAGTGGAAGGTGTCCCTGCCCATGGCAGGGGATTGGAATGAGGTGGCCTTTAAGGCTCACTCCAACCCAATCCATGGTGGGATTCTCTGGATTGGAGTGGATAACAACATAGTTGAGAATCAGAGGCTGAAGCTATGTATATGTAATGTACCCACTGTACAAAGCATATGTAATGTACCCAACTGTGTGTACTGAGGCAAAAAATGACACTGGGTGTTTGTTACTCATGAGAAAGCCGAGGATGCCCACATGGAAATGTTGGCACATGTGAAAATGGTGGTGGTAGTACATGAGCAATTAATTCAGCAGTTAATCACCGTGCTTGCTTGTGCTGCTCCCTGAGGTATTTGCAGATACACACATTACCATAGGTCTCCACCATAGGAGTGCCTATGTTGACAGAGTTTTATTTACTCTTTTCTGGGTTGAAACCCTTGAAATTCACATTTCTGAGATGATGTCTTGAATGTCTTGTCAGGACCTTCAGTTTCTGTGAACTGTTCCAAGGATCTGTCCCAGAGCTTGGGAGCTGGTACCTTCTGAATCTCTTGGTGCAGGTCTTAGTAGCCTGGAGAATGAATACATTTGTCCCTGTGAATCACGTTGCTCCGTCAGTGGCAGGACTGGATTAATGCTGAATGTGTAACATCTGACCTGTTAGACTTGATACCACTGAGAGGTACAGGATTATGGGAGATGTAGAAATAAGCATGTAGAACATTTTCTGGCACGGTGTTCTTTGAGAAGTTGTGTCACGGACTTCTGCACATTGCCTTGCTGACGCCTCATATGAATCATGTGCTTCTGCTCTTCATGTCTGTGACTGTATAAACTTTAAATATATATACTTTACTTTGTCTTTCTGAGGCAGTACTGTGAGAATCAGCAGTGGTCTAATGCACAAGCTTTCCAGGAAATATTACAATTTCTCCTGGGTTTTTGTTGTTTGCTTGGGCTTTGTTTTTCTCCTTACTGACGTCTTGACAGGCTGAGCCAGAATCCCTTTCTTACCTGGCAGGTATAGAAGGATAAAATCCATTCCCATGTTGCAATCCTCTGTGCTGCCCTACCTATGATTCCTTGGACGGATTTTAGCCTCTGATTGTTTTATGAAGCACAGTTATAGAGCTGATTTCAAGGAGGATGATTTTGAGCTAATGTGAATATTGGTGGTCTGGAATGCATCCAGTAAATGACAAATCAAGTAGAAGAGCGTGACTGCATGTTCCCAGGGTTTACTGTAGTTCCCTGTGTTTAATTGCAGACCTCCAAAGAGGACCTTCTACAAGCTGATTTTGAAGGAGCTTTAAAATTCTTCAGGGTTCAGTTGCCCAAGAGGTACAGAGCTGAGGAGAACGCCCGGAGACTCATGGAACAAGCTTGCAACATTAAGGTAAGGATGGACTTCGTTGCTTCTCGTTCACCTGGGAGCTTGTACAGGAAGAGTAAAATGCAAAGTTAAAAATGGCAGTAGCGTGTGGAAAGTAAAGGAATTAAATCATTAGTTTATTGCTTTTCATATATATTTGTATAATTACGTGCACACCTTTTATTATTAAAGAAAGGGAATCTGTGACCTTTTCTCGCTTTGTCTACTTGGGTGCAAGCTAATAATTAAAACAGAAAAATGGTGCATTATTAACAAATAATTATCAGAACTCAGTAATTGTTTGTTTTATAAACAGTGATTGCACTAAACCAATTAATCATTGTATAATAATCATGCAACCAAAGCTCAGATATTATTTGTTTTGCTCAAAAGCTGTTTATTTGCTGAGTGCTGCATATAATACATTTGAATTGGGGTAGGAATTAGTTTTGTTTGTATATCAAATTTACCAAGACAGAATATGTTTTTATATTCTACCCTACCCAAGATTCTGCTGTCAAAAGTCAGGCTACTCTGAACACATTGACTGCAAATATTAGACTTGAACCAAATTAGAGGAGCCTGACTGTAAGTTGGTGAGGATGGAAACCTGTTTAAAATGGCTGCAGAGGTTCATAAAGTCGTTTGGAAGGTCTGGGATTGTTTCTTTTTGGAATATGTATCACTGTGCATGGGCTTAATGTTTGATCTTGGAGAAAGAGTGTTTTTGTCATTTCTTGGAATGTGAGCTCTGATGGGAAGTGCACGTTTGGCATGGCCCAGTGATGCACAGAGAGCATCCCATCAGGAAGAATGTTCCTCCAACACTCTGTGTCTTTTTATCTCTCTCAATATATTTGTTCATTTCCCTGTGCTGCTTAATTTCATCATTTATTAAGCAAGGGCTTTTCCCCTTCTGGTTAAAACCCTAATCTTAAGAAAGAATAGGTCTTGCCATCCAAATGTTTATTCCAGCCAAGAAAAAGAATATCTGTGCAAACATTTTAGTAAAATTTGACTTGAATTTCAACTCTGCTGCTGAAAGAGACTATTTGTGAGTACAAGGCTGCAGTTCAATTTTTAGTATTTGGTCCTCTTCTTGGTTGTTGAAAATGAGTAATGTAAGGACTTAGCAAGTAGAGAATTATTTTTATGCTATTTACTCAGTGTGTATTTTCTGATCAGAGGTTGAAGTAGAAGTCTTCATGGTACTTGTTGGAAGAGATATTTGTCAATTTTCTTGTGCCTTTCTTATTTTCTTGTGCCATATATTGTATGCCACATGATGTTATTTGTCATTGGTTTTTCATTTAGTACTGGATGTATGTGTATGTGATGTGCTTTATCGGGAAAGTATTTTTTAATGCACCTGATGCAGATGCTCAGTGCTTAGGGCCTGGTATGGGTTCAGCACCTGGGGCCTGTTAAAAGCAGAGAATGACATTCTGAACTGTTTATTGACATGAATGGGAAGGGTTTGGCAGTGAATTCACTGCATACACGGGATTTCACACATTGTGGATTCTGGTTAAGAGAAAAGCTCAGGTGAGTGTAGCAAACATGGAGTCAGGTCACTCCCTTGTGTGTTAGAGAAGTACGTGACGATTAGTAGGAATTACTGAAAAGGAGGGAGAATTCAGAGCCAAGACCTGGGATTATCAGGGGTGGGAAAAAGTAGAAGGTTGAAGTCATCACCTCTGCTGTGTCAGTAACAGCCTGCTCTTGTATAATTAGGGAGTTGGGCTCTGCCAACACAACTCATCCTGTAAAAGACTTCAGGAGCTTAATGTGAGGAAACTCACTGCAAAATCGTGTTGGAGGGAGGCTGATATTTATTTTAAATGAGTCCATGTTCACTCACTTGCACCCTTGTCACAGATGCCACTTGTCCCTGTCGTCATGTTGTTCCCTGACACTGGAGCATCTGTCTGGCCATGATCGCTGGTGTGGGATGAGGATGAAGGGCAGTGGCTGTGGAATCCTCAGCGTGTCCTGGGATCCTCTTAATTGATGACAGTAAACTGGCTTTTGGACCTGTTTTTTGTACTCTCTAGGAGGGACAGGAACATGTTGCCCAAGGTGGTTGTAGAATCTCCATCTGTGGAGATACTCGAAACACAGATTGCCTTGAGTGAGCTGCTGTAGATCGCCCTCCTTCCAAGGGCTGGTTTAGACAAGATGTTCTCAGGCAGTCACTTCCAACCTAAACTAGTCCATGACTCTATAATTAGATGTTATAATCATGGTGTTTATTTGCCAACAGGTGCTAATAATTGCAGGAGTTGACATGCACAAACAGGAAATCATAGTCTTGATCATCATCCCTGGAAGAGTCCCAGTGCATGCAGAGGTTGTATGAAGAGCAGTTTTCTGTCTTGTTGAATGCAGTTAAACCTTTTCTGTTAAAAAAAGCCAAACCAGACCCTTCAACATGATTTTTGTGCTGTATGAAAGGGGCACTGTGTGTCTTTCCACTGCTTGTGGGCTGTATTAGTACTAGCAGACTAAACAGTAGATAGTTCTAGAGCAAGTATCACACAGTAAGTGAATGGAGGATTTTCTTCAGATTTCTCAGCTAATTATAGTGGCATAAAAACCTAAAAACAGAACTATGGTGTGGCTAGGCTTCATAGTGAGCTATATCTTTTCCAGTGTTTCTTTTAAGTTTGTTCTGACATTATTGCAAAACAAAACAGGAGTTTAACATGTAATGAAAGTCCATCACTCCTTGCTTCCTTTTTTTTTTCTTGAGCTTTAGCTGAGCTAGCTCAAGTCCTACAGAAGGCAAATTTAAAACTACTTGGTGTTTTTTCTCCTTAATATCACAACTCTTCAATTGATTTCAGGATGTAACCCTTGGATTTTGAACTTGCTGTATTGGAAATGGTTTTATCATTCTGTTTTTCAAACAAAAAGAATTAGTATCAATCTTTTCCTCAAGAGTAGGTCTGCAAATACAAAGAACAAAGCTGCTATTAAATGAAATTTCTCTGTAGAATGTGCTAGAGAATGTATTTTTCAATTAAGAATTATTTTTGGTGGTTATTTACCAGGTCTGAATTTTGATAATGTCCAGTAGGGAAATCACTGGGAACAATGTCAGTGGAATTAGAATTAACAGTAGTGTTTTCCTAGAGAGCTTGTTGGGTCATATTCTATTGTTAAAGAGCATTTTGAACTCATTCATACTATGAAATAATATGGCCCAAGAAATAATATACCCTGGATTTGTAATCAAAAAAGGATTTTCATGCTTTTGCTTTGGGGAAGGATTCTTTTACTTTCCTAATTTTTCTGTTTTACAAGAGTTTTCAGAAGTTTTCCTGTGTCTCTGGAGGCCCAGTTTGATAAAGGAATGAATGAAGTAAGACCTTCTTCTAAATTTCATGAAGGTTAATCTTAATGGTGCTGTTTTATGAAAACAATGGACAGACTCTTCATACTCACAACATCTGTCTCAGTTGCCTTTTGCATCTTGTAGAGATCCGTGTGTGTCCTAAAGAAGTTGCAATGACCTTGGATTTTAGTAGAGGGGTCCTATCACCTCTGTTCTTACACCTGGCTTCAGGCAGGTGAGGTGTGTAACAGGAGGAAGTCTCACTGGGAGATTTACTTCCTGTGAAAATTCCCTGGATCATCAGTTTTCAGGTGAATTCAGGGAGTTGTGCCTGTTTCTCCGTGAGTGTCCTGTGGCATTTGGCGATGGAGCAGAGCTGACTTTCAGAATGTGTTACATTCCAGCTCTGGCAATGCCGTGAGGTTGAGTGTAGCAGATGGACAGGTGGGGACATCCTGGGAATTACCTGTGGGATGTCACCCCTCGTGCCCAGGGAAGGTGAGGTGAACAAATGGGATGGGATACAAAGAAACCTGCAGGGAAGGTTGTTGGTGGGGCAGCATTTGAAATGACACCCTCTTTTACCTGTCTCCGGCACTACAGTGACTCCTGGTCTCATCTTTCACCATCCTGTGTAGCAGCAAAGATCTTGAATACTGAACTTCTTCTAAGAGAAGCTTCTTCCTAACCATGTAGATCTCCCTTCTGGAGGATATTGGGCCCCCAGCAGCATTACAAGGTTGCTGCTCTCAGCACCTTCAATGAGAGGGGCAAATGGCCCTGAATAAAAACGGTGCCTTTTCCAGTGCAAAGCAAACACACACATTTTTGTCACCTCTCACTGTACTGACGGGGCTGTTGATCCCACCTGGGTGCACCCCCAGCTGGAGCTGGCACCAGGGCCATGGGTTAATAGCAGAATCAGGGAGAACTGCCTGTGGTAGCAGGAGCTGTGCTAAGCTTGTTCTCATTTCAGAATCATTCCTTTGTGACATTTAAAGCAGGTTTACTTCATAATGTTGCCATTTAAATGTTTTCAACTCAAAGTGGTGGTTTGAAGCTCACACCTTACTGATGTGGATGACTGACTTGCTTCACACCTCCATTGCTCTTCTGTCTGGAAGTGATTTTTTGCAGGCATGGTTTAACTCACATATTGATTTATGTGAGTTTCAAGGATAGGATCAAAAATAGCTGGTTTGCTCGCTCTCTTCTCTCTAGAGCATTCTCTCTCTCTGTGCTTATCTCTAAATATGTGTATTTATCCAAGTACTTGGGGATTTTGCTATTGTGGTAAGACAGCACAAAATGCAACAGAAAAGCAAAGGCGGTAACTGCAGAAAGGCCCTGAAACTGCGCAAGCACTGTACCAGTGTTGTGTCTAATTAATCTTACAATGTAAAGGACAGGTTAAAAATTGCTCATTTATCAACTTCCTAAGAAAAGGCTGAACCAAATTGAAAACGATTTGGTTTAGATCTATAGAAAACCCTGCTGTGCTTATGTGCAATTTCTTATTAAAAGCCAATGATCAATTCACCTTATTATGTCTGTGCCGTTATCTCTGAAGCACAGATCCAATTGTCCTTGTGACGAGGGTCATGTTTTTTAATGCCTGTTCTGTTTGCAGCTCCAGCTTCCTTCTTTCTGCTCAGCTTTGTGGTGTGGGGCACCTGGAAATCCGATTAAAGTGCCTGCAGTGGAGTTGGATGTTAAATATGATTGTAATCTTGGTAATAAGTGTTAACACTGTAGAAGGGAATGTTGTTCGTTTAAAACAACAGTTTCAGCTTGAAATGCTTATTTATTTTAACTTATATATTATTCCTGTGAGCAGGCATGTTGCCCAGTAGCAAGGCTGTATTTTCATGGTGTTTAAGCATTAGTAAAACTGTTCAGTTATTTTATTTTGGTTGGTTGGTTTGTTTTTTTAAATTTGCACTGACTTGGTATTGTAAGGGACATCAGGTACATTGCTAATTCTTTATCAGTAGGAAAGGAATATAATTTTATTATTAACAGTTAAGTATAATCCCATTTTAACAATCTAAAATAGCTTTGCAACCTGATTGAGTACAAATATTTTGGTGTTTTATTAGTCAGTAGTTGACATATGTACTTGTGAGCAATGGCATCCACCAAAGCAGTGTTGCAGGTAAGGGTCTTCAAAGAGCTATGAAAGTTTGAGGTGGAAAAATTAGTAGAAACATTTATTGTCTTTATCCCCAGCAGTTGTATCACATTGCCCAAATTATTAGTGGTTTCATTCGGCAAGGCAAGGGGGACATCTGAAAGCTGCTCCATGGTTGAGCAGACCACCTAAATCTGTTTTGTCCACCTTGGTGCCATCAGGAGTCAGGGCTTTTCAGTGTGACAGCAGCTGTTTCTGTTCTGAAAGGAGGCCGAAAAGCACCCTCAGAAGGCCTTTTGGCTTGAGCTTCTTGAATGTGGTGCTTTCCCCCTGCATGAATAACAGCTGCTTTCCACCCTTGATTCTGAAAATAGTACAGAGAGCAAGAGCTGAAGGTGGCAGGGAGTCACACTGTTTGACAGCTCTTTCTTCTGGCATCTTTGCCAGAATGGGTCTAAAATAACTCTGCTCTATAAGTAAGAGGAAGTGAACCTTTTCCCCAAGCTGAACTTGAATCCCAGATGCAGGCTGGCTGGAGCACTGACTCACCTTCTGTGAGGTGACACATTAAAATGGCTTCTAAAAAGTTTTCTGCCTGCAGTGGTCTGTATGCTGAGCAGTTGCAGTGTCTGGCATTTCTATTGACAGCACAGTGCTCATCTTAGTTTTTTAAAGAAGGTCTCAACTTGATCTTCCTTTGGAGGAAACAAATCCAGTAACTGATTTTCCCAAAGAATGCCTTGAATTTGACTATGAAGAAAGCCTGTGATGATGGTCCTGGCAGGTTTGCAGTACCTCTTATTCTCCCAGTAAGATGGTGTCCTTTTTGAAGACACTTCTGTGATGCAAAAGAAGCTGCAGAGGAAGAAGAAATGTATCCCAGGATCAGCACTTACAACTGTAATTAAAAGAAACAAACCCACAGGATCTGATATTTTGTGGAAGAAGAGATGTTGGTAAAAGCACAGATGCAGAAATGCCTGGAAACGAGCTCTGTGCCCCAGTCCTTACGCTGGCCAAGACGTGTTCCTTGATACTGACTTCAGCATCAACACAACTGTTGAGACTTAAGATGGTGAAATCTGCCTGGAGGTGGAAGTTCCTCTTTGCTTCTCCTGGATATCTTTCAGGCAGTCAGGTCTGAGGGAGCAGGGAGCAGCTTGGCAGTAGTCAGTGTAGTAATTCTGCAGAAATGTGTGTCTTCCTATGCAAAGGATACTGGGGCCAAAGCATGACCCTTGCCAGCCAAAGTCTTGGTGTTGTCTATGACCCTGAAAAATATTACAGTTTTATTTTTTTTAGAACTCAATTCCTGTGACCTGAGAAACTCTGTATTCTCTACTCTGAATGGCAGAGGACGAAGCTCTGTTGGCTACTGGGAGTTCTGGGCATTCACAGAGAATTATCTTTTATTTCTTAAGTCTAGAAATATCAGAATACATGCATAGGGAAGTGATTGCATTTAGGCAAAAAAATTTAAGCTGCTTTTTTTCTTTTTAGATCAGCCTTTATGGTATGTGTCCTTCTCAGAAATGCTGGGGTTATTTTATTCCTGCAGATGTTATAGAATTTAAAAAAAAAAGTTTTTGGAAACAGTCATGAGTGTGGTTTGGTATGGCTGCCCACAGAAGCTGTGGCTGTCTCATCCCTGGAAGTGTTCAAGGCCCAGCTGGACAGGGCTTGGAACAATCTGGTTTAGTGGAAGGTGTCCCTGGCTGTGGCAGACAGGTGGAACAAAATGAGATTGAAGGTCCCTCCCAACCCACACCATTCTGTGATTCTGTTCTATGATTCTCTGTATCAGAAAGCTCTGATAATCCAGAGCTACTGGCTAATGCATGCAGTGACTTGAGGGGAAAAAGCAGTGATTCACTCTCAGTGTAGCACAGAGAACAGTTGGGATGGGACATTTGTATCATTTCATTTGTCTTTTGACTAATTAAATGAGGTGACAAATGCTGAAGCGCTGTGCTATGCTGAGACCTGGAGCTAAACTTTTAAAAATAATTGGGAGGAGAAGGAAAAGAAAAAGCAAAGCCTAACAATTTTCCCTTATTTCCCCCAGGGCTTTTGCAGATAAACAGAAGAGGCATTGGGGGCAGTGTCTTCATGCATTTTTGCTGGTGTTTGATTTCACAAGCACCTGCATTTGGATTTATTTCTCTGCTTTGAAAATGAGGGAACAAACAAAACTTACTATAGAAAGGTGGTGTCTGCATTTCAAAAACGCAGAGCTCTGCAGGGACAGCAGCTTTTAGAGCTGAAGGTCTTATTAATAACTTGCCATTACAACCCCAGGCATTGTTTTTGGCATTACTGACGCTGTTCAAAATTAAATTCAGCAGATAGTTACTTGGCTGTTCTCTAAGCAGTGTGGAGCGGGATTGTACTGGGTGCTTTATAAGGGCAATATTCATATTTTTGGGATCTCCTGATTGCTTTGCTTCAGGATTCTCTGGTTTCCTGCAGTTATTTGCTTTTATTTTTAGCGTATTGTAGCCTTGTTTCTCTTGTGTAGATTGAGTACTACGGTACACATAGTGTTACATTGTTTATATTGTTAAATTTGGTTGTGTTTGGGCATAAGTAGATTACATCTGGCTGGTAAACAGAGGTGAGGAGCTGTGTGCCAGAAGCTTTGGTGAATCCAGGTTAAGTGCTATAGAGAAACATCCCAGTATATTTATCTCCATTTGCAGAGGTGTTTCATTGTGTTTAAGAGCAGCAATGTGCTAGTTTACTCTTCCACAGATATTTGAATAGTGGTGTGGTGTTTGGCTGTTTCATATTGCTGAAATGCTAAAATTCCTCTGTAAATGATTCTTTTTCATGCAGTGTGGTGAACACCTGGGCAGGAAGGTGTCACCCAATGGCCACACCAGGCTGCAGAAGTTCAGTGCTGTTACAGCTGTTTCAGGGGTGCACCCACAGCCCTCATCTGCGTTGATGAGTTGTGGTAGTCGGGGTGCAGGGACATGACAAGTTCCTTTTCCTCTTTGCTCTCACTTTTCCACCTTCCTTAAATCCACAACGAAAACGCAAAGGATGGGAGGAAGTTAAAAGCATTATTATGGATCTGTTCACTGGGAGGCCTTAACCATGTACCTCATTGTTCTATCCAGTTGCAGATGAAGATCGGCCCTCATTGTCTTGCCCTATCTGTTACTCTTTCAACTTCCTTTGCTCAATTAATTAATGGAATTTTCTGGACAATAATTTTTAGCCAAAATTGGATTCTGCAATTTAGTCAAAAGCCATGAAAAAGCAAAAATCTCATCTCCAAGTAATTAACCAGCATATTACTTAGTATAGATGCAGAAATCTGGAGAGGAGCTGTTTACAGGGGCATGGAGTGACAGGACAAGAGGGAATGGCTTCAAGCTGAGAATAGATTTAGACTGGTTATTGGGAAGGAATTCTTCCGTGTGAGGGTGGTGAGGCCCTGGCACAGGTTGCCCAGAGGACCTGTGGATGCTTCATCCCTGCAAGTGTTCAAAGCCAGGTTGGATGGGGCTTGGAGCAACCTGGTCTAGTGGAACGTGTCCCTTCCCATGGCGTGGGATTGAAACAAGATGGGTTTTAAGGTCCCTTCCAACCCAAACCATTTTGTGATTCTGCGTTAATAAATAATCTCTTAAATCTAGAAGTATAGGCATGAATTCAGTGTGCATGCATGGCTTGGGGTCAAAGACAGTGTCAGCTTGAGTCACTCAGTTACTGTGACAACAGCTGCAAAATCTTCATCTTCAACAGTCCCCCAGCCCAGCTACAGCTGCACATGGCAGCAGCCTGGCAGGTCCTCCTCACTCCTTCCCTGAGTGAGAAATACAGGCGTGTGTTTGCTAACATGCACGCACACACACCGTGGCTGACGTAAATTGAAGAGGCTCAGAGCTTAATGCCTCAGACTCTGGGAAAAGAAGTGAAACTATGGGTGCAGTTCTTCACAGAGTCAAGTGGTTGTCTGAGCAGCTCCTTTCTAATTTCAGAAATCCTTTGGTTAACCCATAGCTTAGAGCACAAGATCAGTGACCTTATCCTGCATCCTTGTGAGGAGCAATTTCATGGCAGTCTGAGTAAGCCACCTGATTGCGCTGCTGGGACGCTCCCTCTTTACACAGCAGGGAATATTGATTCTATTTCAGTAGTCAAGAGCAGTGGAAAGAACTGGAAGGGGGATCAGGGCTTTGGTTCCTAACTGCCTGACGAGGATGCTGTATTCCCCTTGCTCCTGTGCTCCCTAAGGCACCTGTTGCAAGCGGCTGGATTTACTAATGCCTTCATCATCTGAGAAACTGCTTTCCCTGCCTCGGGCTCATTTCTTTTCCCACTGTCAGTGACACACAAAAACTATTTTCAGTCTGTTCGTTTGATGATTTTGCAATCTACCAGACCTGTCAGAAATGGGGAAAAAATTCCATCACCTTTTTACCACTGCATTACTTTCAAATATTAAATAGTCCTGAAAACAGTAAGTGTGATGTCTTTCATCATGAGGGAGCAGTGAAAGGCTGTTCCCTTGCTGAAAGGAGCTGTATTTTGGTGCCGGAGAATACAGATCCCAGCACAGTTTTCTTCATTCCAGCTGCTTGTCTGGACCATCATACTCATGTAAGCTTGCATGGACACAAATCCTCTTGCTTTGAGCAGCAGCAGGAAGCTCTGAAGCAAATTCCACCCTTGTTTTTCTTGTAATGAGAAATGAAATGTAGGTTTGTGTTGTAATGACCTTCCTCCAAGAGAACTCGTATGGTTTTTCCCTTTTCTAAGCACTATGTGAAACAGGGCATGCTCCTTTTGCAGGAGGAAGACATGTGGTAGGAAAGGAGCATCTTCCTTGGCACAGTTTGTGTTTCCCAGAATTCTGACAGGCGTTCTGCAAAGGCAATGGCTCTCTAGCCCAGGGGGATCTGTTGTAGCTGTATGTTTTTTCCTTTTGTCTCAAGATGCACCAGAGCCATCTTCTCCAGCCAGCCTGACAAACCCAAGTGCTTCAAGACTTGATATAAACACTTGTGGTCAGGGTGTAAAGGGGAGGAAGGCACTGCCTGGACTCGGTGATCCTGGAAAACCTCCACCCCTGCTTCTGACAGCAGAGGAGCTCCCAGCCTGAAGTGACGTGCTCATCCCAGGCACAGCTGTAATTGCTGAGGGGAACTGGGAGCACAGCTGGCTGTGCCAGAGCCCATCTCGGGCTCTGCTGCTCTCATCCATCCCGGGCTCTGCTGCTCTCATCCATCCCGGGCTCTGCTGCTCTCATCCACGCCGGGCTCTGCTGCTCTCATCCATCCCGGGCTCTGCTGCTCTCATCCACCCCGGGCTCTGCTGCTCTCATCCATCCCGGGCTCTGCTGCTCTCATCCACCCCGGGCTCTGCTGCTCTCATCCATCCCGGGCTCTGCTGCTCTCATCCATCCCGGGCTCTGCTGCTCTCATCCATCCCGGGCTCTGCTGCTCTCATCCACGCCGGGCTCTGCTGCTCTCATCCACCCCGGGCTCTGCTGCTCTCATCCATCCCGGGCTCTGCTGCTCTCATCCATCCCGGGCTCTGATGCTTTGACCCATCATGCAGCAATATTATACAAGATTATATACTGTCACAGGAATTTGGGGGAAAACTGGTGGAAATGTGGAGAAAACTGAGAAATGTTCAAGTCCCTGATGTAAGGAGTTTCACACATCCTTACTCACTGATGAGGGCTCAAGTAAAACAAGCACCTGTTGTAAGCTTACATGGGTCTGGGGTTTGTATTTGTTTCCTTTTTGTTGCTGTTATGATAAAAAGTGAATTGTAAGGATTAGGAAGAGAATAAAGATGGCTGGGCTCTGGGAGGCTTCTCAGAAAGATCAGTAATGATGGCTCTTAATTTCTTAATGTGCCTTACCTTGCACTAATAGACTTAAATCAGCATTTTATGCTGAAGGCAAATTTGTTGTCATTAGAAAAGGAGGCTTGTCTGGTCCAGGAGTGTAAGAACATACAGCACTTGTAATGGAGGAAAGTACTAAGCTTTTATTCTTGTGGCCTTGTCCAAATAGGATGTGATTACAATATAATTCAATTCTGACAGTCTGGAAACCATGGCAGTTGACATAAAGTGACATTTCAGGAGAAATAGGCATGTGTTTTAGTACATCTTCCCTTTCAGGCTCCTAAGCATTATTGATGCTATTTGCTCTTCCTGCTTCTCTTGCTCCACTCTTAATACACAATCAGAATGCAAGATTCTGGAAAATGTGCAGCACTGGATCATAGTTAACCTTGTAAATAAAATCCGGTGTGGTGGAGAGTGATGTGAGCTGGTTGCTGGATGCCTGGTGTACTTGTATTAATACAGCAATATTTGTTAATCTGCTTGGAGAGGTTAAATCCTGGCATACACACCTTCAAGGACTCAACTTAGGAAAGCCGAGAATAAAATTACATTTGAATTTTGATATGGTCTTTGGTTCTTGCAACCTAAGCCAAGACTCTCCTCCTTCAGTCACGGATTTTGCTCAGGCTCAGGGAATACTAACAGTTCCACCAGACACCCAGACACTTGACTCTGCAGGTTCCCCAGAGATGCATGTGTCACAGGAGGATTTTGTCATCCCTCATTCGGGAAGGAAAAGCTGGAGATGTGAGCTCAGGCCTGCAAAAAGGAAAAGTGCCAAGGTATTTTCCATCTATGTACTTCTCTAGCACCGGAATCACATTATTCCCAATTTACTCTTGTAGCATATAGGTTGTTTCATGTGCACTAGGAAAATCTCAGTGCAGTCAGTTTTCTCTGTGTCTCTCCTCTGAGACTGGTCGTTACACCGTTGATGAGTCACTTAATAGGCTCATTAAGGAAATGGAGGGTATCTCATCTAAGTGTTCACTCGCTGAGCCACAGTCTCCTTCCTTTCAACCCCAGACAAAGAGGGAAACAAAACATTGCCAAATGCATCTGTGTGTGCAGCTCCCAAGGACATTGAAATAATTTTTAACGTTGTAAAGATTGAAAGCAGCCATCCTGCTCTATACTATGTAATTTCCTCCCCATGGAACTGGGGATGGCTTCTAAATGCTCCACCCCAGTCACAGGAAGGATTAAGTGCTGTGATGGGGCCCTAAGGAGGACAAAATGCAGGTGAGAAATTTCCCTACTCCAAGTAAATGTGGTTCACACCCCTAGATGAGTTCCACCGTTGCTGAAGTGCCATGTGTGGCATTTGTGTATGCATTATCTGTAACTAAGGAGTAAAATGAATTAGCACTGCTTTGCGTGTGTATAAAGCAGGGGACAAGGCTACAGTTTTCCCTTTGCTCCTCCTGTTGGGTTCCTGGACAAGCCACTTAGCCCCTCTGCTGACCCAGCCACCATCCCCCACCGCCTTTAAATGGATCTTGTGCCACACAGGTCCCTGGCTGTGCCTTGCTGCCAGGATCCAGCCACATTTAGCAGTGAAAAACAGTTAACTGGTACACTCCAGCCCCAGATTAGGTGACCCAGAAAAACCTTTCATTCAGAGCTCTCATTTAAGTCCTCTATGAAATGTGTCCACGTGTCGTTCTTGCTGCTCTCATAGCTCAGTTCTCTCTAATAGCTGCTGTCTATATCATGATCCTCTGTGTCCACGAGTAGTTCCAGAAGGCTGAAGAAGCAGTCGGGTTAAGAGGACTGACCTGGCCAGAATAAGTGGATCTGTATTGTTGAGATTCAGTTACTTAGAGATTCACAGGGTCCACATTCCTTTAGTGAATGCAGAGATGGCACAGAGATAAAACCTGAACCTGCAATGTTGGGGGAATTTATTAGATAACTGCCACTGAAAATGTGCTCTATGGTCAGCTGGCACTAACATAGCCAGGGGAGTCCAACAGAATTGGGTTTTGAGCTATTTAAGGTCATTAATAATTAATTAACCCAGGAGGTGACTGTAACAGACGTAATTTTAATCAAGATTGAATTATTGGTTTCCCAGGCATGCTTTGGAATTTATCAGTTTGCTGGCAGGACAAAGCCCCTCAGCCACGTTAATTAACAATCCCTGCACTCAGGAACCCCTCCAAAAGAATGCCCACAGGATCAGATTCACCAGTTACTTCTTTCCTCCCTGCTGCCAGGCAAAGGCCACCTCCCCACATTTCCATTCAATTTGTCTTTTGCTGAAAAGATGCTGATTTCATGCTCTTTTACCCTGCAGCAGCTAGCCTGTTGCTAAGCGACCTGAGAGATACTGAAGGGGCCAGGATCTGGGTGCTTCTCATCAGCCCACTCTGATTCTTATTTATTTACTTATGCATCTTATTTACATAGCTAAACAGATTTCTTGTGTACCACAGAAGCAGAGCCACAAGCCTCCAGGTTGCACCATGGTGCCTTGACTTGCATAGCTGCTTGTGTTCCCTCCATCACCATCCTCTGCCTGTTTTTCCTGGTGTTCCTGTTCATCAACTAGGCAAACTCCTCAGGATATTTGTTGAGCTGGAGTGTAATGCAAGTATGTTTCAAAGCATCCAGGAGTGTAGTGGAAGTATGTTTTAAAGGCACAGCTGGCCATGGACTGCTGTACCTGGTGTTTGGTCCAACAGTCCTTGATGGAAATAAAAAGGGTCAGAACAAAGATGGCTTTAAGCCATTTATCTGCTTACTTTATTTCTGGCTGCTTTAATTTCAGCAGCGTCCGCATTCCAGGCTTCTTGTAGCCTAACTAGCTCTGCTGAGAGTGAGAAGATGGTTCTGCTTCCCTGCCCAGGAGTGCTGGGAGAGCCCTGCTCTAGAGGCAGTTCTGCAGGACCAGCTGCATTTTTGTAGGGTGGGGTTGGGATCCCAGCCAGGGCACAGATTTGCCTGAAATTGTATCCACGACAGGAGCAGGTTGCTGGTGGAGTGTGTGGTGCACAGATAAACTGGCAGTGTTTGTAGGGCTACACATGGATAGCAGAGGAGAGCAGAAGTCTCATGAAAGTGTGATTGTGCCATTTGTTCTAGATGCGCTCCCAAAACCAGAGAAGCTGGAAGCGGTTGGTGCGCTCTGGTACATCCTGCATAGAACAGAGAACCTCCTGGCCAAGCAGAAAATCAGTAACACTGATAGGAGTCACTTCTCACCACCAGGAAAGCATTAAGCAGGATACTGTACCACAGCCTGGCTGTGTGTGTTCTGTTTGTCTTTCTTTGACGAGAGAGCTGCCATGTTCCTCAGTAAAAACTTCAGAGACAATTCAGAGCCTCTCAGAAGCTCCACTGTTTTGCACCTCCAGCACAATACTGTAGCTTGAGAAAGAGGAGAGTGAATCCTGTAGAGATTTATTTGGAACAAACAGGGACCAAACTGTTTTTTTTCCCTATTTCCTTTTTGTTTCAAGAAGCAGAACCGCCATTCATGAGCTGAGTCTCTGGACTATACTTTTTCCACATTTGTTACCTTTTGGGCCTCTCCTTACAGCCTTTAGCTGCTGCACTAACTGACAGCTTCTTTGTCTAACTGCTATAGTTTTCATTGTGGAATTTTTTTTTGCTTAAAAAATAATTTTTCTGCTTTGATGATCCAGCCATTAGCTGACTGTCCCTGAGAACAACGAGAAGGACATGAACACTTGGGTTTGTACATACAGTCCTGCAGAACAGGGGTTGTGCACAAGGCCAGATACAATTTTTTTTTTTTTTACATCAAAGGGAGATGAGGAACATGATGTTTTAAGTCCAGATTGAATTTTCCCCTTATTTACTTTAAGCATTCAGTTACCCATTTGGAAAGCTAAATTACATCTGAGTGGCTCAGCATGCTCATGATGTATTCTCATTTTTTCAAGAAAGGAAGAAAAGGATCTTTCCTGTGGGGGGATATCAGACATTTAGGGAACAGGGGATGATGTTTAACACCATGAATTACACCAGAAAGCAGACAGGTGGCTGGGATGAATGGTAATCTCTGCATTTCTCTTTCTGTCTCTTCCCACCTGATGTACTCAGCTGTCACTCTTGAACTTTCAGAGATCTGGCAAAATGTGGGATGGTCTGCAGTGCTGAGAAAAAGGGCAAAGTACACCTGAGCTGCCATGGGCATTGCAGGAGGACACGGCTGCCCTGTGGCTGTGTCCATCACTGCTCTGTGTTGCCGACTCCTGTTCTCTCTTTGGTGGTAGTGGGCCCAGCCTGCCCTCTATACCCTGAAGTCCTGGAACTCTGAAAGATTCAAGAGCACAGGAATGCAAACAATACTGAGAAACAGAGCACCAGTTGTGCATTCCTAGTGGAAAAATAAAAAAGAAAAAAGTGAGAATAAAATCATAGAATTGCCCAACAAAATACCGTGGATGTTTTGCAATGCGCTGCTGATAAGGGATGGCCAAAGGCAGCAAGGTGCGGAGTTAGGGCGCTCCATCTCCAGCTCACAGCGGGCTTTTTCTCTTGCTGCTGTTACATTTAATTAGGAGAGATAAGAAAAACTACTCAGACCTGTTTCTGGTCTTTCACAATTTCATAGTTCTAGCTAGTGTCAAGGAAACTACCCTTTTGGTTTTATTTTTTCCCCATGAGAAACCTTCACCCTCATGTCAATCCTGAGCAGTGTCAGGGATATGCTATATCACAGCTGTCACCAGTGTGGTTCATTTGTTTCACTCTCCTTAAAGCTGAGGGTGTCCAGTTAATGTCCTGATAAATCAGTTGCCAGTTCCTAGGCAGCTCTTCCAGTCCCAGGGGTGTTACTAAGTCCATGTGTAGTTAGTTCTCTGCATTGAAGTTCTGCACTGAGAAATATCTGTAGAAGAAAGGTACTGTGTGGCATTCCAAGAAACAACCATCATATATTTTTCATCTGGGGTTCTGTGTCCGAGAAAAGTGATAAAATTCTTCACTGCTTTTAAAGAGTAATTATTTTTAATGATGTCCCTGCTCATTGCAGCAGGGTTGGACAAGATGACCTTTAAAGGTTCTTTCCAAACCATTCTGTGATAAAGAGTAATTGGAAACAGAGTTATTCTGTCACAAATGAGAAAAGGACATCTATAACCTTTCAAATAATTATGTAGGTATCTGGACTTATATTACATATGATATTCACTGTAGACATCAACATAGCTTTTCTTTTTTATGTTAGTTATTACTTTCTTGTGAGTTGGTTTATTTTGCTTCATTGACTTTCCAAACAGTGAAGATAATGATGGTGATCATATAAAATATGTACTTTGGAAATACATTGAGGAATTTTATGGTGACAGAAACCTCTTTTTTAAAACTCTTTTTGCAAGTGATCCTAAATTTTATTGCATCCTTTCTTTGATGTGTTTTGGTTTTTTTCCTTCAGATCAAGTAAAAATTAGCTCTCACTCATTACAGGCACTTTCCTTGCATTTCTTGCAGAAGTAATTTTGCACAAACACTTCCCCTACATGAAAGACATGTTAAAAATGAAGCACAGATTAGAAGTTATGGCTCCATTTTCTCTCTAAATATGGGCCTTTAGCTGGATGTGGAGAGGATTCAACAGGAGGGCTTGGAATGAGGGAAGCTTCCAAGGGAGCTCAGCCCTTGCCCTGACCTCAGCTTCAGCAGCACATTGTGCCCAGCCTGGGCATGTGGATATGAGGAGAAAATGTTCTCTTGCCCTGTGGACATCTGTGCTGAGCTGGACCAATCCTTTATGTTGTTTTATTTGTTTTTTTAGGGAGTGTCTCATTTCTTTTAGTTGCATAGGTATCATAGTAGTAAGTAATACAAGACCTGTAGTCAAGATTTTAAATAAAAGACAAGCTTGGAATAAGACAAGTGGGGAGGGTGGAAGAATATATGGCAATATCTCTGGTTTCTGAAGAAATACCTGATTATCATGTAGAGCTCTTTTATAACTAGTGGCAGCACATGCCTTCTCTGCCTCTCCATACATACCATTTGAGCTCTTAAAATAAGCTTATTAACAGTCAAATCAAGACAGGGTAATCTTTAAATCACATGTAAATACAGAAGCTTTTCTCATTGTGGTATTTTTAAGCATTAAATGTAGATGCAGAATTTCCCAGTGGGAGACTAGATCAGCACAGTTAAGTACTGGAATAGTTTGTCTCCCAAATCATCTTGTGAGAACAGAATTTCCCTTTCACTGTATGGGATGATGAAGAGGGATTTAGGGGCAGAGGATTATGTGGAGCTTAGATCAGTTGATGCTACTGGTAGTCTTACACAGCTGATCAGCTTGTATGGTCCTAATCTTCTTTCTTCCCCTGGAGCTGACCTGTGCACATTCCCAGGGAATTTGTCCAGGGGAGTACAGAGACTTAGCTGTCTTCTGCCTTTCCTAGCAGATGGCTCTCGAGTTAAATGCCTTCTCTGTATCAGCTGGCTGTGTGTCAGCTTTGGTATCAACACCTACCAGCAAGTGCTGTTCACTGGACTTTTCTGAGCTGCATTCAGTCCTGTGACCTCCAGGTTGATGCCTTGATTTTTAATTCCAGCATTGAGGGACAGGGCACTCTCATGGAAAGTGTCAGTATTTTGTACTTTTAATGTATAATGCATGAAATTATCTCATTTCAGTCACTGGGCATGCCTCAGTCTAGACTGTGTCTCACAATCACACTGACTGCTAAACCTCAGGGAAGGTGCCCGGACTGGTCTGTCTGGTTTAGCCCAGTTTGGCTACCCCGTGTGCCATTTCCTGCTCACCCACACCACCTCAGGCTTAATTACTCCTTATCTCATCTTCCAAGCAATCATACGGCAGGTTTAGATTTTGGTTTGGGAGTACACCATTGCTGTTGTGCTGGTTACATCCAGATGTGTCTCACCTTTCCCATGAGGCTGCTGTCACGGTGTTGATGGGGTACCAGCACAGCCGAGGCTGTTGTGGTGGGTTTGTGCCTGGCCAGCTCCTGTGGGTTTGATGAGCAGGGGATGTGCTGTGGTCCTGCCTTTTTCTTCCTGTTACTTAACTACAAGAATTCCTCACGGCATCTGGCTTTCCAGCCTTTCGTTCTTTCCCCTTTTTTCTTGTCCCAGGCTGAAGGTCAGGTGCAAAGTAATAGTCAGTAAAGATACTAAAATCTGACATGATGCAGGGCACCTCAGGTCATCTCGGTAAACCTGTCACTGAGCTCTCCCTGTGCAGCACAGCTGGTTCAGCACTGGAGCAAACTCGACAGACAACATCAATAATAGTACTCCTTACAGTGTTGCATTTTCCATTAATTTTACCTTTATTAGTCTTCCTTAGGAATGTAGATAAGGACCATTAATCCCTCTTTGGGTAGGGAATGAAATATATGGTGAGATGCATCTACCTTGAGAAAGAAAGTCAGGTGTGGGTTTCGAATGAGAAGGCCAGAATCCCGGGCCCTGTATGAGTCTCTTCATGTGACAGCCATCTCTGTTTAATGTGCTGATTAGGGGTAATAGTATCTTTTGTTTGCTGATCATCTGCTGTAAGTGAAAAGACAGTGGGCTGTTTGGGTGAAATCCCTGAACCAACCTGTACTGAAACCAGGCCAGAAATCTATGTAAATCATTGTAAGTGCAAAGCATCCCTATACAGCTCCTATGCTAATTTTCTTGGATATTATGCTTGACCCATTTTTTTTCTTTTCAATACCAAGTGAAGTGATAAATGCAACAGGTTTAAAATACATTTCACAGGTAATGTTGAGTTTATTATGGAATTTAGCTCTAAATTACTTTTGCATGGTCTAAATGCCATACAAGCATTATTCAGCTGTTGGATTAGTAGCCCCAGGGAATATATATCAGAGACACTTGTAATGGCAAACAGGTTGCTAATGTTTGTCCATTCAGCAGCTGGGGGACCTGTTGAGGGACCTGTTGGTAGTGATTTGGCTCAGAGGGCACAGGTTCAGGGGACACTGGCCATGGCTGTGGGGCAGGTGTGGGAAGGTCCCTGGTACCTGGCCCTGCCCTGGAGCTGGCTACCACTTCCCTGAGTTGTGGAGTTGAGTCGTTTGTGGGTGTCTGCTGCCATGGAACTGGGAGGAGATAAAAAAGGGTCCCCAAAGAGAAGGGGTGACAGAGGAGACAGGTGGTGGAAGGCTGCTGTTTTTCAGGAAATTATGCTCTAAGGCAGACCAGGAATTTCTGCCCCTTCCTTCTGCGTGGTTTCTGTGATGTTTTCTCTGGTTCAGAGTAACCTGGCCCACTCAGAGGGCACTGGGCTGGAGGAGTGTTTGCCTGTTGGGGAGCTCACTGGTACCATCTCTTGCTTTTCCAAACAGGAAAAAAGATACCATATTTCTTCAAAATAAAATGATGAGGAAAGAGGAAATATGCTCAGCTTAATTGGTTATATTAGGTAAATAAAAAGTATGTGCCAACTATCCTGTAAAATCTGTTTTTTCAGCAGCCAAAGGTTGGAATTTTCAAAAATTCACACTAAGATCCAGTATTCCTTTACTTGGTATCAGTACTGGCTCAGGGATGTGTGGTTCTTTCCTTGTTCCTCTGTCACATGTCACACCACAGCTCTTTGTGGGGCCAAGCAATAAAATGCACTGATAGTTTGGTTGGAGTTCTTTACCGCTGGAAAAACATGAACACACAAAAAATCATCGCAACTCTAACCCAGATTCTCAGTAGGCAAGAAGGAAGTTTGTGAAGCAAAATATTTCTGGCAGATGATTCACATCTGAAGGAAGCTTAGCTGGAGAGAGGAAATAATTTCTGTTGTCCTTAGAAAGTGATAGTGGCAGGATGGGGAAGGCATATGAAAACATAAAGTAAAAATGTGAATTTAATAAATTAAAGATCAAAAGAGGTTCATGAGTTCCTTTAAAAAGCTTCAAAATAATCTGGAATGGACTGAGCTGAATAATGAGTATGTACCTGTAGGCTGCTGTCCTGGCTATGCTGCTGCTTAATCTTGTTCATGTTTGTGTGGTTTTAGAAATCAAAATGGGAAGATTTACTTTGGGCATGCCTTATTTACTGTAGTTCTAGGTTATGTAAAACCTGAAATGAAGAGCAAACTGGACCCAAACCCGTAAGATTTCAAATGCTAATAACCACCTCGGTGAGGAACTGAGCAAAGACACAGAACGGAATGAGTTGAGAATGTGCTTACAGATATCCAGGGAGTGACCTTCAGCAGACTGGGAAGTGATCAGCAGGGCTGCTCCTCCGCCTTTGGAGTTTTGGGGTGAGGCTGACAAATAGTTTTACTTCTTTTCTTTAAAGACCGCCTATAGGGACGTTGTGGAGGAAAATCTTTATGCAGCAGTTGGTGCATGGAAGCATGAGTAGCTTTTTGTGTGGCATGCAGCAGATTTGGGGAGAGGGGAATTTGGGTATTTGGCACCATAAAATGAAGATTCTCAAGTCCTCAGCTCTTCTCTGTGGTGGGCTACACAGTTCCATTTAGGGGGCGTGCATCACCGGTGTGTCAGGAATGCCTCAGCAATTCCAGCCATGCTGACCTCTGCCACCACTGGGAGAGCACATTCCTTCTCTCCAGCGGGATGGCTTTGCTGGCTTTAATCCACAAAAATGAGTTTACAATCGTGCCTGCTTTCAATCCAGGAGCTAGCTAATTGGGAGGATTTACCCCTGTAACTGTATGTGCTAAAGCACATCGAGCTCAGATTTTTACCACACATTTGGAGGATTATTTTAGGAGAAACATAGGTGCATACACCCACTTCTTTTGGGGGAAAAAAAAATAGGCCATGCTAATTTGACATTTTAAATAATAAAAATAAATCTTGGAGAAGCAATCACTGATCAGTCAGAGCCTGGCAGCTGCATTTCCAGAATGGTGCGGGTCATTCCTGCCAGATGTAGTGACTTTGCGTTCCAGTCTCATGTGGAATCCAGAAACGCGTTTAAAACTGGAGCAGAGTTCCAGTTTCTGCTGCGCTCCGGTGTTCGGCAAGCCGTTTGTGGGTGAGGAGAGAACAGAGCTGTGTGTGTGATCCGTAGCGTTTGACTTGTAACCAGGTGGTTTTCGCTTGCTGGTTTTGTCTGAAAAAGCCCTTCCACTGGGTACAGAATTACAAGAAGAGCTGATACTACCATTATTCATTCCTGCTGGGGGAAAAAGACATGTAAACTTATCTTGAAGACTGCCAAATGCCATTCCAAGTGCTCTGAAAGGAGTTTTATGTTTCCTTCTCTGAAGACGGCTGTGATCTTCCCGGATTCATTAATGCATGAAAGGCAAATCACAGAAAAGGCCTTTGTGTTCCTGGAGCTGGTGGCAGGAAGGGAGCGCTTACCAAGGAACTGCACATACCTCACTTCCCAGTCTGTCAGAAGATCCTATCCCTGTCAGATAGCAGCAAGACATTCCTGGGGGTGGAGTGAGAATGAATTTATCTTGGGAGTGAGCAGGATTTTGCTTTGCTAGGCAAGCTGGTTTGCTCAATTCAGGAATTTTCCATTCACCTCTATTAACCACCGGCGTATAAATCACAACAACTGCAATTAGGGCTACTTGGCTTAATAAGTTAACAGCTTTCTGCAGCTCACCTGTCCTTCTGCTGGCTCTCCTCTGTCTCCTGACTGCTTGGTGGCACCGCTTCTCCAAAAATTCCTGCTTTAGAGGTACGCTTTCACAGCTATGTCATGGAGGGGGCTGGGTTCCTATTCCTTGAGGAAGGCTGCTGCAAGGTAGATGTGGCGTCAGGCAGAGAAGCGCTCTTTGCTTTAAGGAAATATGAACATTCTACATGGTTTTTATTGTCTTTTGGTAGATTATTCATCACTTCAGCACCCGAAAGCCCCAGCAGAGGGGAAGGCTCTGTATGGAAGGGCTGGGAGGAGTGTGTAGCGTGGCCTGAGGAGGTGGTAAAGGGCACCTCTGCTTGCCCTTTGCCTTCAGTTCCTCTGGTGTGAGCAAGCTGCTGTTGTGCCTAGGTGGACGTGTTTGCTTTGGTCAGTTTAACCCAAAATATTTAGTTTAACTGGCTTGATAGTTATAATTTTGTGTGCTGATTCAGGGTATAGCACAGGCTGTTAACAGGCATGTACGATGCAGGTTCATAGGGATTTGTAGGCAGCTCCGCTCCATTAGCTTGAAATAACTGAAAAACATCCTATTTAAAGAGATGCATCAGCCAGCGTCACAAATCAGCCATTAGTTCTTGCAATTGCTAGTTAGAACATGCCAAAAATTATAAGCCCTCTGTTATGAATAGGCATGAGAATTAGTGAACTAATTATACAATAATACACAGATGTAGTTCTGTTAAATAATTGTAATCTTTTTGTTTAAGAGGAAAAGAAAAAGGTAAATGGGCCAGAAATTTGTTCTGGTCCATAATTCCTTTTAAATGAAATGCCTGTTGGCTAAAGCAGGGGAGAGGTTTGAGTAGCTGCAGCTGAGGAGTATATTTGATAATTTGCATTCTCCACCTCCTGCCCTTATTGCAGAATTAAACTGGTCTCTCAGTTCCAGGGGAATGTTTGCTGTTACACCACCTGCTCCCTCCCCTGCCCCTCCCTGACTGTTCCAAGGTAATGCCAGCCCTGTCGGGAGCCCCTGGAGCGGCTGCCAGTGGGGTGGGAGGGGAGGTGGGAAGGGGCTGTACCTCTGGCAGCAGTTGCCTTTGTCAGCACGCTGCGGAGGGGCCAGGGAGGGGTCACTCACAGCCCCACACTTTGAACTTGCCCTTCACGAAGGTATCACCCCCCCAAGGCAATGGAGGTGAGGAGGAAGCGGCATGTAAAGGCTTCAGAAAACCTGAGCTGGCTTTGACACAGCAGGTAGGAATTTTGTGTAGGTGACATGGAGAGCTGCGTTATCGTAAGCTGGACTGGAATCTGAAGTCTTTCTACTGCAGGAATTAATTGGAAAAAATTTGCCTTTGAAGAAAAATGAGGAAAAAATGCATTATAGGTGCGTTTCAAAGGAAAAATATCTTTCTTCATCCTGCAAGGGTTAAGCACGATCAGAATCTGCTTTAGTCACAAGAGTTTAACCTCAAGTGCTGCATTTTTTTGTTTGCCATAAGCCTATTAGAACTCTCTGTTTCCTAGCAATAACATGTAATTTCCCCCCACTATTTAAGTGGAAGAGATGTTAGGGTTTTAATCCTGCCCGCTACAGCTGTTGCTCAAGTTTCCTATTCAAATGCAAATAGCACCTGGTGCTATTTAGTAGCTGCAATCTTTGATAAAGATACTCCAGGAGGAGAGGCAAAAGAAAAGTAAGGTGGGTCGGAGTCTGTTCATTCTGGAACATGAGAGTGTAACCATATGCCACACCAAGCTGCCCTGGAAATTTCTACCAGATTTGTTGCATCCAGCAGAGACTCTTTTTGGAGACAAGTGGATGGCTGGAATGATTTCTGTTTCGTGAGCAGGTATGATTTTTCACCAGGAAGAACAGGCTTCCAGAGAAGATGATAATTTAGTGGATGGAGTTTTACCTTGCCTGATTGTCCTGAAAAGAGTTTCTTCTGGCATAATTTGCTTGTTTCTTCAAATCCTGTATTATTTTCTAGATTTTCATGTGTAGTTTTCAGAGTATTTCTTCATAATTATTTTTTTCACGTTTTTTGCTTGTGCTGTTTTTTGTTCTGTGTCAGATAGATAAAAGAAGTTAGGATAAATGAATTGGAAAGTCAGGAGCAATTTGGAAGGCTGCTCCGCTATTTAGGACTCACAGACAAGAGATAACATATTACTTCTTAACTGAAACAAGACCAGCACCAGATTCAGGTTAAAAACCTTCTTCTGTGGAAAGTTTTAATTTACATAAATTGTTTTCATTTCACTCGTGGAGGTACAAGTTTATTCAAGAAAGAGCTTTACATCCTTGTTGCATTTTTCAGGGCTGTTTTATCCTCTATTACATGTGGAAGCTGAAGGACACTTTTTAGAGGGTTGTCACTTGATGCCATCATCTTCTAAAATCAAAGTATCTGCAGGGCACAGAATGCAGTTCAGATCTGTGGAAAAGCAAAAATGAGTGTTTTAAAAGACTTTAAAGGTGAGGTTTAGAAACTTGCGGAAATTCCAAGGAATGCTTGAAAGAAATCAGCATTACATCAGTCTCTGGAAACTTAAAAATAAGCCAGAAGCAGCAATTCATTGGAAGGGAAGACTGCTGACAGGAATAAGAGCTTTCATGGAAGAAAACTGGACATAAAGAACGAACAATTGCTACCAAACTGGAGAAGCACAGCAGTGATTTCAGTGCTGCTGTTGAGCTATGACAGATCTTTTCTTGTTTAATACTAACCTGTTTTGTTTCCTGCTGTTTCATCTTTGGCCTAATACTGGAATTAAAACAGGTTCCCTGGCTTTCCCAAACTTCAGCAAATGCCTTTTGCGAGCCAGGTGCTGGGAGTGTGAGCAGGTGTGCTGTGTGCACTTCCCATGATACCAAAGGCACCCTGGAGAGGAAAACCCAAACGGGAGCTGATTTGCTGGGTCATGTTTTCTCTCTCATGACACTCCTTCCCCATTAGCATCTTCAGGTGGGTGTGAACAACTGACACGGAACTGAGCCAAGGCTCAGCCTTGGACTGTCGACCTGCTGAGCCGCTAATGGCAGCTTGACGGCAAAATGATGGAAGAGATCTCCATAGTGGTGGCTTACGATGCCCATGTGTTTGGCCAGCTGCGTGATGAAGATTTGCTGGCTAATCTGGTGGCAGTCAGCAAACCCAAAGCTGTGGTAGGTGTTCCTCCTTTGCTGATAATGCTCACGGTTATGCTCTGTCCTGGAGTTCAGTCCTTCTGTTGAAAACTTTACTATTTAGTGCTCTTTTTTGTTCTTCAGTTTCTCTTTTTATTGCTTAGCTTCTATTTCGTTACTTTTTCAGAAATTTGCTGTCGTGCCTCAACAAAATGAAAATAATTTATTTCAGAAGAGATTATTAAAATCTCTTCTTGGGCAGCTAAGTTTAGAAGAAGGTGATTTGCTCAATAGGATCATAGTTTAAATAATATTTTTTAAAGAATTGAAATAATAATTAAGCGTGCAAATGAGTGAGCCAATCCAGCTGTAGACTCTTAGAATATAAGTCAAGAGGTTGGGGTAGATGCTGGTTCTGGGGTGCAGGTACCTTTATTACTAAATCTGAGGGAATCTGTGCCTTTCTTGGGAATGGTAATGTTCCACTTTTATATGTTTTGAAATCAGCATAAATAACTGTAAAAGCCTTTTAGTTGAATGAAATATGCTATTTCTTCATAAATAGCATATCTCTTTGTGTAAGTAACATGTAGAGTGTGGTCATCTCCCTCCGTCATGGAGGTCTCAGTGCTTGGAGGGAGCTGCAGGCTCTGAAATTTGGTGCAAAGTTCATCTTTGGCCTCAGATCCTACAGCTGAGCTCGTGTGGGAGCTAGGCTGCCTAGAAGCAGTCAGAGGGAATGTTTTAAAATAAAAATATATGTATAGGTGTTAAGCTTAATGTGCAAGCAGATGCAGTTAATATTTCAGGCTAAATACAAATCAACTAATTATTCAGCAGCCCAAAGAAGTGCTCGTATGTGTTTGTGCCCAGTCAGTTCCTCTTCTGGGACAAAGGAAAGTGTTCTGAAAACAAGGAAAATTTGCTTTATTGTATCTTGTGTAAAGCCCCTCTGTACTTATTTCCTGCTCGGGTTTTTCTGCCTCTCCACACTCAGGAGATCTCGGGTGCATGAACTCATCTCCTGCATCTCCCATAGGATCATTGATTCTCTGGATGTAAACCAGAATTCTGCACAATCCCTTTTATTATCATGCTTTTCTTTGTCCCTGGCCTTCTCTGGGCCAAAATTTTCGAGGTCCATTACAACAGTTAGGCAACAAATCTGGAAATCCAGTGTAGACAAAGCCGTGCTCTAATGGGAACTGGCTGGGGGCTGGGCTCCAAGCAGGCTTTGGTTAACCAGCATATCGGGAGTCACACGCTTTTCCCATGCTGGATGTTTTTAAATACGTGGTATCCCTTAATTCACTGTCCAGCCACAGCCTTTCCTCTCATTCTGCCCTGGCTGATTGCTGTGGCAGCTCGTATTCCTGTGCCAGCAAGGCCAGAGTAGGATCGGTCCTTCAGACAGGACCTGGTGTTGCAATAGGATACACTGGAGCCAGGTACTGGCAGCTCTGGGAGTGTGGCTTAGGATGACGAACAGAGGGTGTTCCTGGGAGCCTCCTGAGCTGCTGGTGTGTTCTAGAGCTAGCACTTGTGGTTGCTAAATGAAAATCCCTGTGGAAAGAAGACCTTTCGTGGTGGCTTTCCCTGTAGTTTAAACCTTTGGGAAGTGCTCCTGTGATGGGCTCAGCGATGGCCGCTCAGAGCACAAGTAACGGGAACTGCATTGTGGATCTCTAGATTCCTCTGGATCGGCTGTGAGTGACCAGGGGAGAGAGGAACCGGTGTGGAAAGCAGCACACCACATCTCCAGATAACTCCTGCCATTCTGAAAATAAGATGAAAAACATTTCTCTATGAAGTAGCTACCTATCTCCTAGTAAATAGAGAACAACTGTGGGAGGAAAAGTAACATTAATTACTTTTATGTAGAAGATCTGACTAATTGACTTTAGCATAAGGGTTTGTTCTGATCAACTTTTTTTTTTTTTTCCCTCCCCTGGGATCAAAGAGTACTAACATGTTTGTGTGTTAACACAAGGCTTTGAGCAGCCTGGTCTAGTGGAAGGTGTTCCTGCCCAGGGCAGAGGGTTGGAACGAGATGGGCTTTAAGGTCCTTCTGACCCAAACCATTATAGGATTCCATGTTTCAGTGCAGACACCCTGCAGAGATTTAAAATGAAGTTCTCAGGATCATGACAGGAATAGACAATGCAATGAAGGGACAGGTCCTGATGATTCAAAAGGTTTCTTTTGGTTCTCTGCTGCTGTGTTTAACTGCGGGACAAGCTGGCAGTTGGGATAAGTTGGGGCAAACCGTGTTGACTCCATCATTGTCATTTCACTGGCTTGCACAAAGGTATGTACTGTACATACAGGGACGATCTGCAGGAAGGATTTGTGGATGTTTTGTTTATTATAAGAGTTCATATTAATAGCACAGGTATGTTGCAATCTGGGGTTCATCTGTTGCATTTGCAAAATCCAGTTTCAGTTATTTTGAAAGGCTTTTCTATTGTGCCGCTCAGGTTGCAGAGAATAGTTTTTAAAAAATGTCCTGTAAAGACTTTCATTCTGTTGCTGGAGTGGTCTTGTTGGAAGGTTTCTGGCATTATGAGTAACTGGTTGTAGTTCCTTTGGGTTGTGCAATGGGCTGGGGCGCACAGGAGTCTCTGTTGCACAGAGAGCCACATGTCATGATGTGAGGTGACAGAGTTAACACCAAAACCAAACCAGGCCAGGTGATAGCTATGCGGGTTCCTTGTGCTTTAGGCCAGCCCTGTGTGACCTTCTGACATGTCCACTGCCACATAGGTATGAACTTCTTGGGTGCAGTCAGAATTATCTCTGGTTTTCCACTTTTAGCTGTATTTTGTAGGAGTGTTCCATCACTTCCAGCTGTATTTTTTCACTGGAAAGCATAGCAGTGTTTTTATAATGTTGTGTTGATGCTCATAAAAAATTAAACAGGATGTGGATGGTCTGAGATACGGTTTTGTTAAATATGCTTCAAAGAAACACTGTGTAATAGCAATCCCCCAACACACATTTTAATAAAATTAGTCATATTGCAATGTGACCATGACATGCAGTTGTTTTGCTGTGTGGTCTTGCTTTCAGAATTTCAAGTTGTTCTGAAACTACTTTGCACAGACATGGAGAGCAACATATATAAGTGGACTGCTGTGCAGTTTGTGCAAGAATTGAGCAGCTTTACTATGGGGACTTTGAATTCTCAGATTATCTGCAGAAAACTTGGACTCAAGGGGTTATAAAAATGCTATTCTAAGTGGTATAATCCTCTCAATCCAGAGCTTAAGGACATTCTTCTGGAAAGCTTCATTGTATTTCCATTTTCCTGCCTGCCTTGCTGTATTTAGCTCTCTATTCGGGCAAATTATCAGCCATTTCACAGAAAGAATTTGTGGTTACATGCTGGCAGGCTCTGCTGTAAGGATTTTTAAGTTCTCAGCTTCTCACTGAAGCTGAACTGAGGAGGTTTAGAGTGGGTGGGTGAGCTGCAAAGCAGGTGAAAAACTTGGGAGGCTGGGGAGAAGTGCAGGACATGGTCACCCATGGGTTGAAGTCTTAACTGGCAGGTAGCTGAACGGTGGTGGGGCTGAGAGTGTTTAACATCTTCAGGCCTAGACACCAGAGGAGGATGTGCCCTCTTTTACAGGAGGCAGAAACTGGAGGGTAAGTGCTGGGCTGAGAGGAGCTTGCTGAGGTTCAGCAAGTGCCAAGGCAAATGAAAAATCCTGAGTAGGATAAACTCCATCATCTGTGAAGGATGGGGACTAAACCTGGACAGCGTGAGTGCAGGCTGGGAGTTGTGGTGGCTAAGCTGTGCCCTGCAGTGCCCAAGGCTGGCACTCACCGGTGTCAGGTGAAATGTATCTCTCTCCCTGAATCCAGTTCTGGGCCCCTGCAGAGACCAGGGATATTCACAGGCTAAAGAGAGTGCAGCAGAAGACTAATGGGAAGGCAGGGTCTGACTGCACAGGGGAAGGATGGGAGAACTGGGGCATCTTAGCTGGAGGAGAAAGCTCAGGAGGGATCTAACTGCAGTCTCCTGCCACCTCAAAGGTTTTAGAGAGCAGGGAGCCAAACTGTGAGACACACAGTGACAGGACATGGCATTGTGACAAATGGTCATGAATTTGCAGCAGAGTGAGTTCTGGCTCAGCACAAGGGAAAGCAGTTCTGTCCAGAGAGACCCTGCCACACCTTCCTTGGAGGCTTTCAGGAGCAGCATGCAGCATGCTCTGACTTTGAAGCTGCCCCTGCCTGAGCAGCAGCTTGGTCCATGTGCCCCTTGGAGCCCTTCCAGTCTCAGTTTTTCCTTGAATCTCTTACTTTGCCTGTGTGGAATCTTGCAGTACAGAGGAGCTGGCAGCACTTTGAGCATTTGAAGCCCATCCTTTGCCCGGCATCCTGTAGTTGGAGCTGCTGCCAGAGGAATAAGGAAGTTTGGGTAGTCACTCTTAGGGGAATTGTCTCTTTTCACAGATACAGTCCTCATCTGAACCCCTTCCTTCCCAAGAGCAGGAGGGATCCTGCTTTCAGGCTGTCTCAAGGAGCCCTCTCACCTCTGCCCCTCCCTCCCCTGTGGGGCAGGAGCTGCCAGATTCTGCCCTGATCCTCTTGCCTTGTCTTTGGAGCATCTCCCTTGTGCTGAGGATCCGGAGCTCTTACACCTCTCACTGTGAGGCATTTGCACTCTGCCCGAGCAGCTCAGGGGCTCTGTTCCACAGCCCCTTCATTTTTTTCCCCAATTACATCTCTCAGGACTAGATGCAGTATTACAGTGACAATCCAGGGTTGACCTTCCCTGCTCAGCTTCCTTTTTCCTATCCCTGTGCATCCCAGGGCTCACATCAGCCTTTCTGCTGCAGCCTGGCTCTGACAACAGAGGTACATTTTTGGCACTAAGGTGGGCTGTTAGTTCCTGCCCTTCTCTCTGTAGCAGTGTTTATTCCCAGTCCCACACCGCTCTCTGTCCTCCTGAGCAGTGCCAATGCAGCTGCTTGTGGGGCTGAGCCATCAATGGTATTGATGCAATGAACATTTGCAAAAATAATTAAATTGAAATATTTTTGCAGGATTATTTTGGTCAGCTTGCCACCAAACAGTGAGGTGAGAGGGAGGGGGCTGCAGAGGAAGAGCTGGGTCCTGCCCAGCCGATGTCAGGCTGCTTTCCCAGCGTGTGCATCTCATTACCCCATCCTCTGTCCTTCCCACGGAGCAGAAGAGTTTCCAAACTTTTGGAAGAGTCCAAATGATGCCTTCTTGGGACTGGTCCCATCTCCTCATGAGATTCCACCCCAGCTGGAAGACTACCGCTCCCTGCTGTAGTAAAGCCCTGTGGACATGTGTTCTGGAGTCAGCACAGTGGTGTGTTTCAGTTGAGGAAGCTATTTCCAGGAATTTGAATGTACATGTGCAGTTTCTGGTTCTTGTTCTGTACCATTTCTTCTGTCCATGTGTCATCCACAAAATTCTATTAGCTGGATTGTATCTTTCATTTCCAGGCCACTGATGTAGTGTGTGATAGTGCTGAATCTTTGCTGAGTCCCAGAAGAGACCCAGAATGTCACTGACCAAAAATTAAAGATGCCACTGAATAATGATTCCCTTTCACAATGGCTTTTTGACCCATTTCCTGAGCTTTTTAATTCATGCTTTATGGCTGTTGGATACTCCTTGGAGGGTCTGGGTTTTAAGAAAATAAATCCCTCCTGTGGTGGTGAAGCCAGTGCTAGAGAAGACTCTTACAGCAGTAAAGTTACTTTTATCAGTCAGATCTGTAGATAAGGAGTAAAATGGGACCTACAGTTTATAAAATGATGTTGGTGTGGAACCAGTTCATCAGCCAGATCCTTATCAGCTCTGCAGAGCATTTGTGTGGATTCTTGGTTTCAGCTCACCAACCAAAGTCATCCAGATGTGTTGATCTGTGGTGCTTAAATGTTACTTCCATATGGGGTTTTTGGTCTAAGGGAATCTCTACTGCTTTAAGTATTTACTAAAAACCCATGAATGGAGCAGAGATCTCTTCTGCTAGTTCTGTCAGTACTTCTGCTCTGCATAAAAACCTGCAGGCTGGTTCGAGCTGAGCTGTTTTCTGGACCATTATGACTTGTCTGAATCATAATTTTTTTGAGCTGTAATTATTAATGCGTTTGGGCAACACTTAGAAATCCTCTTCTTTTCTATATCCTCTAGCGTACCGTCCAGCCTAATGGAATTCAAAGAAGAATTTCAACTTCTTTTTTTTTCTTCATTAGGTTTGAGTTACTGTTTAATTTGTTCTGAATTAATAACCTGTATTAGTTTCTGGTTATTTTCTCTCCATGTCTGAAAGCATTTCTTCATGCTGCCTTTTTACTGTCATTGGCTCAAGAAAGAATTATTTAAGCAATGTCTCAAATACACAATCCTGTGTATTATATAAATTTTATAAAATACAATGAATTTATAAATAGCAATGGAATTTTGAAACATTCAAAAGAAGGACATCAATATTCTGAAGCTTCCTCATATTCTTCTTAAATAAAATTTCAGGAAAATCAATACAGGTGTTTCTGGGCACCTGAGAAACTCAGCTTGTTTCTGTCATCATTGCAAGGCCATTTGGGAGAAGAAATTTGAAAAACCTTTCTAGACATTGTTGGTTATATATGGCAAGTACGTTCATGGACTTTGAAAGGAGTGCTTAAACGAGATGAAAAGGCAGTTTATCTATTTATAGAAGTCCAGTTTTGTAATTACTAGAAGATGCAGGTAAATGCTAGCTACAGATATTCTGTCTTCAATGTCTACAACTATTTTCATTCTTTTTCAACCCAGTTCTCAGAAGAATTTGGTATGCTTCTGTGCTGAGATTGGAAAATGTATTTCAGTGGGTTTTATCTTGTTGGGTTTGTGCTTTCATGCACAGTGTAATACATTTTTTCTTTATTGCTTCCTTCTACCTGTGTCAACATGAGCACACCAAAAACCTGCCACCTATGTTGACTGAAGCGCTGGTTCTGCTGGTTGCTGATGTTGTAAAGCTGCAGGCTTGTAGAAAAATCCAGATGGTTTGATTTAGAGCAGGGTGTTAGCTGTGCCAAGGCAGTGCTCCCTCTGTGTGTATACAGTGGGGTCCTTTACCTCAAGGTGAAGTTGCCAAAGTAATCCCAAGGTACGGTATCAAGGTGTAAGTAAGATATTGTATATTATTTGTCTGTTTCCTTGGAGACCAAAGCACATGGGCAAGAATGAGCACACACAGATTGTTCACACTGTGGCTGAACTTCCAGAGCAGGTCAGGCAACACCAGAACAGGATAACAGGAATCCAGTTATCTCAGAACCGAGGCGCTCATTCTTTCCATGGCCAGAGGAACAAGGAATAGACACCAGTGGGACAGAGCTCAGGGGAAAAAAAGATGGCCTGCTGCTTCTCTGCTGCTGCTGGTACCAGAGGGTAAAAACCACGGGAGCCAGATGTTGCTGGCAGTATTACCTGGCTGTGTTTCCCAAAATGTCTGCTCTCCCTCTGTGGGAGTTCTTGCTCTTGCAGCGCTCCCTTCAGTGGCAGCAGCTCGGCTTTTCTGCTGAAGCTGGCAGCACAGACACGTTTCCTCTTTGCTTCCAGCCCCTCCTGCCTGACAAACTCCTTGCTTCTGTCAGTGCTTAAGGTGTTGTTGGGATTTTCCCCGCTGGGTGATAAAGTAGCAGGTCTGGAGTCCATTGGTAATTGATGAGCCTGACAGGCTCTCAGCTGAACATGATGGATGAGTGAGTGCAGGTCTGTGCACAGGTGAAGTGGCAAATGGCAGTGGTGGCTGGTGGTGGTGGAACCATAGCTGGGGCCCAGAAAGCAGCAGAAAGTTAAAAAAACCCAACCAAACAGCACAGCAGCCATGTATGAGCAGGTTTGGGAATTGGTACAGCTCCTGTGTATCTCTGGGGGCTGATGGGCTGTGCCATCCCCACAGATGCTCTCAGGCAGCTGCTTAAAACACATCAATGGCCAAATAGTGCTTTTAAACTGCCCTGCCCTTTGCCCACCTCCCTGCCAGCTCTGTGCCAAGGTGTTCTGCAGGTACAGAGGCTGAAAGGTGCAAATAAGGCAAAACCCAAAGCCTCACTCAAGGTGTGGAGGGAACCTTCTTAGCAGATGAAGGATTAGCGAGATAACGGAGCAGGGCACGGATTAAAAGGCTGTGCCATGCTGATACTTTGGAGTTGGACACTGTCCCATTTGTATTTTCAAAATGCTGATCCTTTAATGTGCGGCTTTTTTTAGGGTATTAGCAATTTTTTTTATGGAGCTGGGTAAGCAGAAAAAAGGCAAGACTTTCAGAGAATGAAGTTGTGTTAGGTGCTGAAATGTAGATAAAGGTACTGGATATAACAAAGTGGATTGTAGAGTTCTGAATGTAATTATATAATCAGAGAATCACAGGTTTTAAGGAACATTTAAGACTATCTGGTTCCATCTCCCTGCCATGGGCAGGGACACTTTTCACTAGACCAGGCTGCTCCAAGCCCTGTCCAGCCTGGCCTTGGACACTTCAGGGATGGGGCAGCGACTGCTTCTCTGGGCACCCTGTGCCAGGGCCTCACCACCCTCACAGGGGAGAATTTCTTCCTAATATCTGATCTAACCCTGTGCTCTGCCACTGTGAAGCCATTCCCTCCTTATCCAAAGTCCCTCTCCAGCTCTCTTGGAGCCCCTTCAGGGGCTCTAAGGTCTCCTCAGATCCTTCCCTTCTCCAGACTGAACAACCCCAGCTCTCTTAGTTGGTGTTCATAGGAGGGGTGCTCCAGCCCACAGAGCATCTCCACGGCCTCCTGGACCCACTCCAACAGTCCACAATGGTTCAGCTTTAATATAGAATATCTATTTTCTGCTAGTGGAGTAATGCACTAAAAAGTAATTGCTCTTAATAACTTGTAGGTTTAAAATATTGGTAAAAGTAATGACAGGTTTGAGCATCAAGGACCTCCGTGCACACCAGAGAAACCTGATGCTGATTTTAAAGATGCAAATGAGGATTTTTTTTTTATACTGTGACTCAGAGTTGATCTAAAATAATATTAACACGTAGACTGTGTGTTCAAAGAATACTGCAAGGTTCTTTGATTACCTGGGCATATGGTACAGAGTTGTGATCTAGCACCCATCCTCCATCTCAGGAAGTAGATTATTTTTCATCTTCTCCTGGACACAGAGTGTGACCATTCAGTGTGATCATTCAGCAGAATCAGAATCCAGTCTTGCAGACAGCAGGTTTCACTAGTCTTGTGGTAGGTTTGAGAAAATGTATTGAGCCAGGGGTTGATTAGCTGAAAGCTGTGCACTCTGTGAACTAAACAGGTTGAAAAGGACAGGTTTTACAGCTTTGGTAAAACCACTAGTTTGAACCTTGGCACTGAGAAGTTGCTGGCCTTGTGTTGGCAGTTGTGCTCTGTGTCTGTGTTAGTTCCAGGATAAACAAGGTTGGAAGTGAACCCTAACACTGTGTAGCTGGGAGAGGCTGTTTCCCTGCTAAGTGATGCAACACAATTACTTGGTTCTTTCTCCTCAATGTCTGATTCTGAATCAGACATTGAGGAGAAAGAACCAAGTAATTGTGTTGCATCACTTAGTGGGGAAACANCCTCTCCTCTCCTCTCCTCTCCCTGTGATGTGCTGAGAAATATGACCAAAGCTCTGAAATTGTTGTGGACATAGATTAGACCTGAATCAGAATGAATTATGTACCTCTAGTGGGGGAGCACTGAGAGTTGGATTTTGCATAGTCACTGAGGAGACATAAAATGTTCAGCATCAAATGCTGTACATCAAAAGGGGTGTGTATGTAAGGCACAGAATCACTTGGAGCTGTTATGTTTATGAGGAACAAACTGATTAATAAATTCTGTGCTGGAAAAACAGCTGCTGCTCGCAGGAGCTGTGTTACCCAGAGCAGGGCCTTGTCTCAGATGGCTGGACAGTGTCACTCTCCCAGTTACCCAATCCTCATTGTGGCTGTGGCAAATACTACAGTTCCATTTAGCCTAGATAGTCCTTGGTAGCAGAGGTCTCATTGTTCAGGCATTCTTTAAGTTAGGTTGGATAATAAAACTGACCTGTAAGCAGATATTTTCCATCTAGAATGTTTCTGATATTGGTGTCCTTCACCGCAGTATTCCTGTTGACCAGAGCCATTGAAATGCAGAATGTGTGCTGGCTGCCAGTGGATCTAGCCCTTCCTTTCCCGGTGTGTGTGTCACTGCTGCAGCCCTTCTCTGTGCAGAAGGAAGTGCTTGTGTCTGGGGGAGCTGCAAGACATCAGCTGCAAGTACAGAAAATACTCAGCCATTTCCAAGCACTGCTTTTCAGCTACTCAGGGTGTCTCTTCTTTACTAAAAAAAAGAGAATTGAAGTGGATGATAAACCTTCCATATGTCAAAGTGAAAATGAATTTTTGAATGCAGAAAGACATCTTGGGATTCTGACAAACATCTGCCACAGGCAGAACATACTTTCCTTGACCCTTTTACTTAGATGCAGGTTCCCCTGCAGCCTCTCAAACACAAGCACTGTGGTCAGGGTAAAAGTACACATTGGTGTTTAGAGTTACACATTTAGAGTTACAGTTTGGGGAATCCAAGTTCCATTCTCTTTTCCTGTGTTGCTGCAGGATCGCTGTACAGGGGAGCTTACTGAACATCTCTCAGTCTCAGCTTACTCTTAGTTAAATATTTCACTCACTGAGCCTAAGTAAGCAGATCTTTAAACAGCAGGACTACAGAAGAATAATGGGCTGTACCTGGTCCAGTGGGTTTACATGAATGGAAATACATCATAGAGATTAAAATCTGACAAAAGGATCTGGTGTTGGAAATGATCCAGCGTCACTGACTGCTGATTTGAATCACAGTAAATTGTGCAGGTGCTCTTAAATTTTGCAACCTGCCTTTCTCTTGCTTTTGTAAATTCCTTTGGATCTGCCAATTGCAATTTAGTCATTTTGATAATGGACCAATGTGGAGAAATTAAACACAATTAACGGCAACACTGGTTTCCTTTGCCTTCAGCTGGCTTTCAGGTTGCCTTTCTGTTACCCTGAAGACTCTCTTCAGGAATTCTTAAACCTACAGAGCTCACGAGGAGGTGACTTGCAGCAGGAAGAAAAATCTTCCCCTGCATGGCAGGGGCACTCAGGTGTGCTGGGCTGGAGCTGCTTTGCTGATGTAAAAAGAGCATTTCTCTCAGCTCTGTTTCCAAACACGAGGTGGAGAGATGCTGTTCTGCAGCAGACGCTCAGGCATGCATTTAGCAGATCACTCCAACAGCATTCACGTTTCCAAGAATTTCAGGGAACAACTCCTTCCTTCCAGCTTGGATGGTAAAATAGCATCTGACAGTCTGGGCTGTTATTGTGCCCCAAAACCAGGGATCAGATGGTGCTGAATGAGCTTTACGGTGTGGGGTTGAATGGAGCAAGTGTGAGTCCTGAATGGATACTGTAGCATAGTGAAAAACTGGAGGAGGGCTCTTCCCCTGGATTTCAGCCTGTGGTGAAGCAGCCTGTCAGCAGTGAGCGCTTCCCTGCCCCATGTCAAAAGGAGAAATGGGAATTCTTCAAGCTGTGCTCCAGCCTGGAATTTCCTTTAGGCAGCTGATGTCAATCCTACATTAATTTTTACAAATGAATGCTGCAGGTTTTCTTCTCTGCAGAACACCCATCCCAAATAGAGGTTTGTGAGAAATTACAGTTCTCCCTTTCTGATGTCATGCTTGTGGCTAAGATCTCATTGGGGGTACAGTTGTTCACATTATACTGTGTGATAGCTAAGTACAGCATCCTGTTCACCCCCTTTAAAGTCTAATCCAGGAGACAAGTCTGTTGTGTCAGCATGGTACTGGGGGGTTTGTTCTTTGTTTTTCGTTACTGCCTTCTCCCAGGAGAAAAATAAATGGCTTATCTACTTCTGAGCCTTATTCCTGACAGATATGGCAGGATACTTCTTCATTGCTTTTGGCCAACCACATTTTAAGGAAAGGATGATAAAGTTGTGCATAGCAATGACTGCACAGACCAGTAGCACTGAGTCAGTTTTTTCATCTAATTTTGTTACATTGAAGCCTTCATTTGGCTTAATAAAGTATTTAAATAGAGATATATTCCTTAAAATATCGCTGCTTCCTTCCTTGAACCTGATGTAGTTGTATTTAAAATATAAAGTATTAACTGGAACGAATTGATAACATTTTGAGTGTGAACTAAGATGATGCGTGTGATTGGAAATTTTTTATTGCTCATCTGCTGAGGTTCTGTTTAAAGCTCACAGGCTTCATCTGCCACTCACAGAACCAAGGCTCGTTTTGAAATTACTTCTGGTACTGTTTGAAATCATCAGGTGAAGAAAATGAAGAACACACAAGCATAACTCCCATCTCCTCAAGGGGGCACTTGTGCGATTTTGTGAGAGCCTCTCGCCCCTGGCACTTCTGGCTGTCACCAGGGGCTGCGGTGGCCCCAGCATTCCCGAGCCAGGCTCCCAGGCATCACCTCTGCTTGGAAACAGTCCTGCTTTATAGCAGTGGGAAGGGCCTGCATGCCTGATAGGTGTGTGCTGGGTGGGTAAAACGGAGGCTGGGCTGCTCCCAGTGTCTGTGCCACTGTCAGGGCTCGCTCAAAGCCAGCTGGGGAGTGTCACCTTTGTAGGGCTGCAAGACCCTCGCCTCAGCTTGAAATGACCAAGCAAATCCATCGCCAGTGAAACAGAAAATTATGTCACCTGCTTCAAAGAATGAGGAAGTGTGCAGTGCTTTCCTTTCTTCATTGGCTTTTTAATTTTTTTTTTCTTCCATATTGAGGCAAGAACTAGAGAGGACAAAATGTTAAGAGTGAGGAGGTTAGAGAATACTGGCTACATTGTTAGTGTAGTGGGACAATGTATTTTTGGAGTGTTTATGCATTGCTAGATAGAGAAAACAAGTGGGAAGCTGGGAAACAGATCCCCTCCTCAGTTTGGCATTGTGGTGGTGCTGGAAATCTGAAATCAGGTAATAGGATTTCACTATCTGGATCAGCCTCTGGCTGTCTGCAATATGTGCAGGAAATCACTTTACGTCTCTGCTTCCATTTCCTTGGCTGTCAAATGAACATAACGATAACTGCCTTGTCTAAGTGCTTAGGCTGCATTAGAGCAATAAAACATTTGGGAGGAAGGAGTCATAGGTGTGATTTATGAATCCAGCAAGGTCAGGCTGAACTGCCTGTGAACAGCTAAAGAAACCACAGAAGGAGGGAAAGGTCTTGTGAAGCTGAGCAGATGCTGATGCTCGGTACGCTGTCCACACCCAGGATTGCTTGAGGAAGTGAAGCAAATCTTTCCAGCCGTGTCTGAACAGGGGGCAGCTAAAACCAAAGTGGGTTTGTTTCTCACCTTCCATGTATCACCTCACTGCAGTGAGTCCTTCCAGCACTTGGTGCCTTTGGTTTTTTCAGAAAGAGGTTTTGCTTGTTCAGTTCTTCTGTGTGGATGTTTTATTAAGATGCTCTGCTTGGTTTTTCCCTACATACAACTACTTGTAACATGATTTTGTACTTGAAGACAATAAAATAAAACAATGAGATAAGATATTGAGATAAACAATGATGAGGAATGTTTATAAGCTATAAGAGTCTCCTAAATTTGATAACCATCAGCTCAAGCCAATATACCTCATGGTGCTAAAGAAAGAAAAAAGAAATCAATATTGCAGAAGCTTTTACAAAGAATTTATGAGCGCTTTGTTCAGGATCAGTCCATGAAGACTGAAGCACAGCAAGTACTTTACACTTACGAAAATGCTTATTGAGAAGGCCCTTGTTGAATTCACAAACCACTTCCAGGGAATTAAATTGGGAAATATGGAAATGGGCTTTTAATTTTTTTTTTCCATTTATTTGTGTATACTCAGAAAAAGAATGTGCTGTAATAAATTATCAAACTCCTTTGAGAAATGTGGCTGAATAGACAATAACAGTGAAGCACAGTCCCTGCCAAAGTTCTTGGGCATACCTGCTCCAGTTTCTATTTTAGGAGATAAGTGGTTTCTAGTAGGAATTCCCCCCCAGCCCCTTAAGACAGACTTTCACTTTATTTAGGTACTACTTCCCAGGTAAGACAGGGTTTGTAGCATAAATAGACACTAACAGGCATCAGTCCCTGTAGTCCTTCAAAGAGCTGGAAGCTGTTTTCTGTCTCACACCTGATGCCAGTGTGACCTGAAGCCAGTTTCCAGGATTATTTACTGTCATTATTCCTAACAAAGTGTGGCTGTTTGCTTGCTGGAGAGTGTGCCAGGCACACGGAGCATCCCTCAGCCCAGCCACGGCCATGGACGGCCCCTGTGGCGGTGAGCGAGGGTGTGATGCCTCACAAGGCCCCAAATACGTGCTCTTACTCACAGCTGTGAATTAAAATACAAGCAAGTAAGGAGACCATAGATAAGAGCAGTTGATGGAATGAATTATCAGGCATTAAGGAATGGTTGGTAGCTGTGAGTGGAGGAAATCCCCAACAGGCAGTGCCAGGCTGAGGCGAGCAGCACCGCTCACGGAAGCATGGGGGGGTAGAGGGTTGTAACTGTGCAATTTTTAACCTTTGCTTTCCATTCTTGTCTCCCTATTTACACACACACACAAAATTTGTCTTACATCTCGTGTTCTTTCAGATGGCAGGATTCTTACTGAAGCACTTGTGGTGGTGTGGATGGGAGTCTTGTCTCTCTCCCTGTGTAGTGAAACAGTTCTTACATGCACTGTAAAGGTTTCAATGAAAAGCATAAAGAATCAGGGAAATCTCTGGTTGAACAGATCACCATCTAAGTTACACCTCTGCTGTGCCTTTTTGCCATGCTGTACCACAAAATCTCCCTCATATTTATCTTTATTTCCTGGTGTTTGCATATTGGAGCACAAAACTCCACAGCAGGACCTGAGAACTGTGTTTTGAGGGTGTCCTTGTAACACCCTGGCTGGTGAGCCTTGTTCTGGCTCTCTAAATGAGAGCCCAGTAATTCTGGTGAAGGGATGGATGGATCAGGCTTTGGATGTGTGATGCATTTGTTTCATTTAAAACACTATGGTGAAATGATTTCTTATTCTTATGACTATTAAGTAGCGTCAACCCAGCTGGCTGGGTTTGTGTTTGGAGGATTGACTTCAGTTATTTTCATTTCATGGTGTTTTGTCCTATTAAGTATCATCAAAGTGAAATTTTCTTGGATGTTTGCCCAATGTACTTCATGTTCTTATCTTTACACTTTTCTGTTTGTTTGCTTTAAGGGGGTTGATTTCAAATTCCATCACTAATTGTGAGAATTGGTGCCACTTCATTAATGCTTTGCAGAGCCTGGATTTCATATTTGCTACTTGTACCTTTTTCTGCAGCAACATTGAGCACTTGCTCGGTCCTTTCCTATACTGCAGAGCAAAGAGGCATTGGGCTGAAAACCAGTAACGAGAAAACAACAACAAAACTACACAGAAACTCATCTTTCTGCTCACTGGCAGTAGCTTTTTGCCCTCAGGCAAGGGGACAGTGGTGTGTCCTCACAGCAGGAGGCAGCTGAACACGATCAATACAGGCAATAGGAGTATCGGCATGAGAGATCCGGGGAAAGGCTGTGTTTACAGTGGTGACACTACATGGCCTTAGGGATATCTCCAGCTGCCAGTAGGTGACCTGAGTAATGCTGTCAGGGGTCTCCAGGGATGGATGGGAGCACTGCATACCCAAGCACAAGGTGAAGCAGTGGCACAGGATCCCCAGGCTTTGTTTAAAAGAACGCAGGTTCCTTCTCATCAGTGTTTGAAGTGGAAGCGTTCCCAGGGTCAGGCAGCCTGGGTTTTGACTTTTCTGTGGCTGTTTACCAAATTTGTTTGTGATTTCTCTGAGCCACCTCACTGTTTTCTTGCACTGCAGCATCTCCACCTGTGCCTAGGAGGGCTCTGATGCCAGACTTCATGAGGGTGCTGGTCACAGGCTGTAATTTAGGCATTCATAACGCTCTCAGCAATAAAAACCATTACTTGAATCTCCCTCAGGGAACTGTCCAGTCCTTTTGTCTGAGCGCTCCTTTGTTCTCATCTCACTTTTAGCAGTTGTCTTGCTAAAGCATTTTTTTGGTGAATCATACATATCAAAGTGTGTTTTCCTCTTTTCTCTTTTCCCAATTGTTTGTGCTTTTTTTCTGCTTGTTAGTTGTGTTAAAATGTCTCTATTTCACTTTTGTTTCCCTTTAAATGTTTGATTAATTAGCAGCAGTGGGCACAGAAAGATTTCTGTCGATGTGAGCTGTATTGGTAAGTGTTTGACATGGCTTGATGAGTAGGGAAGGGGGGGCAGTGGGGACAGACTTTATTCAGCAGCAGCTTTCCAGCACTTCCTCAGTTTCCTGTTTGTAGGGGGAGCTTTCAGTCAGCTTTTCTGGTGTTCCTCTAATCCTTAAATGCATGTTTCCGAAATCTATTCCACAGGTACCAACGAAAAAGCTGAAGAAATATGAGAGAGAGTACCAAACAATGCGAGAGAGCCAGCTGCAGCAGGAAGATCCTATGGACAGATATAAGGTAGGGAGATGCTCCACGGGAACTTGTTCTATTGGTGAATCCCACAAGGATTGACCCATCTCCAGCAGGGGTGTGTGTACCGTGCTCACCTCCCTGGGAAATGCTAATGCAGACCTTAAGGAAGTGAAATGCCAGGTGAAACTCATCCCCTTTCTTGAATAAGCACTGTGAACATGTGGACTTAGTCTTTTCTTCCAAGAATATTTCAATCACAATTTGTAACTCTTAAGACATCTGCAAGTAGCCACATATAATATTTTTCTTCTTTCAGTTTATATGTTTGTAGGTAACTCTCCTGCTGTTGCACTTTTACGGGAGATCTTCACGAGATGCAGAAATAAAGGGTGATTCTCAGCTACAGACACAAAAAGGAGAAAACACATATTGTTCTAGCACAAGCTGTGTGCAGTGGCATCCACAGAGACTTTGGAAGATGAACTCTTCCTTGGCTGATATGATCCTTATTATTCATTCCTGTTTATAAGCGTTAGCAATTTTTTGTTAAGGTAATACCTATTATGGTGGGACCCAGAGCTGTCCTGGGGTAGTACTGCAATCAAATTAACAGTGATGGGTATTCTGCTTTAAAGGAGCAGAGAAATAACGTTCTGTTGTTAATATGATAGCTTGATAGTTCATCAGAAAAGAACAGTTCTTCAATTTTGGGTTACCTTTGCTTATCTTTACAATGTATTTGCTTGCATTGTCACAGCTACGTTCTGTTGCCATAGATTTTGTGTGCTAGAGGCTCTGCCTCTGGGCACAGACTTTACTGAGTGCTCAGGACCCGGTTGTTCCTCACTGTTCTGAACAATTCCGTTTTTTCTAGGTGAAGCTGCCAGAGGTAAAGCATGGAACTGACATTTCTTACATACTCTTGTACTGTTTTCCTGCGGTTCTTCATTGAGCTTTAGTATGTTAAGTGACATTGCAGTTGGTACGGTGTCCACCAAGAGTGTGGAGTGGTGAATAATCACACAGAGTGCAACAGGTTTTACTGTTGAACATAGGAAAAGTGCACCACATTCAGAAAACCAATATATGGAAATCTGTAGTGAGACAGTGTGCCTTAATTCATAAATGTGACAAAGTAGACTTGCAGGTACAAAGTCAAACTGACTCTTTTTTTTTAAAAAAAAGCATTTATCTTTGATAAAATAGTATTTTAAGTGTAGTTTTTTTGCTGTCAGAGGGTGTAGATTTTATTGTTTGTGAGACTTTGGAGTGCTGTAGCAGCTGAGAACCAATAGCAAGTGTGACCTATTTAGAAAAAACCACAACTTGCTGCTGATTAACTTTTAAGTATTTTTCTCGTGGTTCACTTATAGTACTGTGGAATTAAAATAATGCTTGGAAAACAAATAAGGGTTATTTAAAGCTCAGAGGAAGCATAGTAACTAGCTAATCCTGGTCAATGAACAGTGAAGAGCTTTATCCCAAGCTGCAAATGAGGATATAGAAAGTGACTCTTGGGCCACTGTTGACGTGAGTCACTGTCACAGTCAAGATCACAGCCTGGGGTTTTGGCTTGTGCTTCTGAAACTCACTGGATTTTTTTATTAAGCTGGATAGGGTGTGATCCTCTTTAGGATGTGATTAGAGAGTCCCTCTAACAGGTTAGTTGCACGTTATCATCAAAGTTTGGACGCTGTCTTCAGTTGATGGATGCCATGGAAAAATGCTTGTAAGTGTTCTCTGTTCCTTGTCTTGCTTGTTAGATTTTATTGATATGTGAGATTGAGGTTGGTAGGAATTGACATTTCTGGGGTGTTTCCCAAGGACAACAAGAAAATGTCAGGTGTGGATCCCCTCGGGCAGCGTGTGGAGAGCCAGCCTTGCTTTTTGCCTGTGCTTTAAGTGAGCTCCCTGCAGCCTGGGTGGTCAGAGCTGCATTTCACTGGGACAGAACCTGTGCAGGGCTTCAGCCAGCCAGGCTTGGCTTGGGAAAGGGCAAAAGCCAGTCCTGCCTCCGAGCACAGCGCTGCTGTCAGCTCCTGTGCTGTGGGCTGTGCCCCACAGCCCTACAGTGTTGTCATTTTTACAGTTTCTCTTCCCAAAACTAAGTGAGGTTTTGGTTTGCTTAGGAAGGGGATGTTTCTTCAGTGGGATCACTGGAGTAGAGATCCCTGCAGAATGTTCCTCATATGGGTCAAGAAGGAAAAGAGCTTCCAATCTGTTGATAGTTTTTAGTTACAGTTTTTAGAGTTTTTGTTGCCAGCAGAAACTTGTCAGGCCCAGGGACACTTGTGAGCTGCAGTGATGAAGGATGTGTGAATGACACCTCCCTGTGACATGGCCCTGAGAGGAAATGCCTTGATGGTCCTTGGAGAGAAAGGGCCATGGGCTGCTTTTGCAGTGTCTGGCCCAGTAACCAGTCATGTTTGCCTGACAGGTTGAATTCCTGTGCTCCCGTGAGCTGTTTGAAACACACACGAGTTCCTGCCCAGCGTGTATTTTACATGTTGTGATTTGACTTACCAAAGGAACAGTATTAAAGAGTGCTTTTATTTTTGGTGTTTGTTTCATTTTGTATTTACAAGTATTATTTAGTAAAAGTGCAAGTTTTTCTGGACAAGTTTGCACTTTATTTTCCATTGCTTTTAACAAATTATCACATTGTTGTCTGATTATAAAAGGTGCAAAAGTGAAGTACGTTCTAAATTGCTGTTGGTCACTGAATTTCATAACTTTTTGTTAAAATAAGTTACAAAATGCCTCTAGAAGCCAGGAAGAAAAGTGAGTTGTATGTGCAGAAAAAATAGTAATATAGTTCAGATAGCTATTTTTCTAAATATTATGGAGTTTTATTTCTGTGTTAGAGAACACCTCATGTAATAGGATTTGGGTTGACTTCATGAGAAATTTCCAGAACTGAGCATGGGCGTTGATTTAAAATAAAGAGGATATAGTTGTACAAAGAAGAGCTGGAGTTTTGCAAGTAGACACTGCTGTTCTGTTCCACCTTTTCCTGTGTGGACCTCTTTATGCAATGAAGAAGTTGTGTGAATAAATGTGTAATTTGGATATAATAGCCTTCTCTGTGTTTGAAGGGGAAGCAAAAATTAATACACTGGTTATTTTTATTCAGTCATGGCAACTGAATGTTAACCATCATGGGGAAAACCATGGTTGGTGACTTTTGTCGTGGGATCCTGTCTGTTGTTAAAGTGTGCTGGGGCACTTTGGGGAATGCTTCTCCAGGGTCACCAAACAGAAAACATAACTACCTCCAGGAGCCTCTGTGTTGCTTACCATGAGAGACTTTCCTGGAAAGCTTACAGTAAAAGCCTTTTTGGTTTCTAGATGGAGGTTCACAGGATTTTCCTTTGGAGCTACTCCAAAGGAGTAGCCCTTTCCATTGGGTTTATGAAGATCTCAGTTTGCTCACAACCAGAAAGTGAATTTTAATCAGTGTTTTTATTCCATCACTGACGATTTGTTCACACTCAGAGGTCTTGAGTTTGGGTGTCTTGATTTAACCCAGCCAGCAACTCAGGCAGCCACTCGCTCACTCCACCACAGGTGGGATGGGGGAGAGAATCGGCAGAGTAGTGGTGACAAAACTCATGGGTTGAGATGAAGACGGCTCAGTAGGGAAAGCAAGAGCTGTGTGCTCAAGCATACCGAAACAAGGAACTCATCCACCCCTTCCCACAGGCAGGCAGTTGTTTAGCCATCTCCAGGAGAGTGGGTCTCCATCACACGTAACAGTGACTTGAGAAGACAAATGCCATCACTCCAAAGATCCCCCCTTCTTCCTTCCCCCTGCTTTACATACTCAGCATGATGCCCTGTGGTCTGCAGCATCCCTTGGGCTCAGCTGGGATCAGCTGTCCCAGCTGCATCTCCTCCCAGCTTGCTGGGTACCCCAGCCCTCTCGCTGGTGACGAGGTACAAGAAGAAGAAAAGGCCTTGGCTCTGTGCAAGCCCTGCTCAGCAATAACCAAACCGTGTCCATCCTACCAACACCTTTTCCAGCACAAACCCAAAGCATACCGGCCACCATGAAGAAAACTCCCCGAGCCAAACACAGGGTGTTGCTCAACAGCAGAATTGCTTGACAAGGCTGGTGACTCATTACACCCCGCTTGAGTACAGCACGGAGAGGATGCATCACAGCCACTGATCTCCTCCGGAATTGCTCCTTGCTGCAGCTGGAAGGAGCAGAGGGTGGAGTTTAGCCTTTCATCTTCCTGAACTGAGGCTTGCCTACTGCCTTCAAGTTTGCTGTCATCTTTCCATCCGGTGTGTGATGGAAACGGGAGTGTATCTCTCTAAAACTCATAGCACGAAACACAGAAGAATAAGCAACTTTTTTTTTTTTTTGTATTAGAAATTACTTTATATCCTGTTTTCACTGTCTTTACACCAATGGTTGAAAGCAGTATTTGCTCTGTGACTTTGGAGGAGGTAAGTTTGTTTGTGTTTGTATGTATCAGCATTTTTTGTCCTCTTTGGAAATGCAGTATCCTCCTTTTAAAAGCTAACCTGAGTTCACCAGCCACCTTTTGTAACCAGAATGAGGGATTTGGGAAAGAGGGATTTATTATTTTACTGACTGTAGAAACTGAGTAATGCTGAGAAGGAAATGGTTGTCATAGTAAATTTAGTGTTGTGTAAAAGAGGCAGGAAGCTGTCTGTTTACACCAGGGACAGCTAACAGGTCTGACTAGTTGTCTGATGCCAGGGTAAAAAATGCTGCCTGTGATGTGAGTCCTGCTGTTAACAGACCAGCTCCCTCTGTTGAACTTTATGTTGTTGCAAGCATATTTCATAAAACTCTAAATATTTCAGAGCCTATGGAAATAGTTTGCTATACATGAAAAGCACTATTTGCTCTTTCTGTCTTTACTGTGTCCTGGTAGGTTTTATTTAGACTTAGGCAGACTTAAGAGTTTCCTCCTGGCAAGGGAGGCAGTTTTACACTGCTAGACTTGGGGGGAGGAGCTGGAAAAGAAAACCATCTCATTGGGCACACTGCCCTGGGTGGAGGGCGAGTAAAGGTGGCCCTGTGAGAGGCTCTCAGCTGGACATTAGGAGCTTGGTGAATGGGCTAAAAACGTCTTTAGCTCTTGGCTGGATGCCCAAGGTAAGAGATCTTTAACTCACTACCTACGTGCCATGCAAATTCGAAGTTAAGAGGAGGATAGCGCATTTCCATGTACAGAGCTTGCTTTACCCACCTGTCTGCAAATGCAAAGCAGGGACACTCAGCCTCACTCTGTGCCTTGCTTTGCAGACACTGAAGCTTTTGGCAAAGACATAGCAAAAATGGCAATGCCAACTCGGTTATTTTGTGAAAGTTGTAAGAATTTGCTGCTTTCTTCCTCTAAGCAACATCCCTATGAAAACGTATTGGTGCTGCAGCACCTCATCCTTCTCTGGTCTCAAGTTTTCGGTGAACTCGGGTCACTTTCTGACAAGCAGCAGAGGTGTGTCTATAAAAATCAGCATTTCTAAGATGGTCTGAACAAAATACTAGAATGAAGATGTGTTAGAGATTGTTATTAGTACTATTATTGACTGCAGTTTGGTTTTACACGTTAAAGCTTATATTATGTTTACAGAAAACTTTTGCTTTAGTTTTTAAAATTCCTTGTCCCAAGCAGACTACAGTACGTTTAAAACAAGAAAGATCCCCAAAGTTGTGTTGTCTTTTAGCAGTGGTTATTTTAACTGTGTTAAGATGAAAGCATTTTATTTACAGTTTCTGTAAAAAACAAGTTACTCAAAGTACAATCTTTTTGAAGGGAAACAAACATACTTCCCTGTACAGGGCAGTGCCTATTCTAGTTACACAATAGGGTCACATTAAGGAGAGGGAATTTACAGAGGTTCTACATCCTGCCACAGAGGAAGTTCCCACACAGAAGAGACTTTTTTTTTTGCATCCTCTTAGAACTTTACTTGTCCTGTTTTTGTTTAAGACAAACGTGCAAAATCTGCTTGCAACAGAAATAAGAATTGCAATTTCATAGTTGTGAGTTTGGAAAGAAAGAAATATCTGAGTATAGCTGGTGAGTAGGAGGAAGTAAAAACAGGTGAATAATGTACTTATGCAATAAATCACATTTTGTAGAAATGCATTCACTGAATAACTCTAGGAAAACCTTTCAAGTGCTAATATATGTATTATTGTATATCATTGACTTTTACTGATATATTTGGACTTTTAGTGTTTTCTTTTGTAGAACGTAAGTTACATTTCAGGTGAGAACAAGTCCTTTTTGAAATCTCAACATACAGGTTATTGTTCTTCCGCCTATGAGTTTCCATACGAATGTGGTGTTTTTCCTTGAATTTCCATAGTGCAGAGATTCCCTTTGCAGCCTGTTTTGGTATGGAAGATACACAGTGATGGAAAGCCAGCACATTTTCTTTTCTCTTAATATCCATTTGAGGAAGGCACCTCTGTCTGTCCCACCTGGCTGTGTTTTTCTGAGAATGAGGACTTGTATTTGATGTTGGACCCCTGGAAGTCCACTGGCCCACAGGCATCTTTTGGATATGGTTCTGTTTTCTCAGCCCTAGAGCAACAGTCACAGAAACTGATCTGTAAAGGCATGAATTATTGCTGTTCATTCTCCTGTTTACTCACCTTCTGTAGTCAGTGCTGCACACAGTCATTTCTGCCTGTGTGGAGTGGGTAGGGAGGGCGGTGGAGCAAGGGCTGCAGCCTCTGAGTTCTCCATTTTGTGTTCCTGTCCTTGCCCCCAGCAGTCCTGGGCCTGTGCTCAGGGATGAGCTCCCCTCTCCACCTGACACATTTCTCAGCAGGTTTCCTCTAAAGTACACACCGGTGTCCCTGGCACGAGTTACAGAGGAGTGCACAAATGGTGATACAGGATATGTGAGCTGTAGGGAGTTCCCTGCTCAATGCTGTTCTTTGCTGGTCCTGCAGGAGATGGGAAGTTGGCATTTCATCACCTACAAAGTGGACTATTTTTATGGATCCCTGCAGACAGAATTTTGTAAAGTGGAGCAGGACAGCTTTCTATTTCAGTTGGAAGTATTATTATGAGCAACTCTTAATTGGTCCCTGTTCACTGCTGCTGGGTGGGATTTCAGCTGCCTCATTTCTTTAGTTGATGAGCAAGCAGAAACCAAGTGCTTTTGTGGAGAGGTCAGTGTTTACTTTTGACAGGGAAACACTACAATCAGCGTGTCCCTTACACAACACAAACCAGTGGGATGTGAGTGAAATAGCTGCATTTGCACTGCTGGCTTAATTCACTGTTGTTTCCAGAGCAGCAGTCCTGTCTTAATGTGCACTCTTGCCTTCTCAGTGTTTTATGCACACACTGCACTTGCTCTTTGCTCTTCATGAGGATTAACTTCCTTTCCTGGTTGTTCCTTTCTTTCCACAGAGGGAAAACCGCAGGCTCCAAGAAGCAAGCATGAGGCTGGAGCAGGAGAACGATGACCTTGCCCATGAGCTTGTAACAAGCAAAATTGCCTTACGGAATGACCTGGACCAGGTAATGTTAACAGAGATGGGTCTCTGCTCAGGCCTTGGCAACAGCAATTTCAGGAGCCCTGCTTTGTTCTCAAGTGAAAGCATGAATACAACATTAAAAGTGTAATTCTTTGTGCCTTTATTTTCCTGACAACCTCACTCCTAGCTGCACCCAGCACATGCCATGTAGGCATTCAGTCGTGTCTGGCCAAGAGTGACTGCATCTTCTCCTTTGGGGATTGTTAGAAAATGTGGGCCGTAACCTTTAGGCACATAGCAAAGAATGAACATTTTCCCAAAAAAGGTATCACATACTTCTTGAAAGACTAGTTTCAAGGAAAGTTACGTTGCAAAATGTGTGTGTGGATCTGTTTCTCACAGCAGTTTTAGCACAGCCAAGAAACTTCAGAGATAATGAATTGGCATGGCATGGAAAATTAGAAGGGCTCCTGGGTGTTCATTGATAATTGCTCATGTTCCCTGTGTAGGCTGGAATGTGGAGGGCAGCAGCATTCAGAGCTCTTTCCCTCAGAGATGATTTTCAGAGAACTGTACATTCAGCCCTCTCTTTCTGAAGTGCCGTGTATGGTATTGATAAATGCTGTGACAGCTATTGCTAAGGTACTGAATACTGGAGGGCCAAACTCCACCACACCTTGTGATTAGTCCCTTGCTCAGTGAGGGCTATAGTGCCTTCACGAATGAAAAATCTTTTCCTGCAAGGGCCTCTCAGTTGGATTTCCCATAGATATTTGGCTTGCTTTATCTAACCTCAGAATTGTAAACGTCATTGACCACGGCTGTGCAAGTTATATTTCTCTGTAGGCAGATCCTGGACAGTTAGGCTCTGCTGATTTGGATCCATGGGATTCTAAAATCGTGAGCTGTCTGGGTGAGGCAGGCAGGCAGAGATGTGCTGTGCATGGAGCAGGCAGTCTTGTGTGGAGGCTAAAAGCAATGTCTGAGGGCCTCTGTCTTCCCTGGGAATTCCAGGTGTACATGAAGCAGCAGTAAGTCTGCGGCTGCCCGTGCTTGTTTTTTCTCTGCCCACAACCACCATTAATATCCTCATTAATCATTATCACTGGGGCAGAAAGATTAGCTGATACCACCACAGACTTGAGCTCAGAGACAAGTTCTCTGCGGTTACTTGTTTCCAATGCCCTTTTCCCCCTTTAATTTAGGCAAACTCAGTGTTAATTGGCCAGAACAATTTCCTGAACCTCGTTACTGAGCAGGAGGGATGGTGTGATGCCGTGTGTATTTCCCAGCTGGAGAGGCCTACAGAATATATCCAAACATTGAGAAATACATTTCTCTCCTGATGATCAGTGAGGACCGTGCTCACAAAAACAAAGCATTCCCAGTATGTGTCACCACGAGCTTGGGCCTTCCAAGAAAGGAGAAAATGACATTCTCATTTATCAGGTTTCTTCATATAATAGTTATTTGCACCAATAAACCATTTTATCTGGTGATCCTGTTTGTCTCTTACACTTGTCTTTGCCTAAACACTTTGTAGGGTACAGTGCAGACACCTAAACTTTTTACAGTTATCTGTTTTCCCTGCTCACGGATTAAAAAATGGGGTGAGTTATTTGAAGTTACACTGGAGCTAAATCGTGCTGCCCTCACATAGATTAATATTGGTCCCAACAAAATTATTCTATACATCATTGTTTGTATTAGGACATATTATCTATGCTTATGTGCCATCTGGGCAAAGGTAAACAATTGACCAAAGGGTCCTTTTGCACAGTTGTTGCAATACAGTGAAATACTTCACTAAAAGGCTAACTGAAAAGGGAATTTTATATCAAAAAGTTATGTGAGCCATCAGAGGGCAGGAAAAGGCAATGCTGGAACCTAAATCTCGTGTATTTCTGAGCTGTATATACCAATGTGTTTGTATTGGCACAGATAACATTTGATTTACACCAGTGTCTCTGATTCTAGGCTGAAGACAAAGCAGATGTTTTGAACAAGGAACTTCTCCTGACCAAACAGAAGCTAGTGGAGACTGAGGAAGAGAAAAGGAAGCAGGAAGAGGAAACTGCTCAGGTAAAGCATTCTCCAGCTTTTCCTATTTAATTTGGAAATGCAAGCAAAATGATAAGCAGAAAAGTATGGATGTGTTGCATATGTGAAAAGGATTTTGTCCTCAAAATGGAGTTTCAATTGAAAGTTTATAGTGCCATGGTAATTTCTTTTCCAAAGTATGTTTTTTGGTGTTTTTCTTTGCTTGAGATCTTAATGTCTAGTTTTCCATAGCTTACCCTCTTCCAGGTATTGTAATGATTGTTGTTGCTGGCAGTGAGCAGTCTCAGCTTAGGTGGCATGGTCAGACCTCTTAAATATCTAAATGAAGAGCTGGAGGAGTTGTTGCCTTGTAAGAGCCCATTCTGGATTCAGCTGCTGGATCGCTTAAATCACGTTCCTGCCTGACGCTAGAAACAGCAGCAGAACCAGGGGTGAGGGTTGGGAGAATTTTGCTGACTAGACCTTAGTTGCAAAATATTCAGTCTTAGTTTTGCAATCCTATATATCTAACATGGATGTTTCAAAAGTGATACCCTGATTTTTATTTTTGCTATTTGGCAACAGTGACTGCAACAATAAATGGCAATTCTTTGTGTCTCTCTAAAATGGAGTTCTCTGTTGGCCATAAGTAAGGCAGGGAGGCCTTTTTCCTATTGAACAGCCTCTCCAAGTGGAATTGTTCTGAGAGAGATGAGTTAGCTGTGTTTTAACTGAGTGCCATTGACACAAACAGATTTTTTTTCTCCTGTTACGGCGATGACAGAGATAGTGTTGAGAGATTCTTCTTGTTCCAGCTCCAAACTAACAACCAATCTGGCCAAACCTGCTACGACAGTGGGCAGAAAACCAAAAACTTAATCAGTAAACCCCACTTAATAGTAATGCTTTTTTTTGTGTGTTCTTTGGACCATGATGTACCACCATTTAACACAGAGAATGGGAATTAAGGTACAGGAGAATTCTTTAAGCAGGAGTAAAGGGTCACAGTATAGAGTTTTTGGTTATCATTGATATAAGAAGTATTTGTTAACTGAGTAAACCAGACACTTGTCTAAGAACTGGGATTTGGAAAGAAGCAGCTGTAGAGCCATTGTAAACACAGTGAGGCACAAAGAGAGCGCTCTGATGACACATTTTGAGAAGTTCTATCAGTGTATTGTGTAACTTCTCTCCTTCAATTCCTAGCTGAAGGAAGTCTTCAGGAAGCAGCTGGAGAAGGCAGAATCTGAGATCAAGAAAACCACAGCCATAATTGCAGAGTATAAACAGGTACCATTCCAGAGATGCTCCTCTCACATTTCATCTTTCAGCCTGTTCTGAGAGCTGCATTTTCAGTTTTGCAGATCTCATCCTTCAAATAAGCTCCACTGCCTTTCAGGCTTTCAGAGAGCAATGCTGTAATTTGTCATAAATCTTGTGGCTTTCCTAATAGTCTCCTAATTAGGCAGTCAAGAATAACCTGTCTTTCAGTTAATTTTAGTACTGTAGGGTGAACGCTTCTGTACTCAGTGACATAATGCACTATAAACTTCATAAACCAACTCATCCATAAAATGTCCCTGTCTCTGTGTTCAGGTTCTGTATTGAATACTGCTGGGTTTTTATCAGCAGCAGCAGTGGAGTTGCTAAGGGGGACTGCATATACCTGAGTGAGGCAGAACTTAAAGAATGTTGGTTCTAGCAAAAACCGTTGTTAAAAAGCATAGATTCTATTTTAGTGTAGTAAACTTGAGCTAAGATACCGCTTTCTCTGCTCCAGATTTGTTCCCAGCTGAGTACCAGGCTGGAAAAACAACAAGCGGCCAGTAAAGATGAACTGGAAGTTGTGAAGGTGAGAACGATGTCTGTACATACAGGATGCTTCTAACAGAACTATTTCTGAATACCAGGGATACAGAACAAAACGTGAACTGAGCTTAAAGTAACCTCAATAGCCCCACATGCATTTTTCAGCAGATGTAAACAAGGAAAGGGTTTATTTCCTGTCATGGTTCTTTATCTTGCATCAGACTGTAGAACTCTCTAACTGAAGTGCATATAGTACTTGGCTTTTCTTTTTGCTGTTAAAATGTATACTTCTGGCAAAAAATGTAGAGAAAGCAATATTTACTTGGATTAACTGAAAAAAAAAAAAAGAAGACTCTCTAGAAGACCAAACATGTTGTTTCTCAAGTGTGCACAGCGGTGGGATTGGAATTGGCCAGACTGGACAAGGTTTATATTTAAGATTCTGTAATTTAAGCAGCATTTAAGTAATTGAACCAAATGGCACAGCTAGGGAAATCCCCAGAATATCCATAGTGGCTCCTCTCCCTTCTCCAAACCCCTTACCATGAACACCTATATAATAGGTAAACATTTCCTGATCAGGTAATAGTAATTCCATCCTTCTGCTCTGTCACTACTGAGTAGGCAGAATTGTTTACCCTCTGTTCTGGCTTCTACATATTTCTTCAGTACTCAAGCTGAACTGGATTTGTTGCTTTTTAGTGACTTTTTTATGTTATTGATAATGACATAAAATAATTCTAGGATTGATGTTCCTGTATTCTGCTGAAATAGCTCAATATACAGTTTTAGTTCATGCAAGCCAGGCTGGCTGTTTTATCTGCTCAGATTTAATTTACTCTTCTGAATTGTGCTGACATAAATATTACAAAGCTTTGGTAGCAGGAAGATTCTAATATAGGAACAAAGTCTGTGTTTAGAGCATGCTAAGTAGATTTTAGGAGTTTTTATACTAGTTAACATACCCTGGAAATTGTTCATGAACTACTCAAATATTTTTATGCCAGTTATGAAAACGGCAGTACTAGATGGTTTGAGATTGAGGCAGTCTGAGAAAAAAAGGCTCTTCCAGGAAGTACAGCAGCTCCTGTAAGGTGGATTAAGAGTGAGCTTTCTGGGTATTTCAGGGTAAAGTGATGGCCTGCAAACACTGCAGTGAGATTTTCAGCAAGGAGGGGGCACTGAAGGTGCCTGCTGTAAGCACGGACAACAAAGGCATCGAAACAGATGATGAGAAGGATGCACTGAAGAAGCAGCTGAGGGAGATGGAGCTGGAACTTGCACAGACCAAGCTGCAGCTCGTGGAAGCCAAGTGCAAAATTCAGGTACGTGGAATCCAAGTACAGCAGGGTGCTCACCTTAACCTCATGCTCGGTCCAGAATTATTCTGAATCATGCAAAAACTTGTTCCAAAAGGGAGCACATACCTGCATGCCAGTATATTTGTGATCTTTCAGAAAATTTTTCTGTCTTACAAAGAAAAAGAGGCTTTTATTTGTGTGTCTAAATATCTTGTGCTGTCTCTGCAGTTTGAATGTCTTCTCTCCCCAGTGCCTGGGAGATTGCAAGGGAAGTGCTGAACTGCAGGAACTGAATGTGAAGATGCGTCTTTGTTAATTAATTGGGGTTTGATCAATTCTAACTATTCTGCTTTCTTAGGAGCTGGAGCACCAGAGAGGAGCCCTTATGAATGAAATCCAAGCTGCCAAAAACTCTTGGTTTAGCAAAACCCTGAACTCTATCAAAACGGCCACAGGCACACAGGCACCACCGCAGCCCCAGCCGCCCCTGCCTCCCAGAGAGGGCAGCACATAGTTCCGGCCACACCCGGCACAAGAGCACAACGAACAACGCAGCTGAAACCCTGGAGGATTCTTCCAGTGGTCTCTCCTCCTGGGGAAAGGACATAAGGCAGGAGTGCAGGCTTGAAGTGAAATTCTTCGGTGTTTTTCATTCGTTTTCTGATGTGACCCTTTTCAAAGGGGGAAAAAAAATCCTGGTTTATGTTGAATTCCTACTTCCCATACTGCCTTGCTGAAAGCCACGTTCTGATACCTTCATACTTTTACACTTTATTTTATATGACTAGATGTTAAATAAATACTTCAGAACTATGTCTTTAATACACAACTAATTTGAAATTATTTTTATCTTGCATAGAAGGTTTTTCTTCTTGTGGAGGAAGTGAGAGAATGGAAAATGTACAGTACTGCAGCATAATCTCTCCCTAGAAAGCACAGTGTAAGATGTCTAGGATAACTTATGCCCTGGGACCATCTCAGAAGTTTATCACTGCATCCTGCAGAGAAGCACTTTTTGTAAAGCTTAGGCCATAGCAAAGATAGGCTTGTGCTCTCCTGGCACAATTGCTATGAGCTTCCCTGAAAACTTCTTAGTTTGGATTGGTTTTTCTTCAGAAATGCAAATAGTGCCGTTTTTTGTAACACTGTTGTTTAAAGGCTGTATACAGCTCAACTGGAATCTAACATAAAGTTACCTAGGTCCTTTTTTTTAAAAATTCATATTTATATTAAGAATTCCAAGGAATAATTCCTTCTACTGGGATAAAGGGAAAACTGTTTTGACACTTATTTGATGTTTTTGCTGGGAAGCAGAGTGAAGACCTTGCATAGTTTTGACCTTTTGTAAATCCTGTGCAATAAAGGGTAGGTTTTATGAATAAAAAGTAATGAAAACCTTGCCCTGGGTCTATATTCAAATTCCAAATTTGACACAGAAAAGAGGTACCAAATAAAATACCCAAAAGGCTTGTGCTGCACTGATGAATAAAATATTACAGAAGCAAGATCTGTTTGCTAGAAGTGTTTGGTTATTGTTGGTATTACTTATTTTTATAAAAACAAGCATTTTCAAGTGGAATACAAACCCTAGACTTTCCTGTGGGGGTAGACTTCTCTGGTGATTCCCAAACCTGTCTGGTTGTTTTGTATCTCTTAAGGTAAGAAAGCTCAAAAGCATTCATTTTAACTAAACATAAAGTGTTCATAGAAATACTTATTTCATGGAAAATTAAACTATTGCTTGAACTGATGGAATATTTTTTTAATTATACCTGTCATGTCTAAAAATGGTCTTGCAGGTAAACGTCATTGCTGGACTAAATGTTGTGTATTAATTGTTTCATTTACAAGATTTTTCCAGGGACATTAGTTCTGTTTTGATTTTTTAAAAAATTCTATGGAATGCCATATGTTGTCGGTTTTGTACAATAAAATTCAATGATACCCATCTTGTGCTTTGTTGTCAAGCATAATTGTGAATTATTTTCAACAGGGTAGTACAAATTTAATGTTACCAGTGCCAAAGGAAAGATTCTAAAAGGCAGTCAGCTGTTAGAAGAGATCAAAATATAATCACCATCCTGACACAATTCTCTCTTCTAAGACTAAGGGGTTAAAAAACTTTAATATTTTAAAATGTACCTTCAAGAACAGTGATTATCTGGAGTTATTAATACAGTGAGGAAAAAAGCGGGGGGGAAACAGAAGGTGTTTCTTTTGCAAATGTTATCAAAGGTCTTTTTCCATTGTCACTTTCTTGCTCATAATATTTGCATAAATGTTTCCATTCTCTTGACTGGCTGAACCCAGTGTTAGTCATTCACTCACCAGTTTCACTTAATGTTCAGAATGTGAATCTGAAGTCGTAATAAATTTGAAGTGACATTTAAGGATACCCAGTGAACATCTGATTGTTGCATTTGAGAGTACTGTGCCCGTAAGGAAAACTGATTGTTTGACAAGTGTCTGAATTTCTCATTTCATTTATCTTAAATCATACTTTCAAGCGGATTTAAAACCATGATTGGAAAAGTTCAGTAAGAATGATTAAAGGAATGTGTAAGGCTGTGATTCCCTGAGCAGATGAGTTCAGAGCTCACTGGTGCTCACCCCTCCAATTCCCCATTGTACAGTCCTGTCCCTTGTCTTTCCTATAGTATGTACTGGAGAGAATTAAAAACAACAACAAAAGATGTGGGTGGATTTACCCCGCTATGGTTTGTATTTTGTCCAGTGAGTTAAATCACCTCAGAGTCCAGTGAGCACAAGCGGATCATGGGAGTGGGACTTGCCAAGTTCATCAAAAAGGAACTGGTGAATACGGTCAGCACGTTCCTCTTCTCAGTGTGACTGCTTTCTGACCTTGGAAGTTGAGTTTCAGGAACAAAACCACATTTGCTACCTGCTAGCTGTGATGAATTCAAACCCTTGTAAGGATGGAAGCTGGCTTCCCTCACCAAAAGGAAGTTTCAGAAAGCAATGACCCTAAAGGCAGTAAACAATTTCCACCTTCCCACTGTAGATCCAAGGTAGCATCTGTAGCAGTGGCATTTGGAAGAGTAATATTGAGGTGGAAACTACATCTTCTCAGCATTACTGAAGGAGTAAGAAAATAGCTTTATGGCATTCTCTTGAATATTCAGAAACAAGGAAAGGAGCAGGACTCTGTGATTAAACCAGGCAGCAAGCCAAAATTCTATCCGCTGATTATAGATGCTATTAGGAAACTTAGTTTCCTGTAAGAAAAGAGATCTGTGTGTGACAGAGCTACCTACACACATATACTTGGTGGAGTTGTCAGGTAGAGCTGGCTCATTGCTCAGCTTTTCAGCAGGAAACATCATCAAAGTCTCACTGAAACTGTTGTTTCCATGTGGCACTGGAACAGCTAACATAGCTGCTAAGTCTGGAATGATCAATCTTTTTTCCCTGAGTCTGTAGTAAACTATGTGTCCACATCAAACTTTTATTAGTTAATTTAAATTTTATAAATATATATGTGGAACTAAAACCTATTTTCAATTTTTATTGAGAATGCACCATTCTGAAATAAAGCCTTTACTTTGATTAGGAGCAAACCTCTAAAGAGTATTTTTACTACAACTTCTATCTTGTTAGATTCTAGTCTGTTACTGAGATGCCCAGTATGGGGGAGGGGGGGCCCAAAAAAAGTCCTTTTCAGTTAAAAAAGTTGTTTTTCCTTTGACTGTAACACTTTACAGGCTAAATGAAGCAAGGCTGATTTAGTTACGTGGTACATCTGTGAACTAGTCTTGTATTATCTTTGTGAACCAAACTTAATATTCTAAAGTAATAGGGCTTATTCCACCTAGTTGATGTTTCTAAATGTACCTGGAGAGAATTAAAAAATACAAAATACCATGGGTAGCCAAGAAAGTGCAAAATCCCTGAGGTCCGTGTGCTTGGTAGAAGCAGTCTCAGAAGAGAGGCATCGTGTGATCGGTACTGCCAGTGGACACACCCACCCTTGTCTGGCCATTAATGAGCTAATTTCCTGCAGTTGGGTTACGTTGCTACAGCGGAGTGAAAGTGCTTGCACTCGTAAGCAGTGGGTTTCTTTCTTTTAGACATTTTAAATGACTTCTCTTGGTTGGCCCTTGAAATTTCTTTTAAGATAAACGATCATCTGTGCCACTGTGTTAAGAACAACTTGAAATAAAAACATCTGTTTACAAAGGGAGACGGAGATAAAAAGTGAAGGACTGCAGGAGTTCAGCCCCTTCACAAAGTGTGCAGGATCCCATTGACTTCAGGGTCGTGATGTCACTCACTGACTGAATGTGGTAGTTTAGAAGTAAATAAAAATCTGCATTTACTGGCACTGAAGTATCAAAATTTGGAAGCTACATGCCATGCTTTCTCCACAGGATCAAGGCAGGGCTGTTCCTTCTATTAAGTAGCTGCAGTGAAATCCATGAAACTACTTGTATGTTGGGAGAACGATACCTCTGATTTTCACTTACTGTTAGACTCAGGGATAATTGGCAACTTCTGCATCTTCTCCTAAGCCTAAACACCATTGACTGAAAGAAACCAGAAGCACTCTTACCGAACAGTGCTGGTGGTTCTTGCAGCTCCTGAAGGGAAACTGAGTAAGTATCACATCTGATTGATCATGAAGAGAGGGCAGAGATGTTTCCCTCAAGGCTGAGGCATTGCTGGAGCTGACAAGCACCCCATGGGGCTGCTGTGCAAAGAGCCGGCCGCACCAGATGTGCAAACATAAAGGTTGAAACAAAATTATTTTTCTGTCTATTGTGCTAATATCTTATTGGGAAGTGTCCCTTTACCTCCTTCCAAGTAATAGCACTAAGAGGAGACCTGATGAAACACTCAAGTTAGGATCTCTCAGGTTTTAGGGTAGGTGCATGTCACACCAGCCTTTAGAACTGAGCTAATCCACAGATGGCTTTTGGGAAATGCAAGGAATTTGCAACTGGATAAATAATGCTCAGCATTGATCAAGACCTTATCTTTCCCAAGTCAGAAGTCTACACAATTAATTTCAGGATTGTGACTTGACACATACAGGTTAATTCTCCAGGAATACAGGGCTCTCCATTCTTCCTGGGTCTCAACTGCTTTGCTACTGAATGTATTTCATGCTATTTTTACCTGAAAAAGAAAAAAAGATATGGGTAGAGAATTAGGATATTGCTTTTTATTATTTTCTTATTCAGTGGAACTTGCTTTTATTTAACCTGTAAAGGAATATATATGTATCTTTGGAGAACTATATCTTGCATATAGAATAATATATAAGGAACTGAACGACAAGGGGATAAATACATCAAAAGGATTTGGTATCATAAATTTCATTTGTGATTTGATACCACTGGAATCCTGGGCTGTACTAGTTTCCTTACAGTTTCTCTTATTTTTGTATTTTATATAATACATGGATGGTACTACCAATGCAATCCACAGCAGATGTTCCCAGATTTTTCTTCAGATCTTAATTCCTGTTTTTCAGTAATCCCTGGGTTTGCAATTCTGCTATACCACCCTCAAAAGCTGTGCCAGGAGCTCCCTTGAGCTTTGGGAACTCTTGCTTTCCCATGGAAGAAGATTCTCTGGCTTCTTTGAACTGGGAAAGGAGGGCATATGAATGCAGCAGTTTCTAATCAAGCATAATCCATCTCCCCCTGTGTCTGCCATTAAAGTAGATTCACTCCAGCACACTGAAAACAGAGGAGCTTCAAATCTCTGACCCCATGACAAGGAAGTTTTCCACATTTGGAGTGGCCTTTGTAATCTGGGTGTGTCCCAAGTTCACAAATCCTAAAGAGTCAGGAAAAAAAGAGCATCATAGAGAGGTCAGACTTTCCACTGAGAACCATTCCGTACTACCAGTACTTGGGTAACACATCCATGTATTATATAAATTGTGAATGAAAATATAAGTGTAATGCTTGTTATTAAAAGTGCAATTCAATGTACATGGTCACAACAAATGTTTACTTTTTTAATTGTTACAGAATTGTTCGGATCAGTACCTTGTTACCATTGTGTGAACGATGCCTTGTAAAATAAATGGAAATGGAAAACAACTTGGGAATAAAATGCTTATTTTCGTAAGCCATTTACTTAAAAAGCAGCTCAAATCTGTTTTCAGGAAGAAGCAGCTGCTGTGTCAGGTTTTGTGTCTCACAAGCTGCTCTGTTGCAGCAGTGACTCGGCAGGCTGGCTGTCCAAAGCGGTGCACACTGCACAGCTAATTCCAGCCCATTCCCAAGGACCATGGAGCTGTTCACAGGGAGCTAAAGGCTCACCCTGGTCCTCTGCTCCCAGGCTGCTCGGAGGCTTCCAGCACAGAGAAAGCTTTTCCTAAAGGCTGCTGTACAGCAAGGGGACAATGGTTGTTGTTAAGGACTTCATGCTTTCCTCCAGTACACAAGCCTTAAGGGGCTGCAGGAAGAGCCATAGGGAGCAGAAGGAAACGGCAAGAAAACGGCAAGGGACTATTAAGAGAGAGGCAGGGCTGAGCAAGGACAGGACAGAGCAGAATGTACGGCAGTCAAAAGTATCCAAATGCTTGATAAAACCATTTTTCCACATGAGCAGCTGCTCTAGGACTTCTGTTAACTGAGCTGAACCGCCGTTGTTCCCAGATAACTGCAAAAGCACACAGCACTTCAGGAGATGATAAGGCAAAGAGGGAGAAAAGCTGAAGATTAAATTTACCAGCCCTAAATTTTTGTATTGATTTACCTCCACATCACTATCCAAAGCGTTTGTCAGATGAGGCAGCATCCAGATGCTGCTGCAGCTTTACAAAAAGGAGAGCTCTGTGGAGCTTGTTTTTACATGACAAGAATGACAACTCTTCCACATGGAAGCTGCCACTCAAAGGGAAGTGCCATGAGTACAGAAATGCTCCTGATTTAAGGAAACCAAACACTTTAAAAAACCCAAACCACAGGGAAGAAAAGCAAATTACAGGCTCGCTTCAAATGCATTTCTATGTTAATGAAAGTGTTTTATCCTCTAGCCAGAAATTAAATTAGAAAGCAATACCAATTTAAATTGTAAAAATAGGAGCACTTGCTAATATAAGACCACAACTGAGTGTGGAAAAACTCAAAGATTAGTAGCTAAATTAAAAAACACAAAATTTTTCCTTGTCTCAGTTGCTGCTCAACAGAAGAAATTATAAGGAAGTAATTCCTGAATAAGCAACTGCCCTTAACCAATTTAAAGAAAACATGCCATAAAAATAAATTCCAGCTGACCATGTTGTATTTCCCGAATTAAATCAACTATCCTGTCTCCAAATGGTATTTCTGAAGATGGTCAGGCTTACGCTTAGTCCTATGAAAATCTAGAATAACCACAGTTAATTCTGCAGATCTTTCCTCCACTGCAGATCCTGAAGCACTGCAGCACAGGGGTACAATAAACACCTCAGTACAACATCTGTTAAAACCACTTTGGGGAATGCCAACTTGAACATAAATCCTCAGCTTCAGGGCTTCTATGAATTCATTTTCATCAAATTTCTTCTTCCCTCTATACTTCTACAAAGTAAATATCTTTACAGATTAATTCCTGGATGTTCGCTTTAGAAGAGAAAAAAACCCCACCCTAAGCCCATGTATCAGCAAATGAGCTGACATTCCTTATTTTCATAAAATAGGTGTTATAACTGGCACCTTTTTCAAGAGAAATTGACTTTTGCAGCGCTGAAGGGCTGTGTTCTGCCTTGGGTCACAATGTTTATAAAGGACATCCAGAGTCAAACGCTGCCTCCTCCACATTCCTGCTGAGAGAAAGAATGCCACTGCCTTATTGTTTTCTTTGAGGGAAATTTTAATGCCCAGTGGAGCTACAGAAATTTTTTTTTTCCTGGTGCTCACAGCGCTGATTTTAGTAACAGAGTCGACACTCACATATTTTTAACGAGGAAAATGCTTAAAGAGAATTTTGGCAGCATTAAACCAGCATGTTTTTACACGCATATAGCAAATTGTTCTGTAAATTAAAAAAAAAGCTACATTTTCCTTGTAAATGGTGTGATGATAACTAAGTCTCTTGCTCTCAAAGTCACTCCCAGAGTACACATGGTGACATTACAGGTTAGGAACAATTTCCCAGCAGTAACTTACACTCTGGTTTTGTTGTGGAAAGCTTATTATGCATTAGTTGTGGGCGTCTCCCTCTGCATAGGTGCGTGTTGAGGGCCCTGTGCCATCCACCCAACTTCTACTGGATTTGGTTAGTTTTTAATTTATGAAATCTTAGAACCTGAAAGTTTAAACCTTGCTGGAAGCTGATCTTGGAGGTCTTTTCCAACCTTAATAGCCTTTTCCATGAAAATGAGGAGCAAACACAGAAACAGGGCACTCAATTTATAAGCCCATCTTCCTTTAAAGGCCGGGAACACAGATTTCCTCACCTTTAATCACTATTAATTCCATCACATCAGCCTGATACTCTTTGTCTGAAGGAAAACAACACCTTATTTTGCAAAATTATTCGAGGACCTTGACAGCCACGACCTCAGTGGCATCCACCATAAAATCAGGGGGAGAATTCCGATCGTCAAAATAAAGCCCCCTTCAGCGGCCGTCTGAGCCTCTCACACGGAGCGGCCCACCCGGCCCTCAGAGCCGGG
>VZTX01025808.1:0-50027 GCA_013400915.1 Pardalotus punctatus
GCGCGGGGCTGCGCGGGGCGGCCAGCGGGGCCTTTCCCGGGGTTTCCATCCCTGCCCTCCTGCCCTCGGCCGTCTGCGCGGCCGCCGGGGCGGCGGCTTAGTGCCGGATTAGAGTTTCCATTTAGATCAGGTAATTTAAGGGGGAGGGGGGAAATTATTAAAAAAAAAATAAAAAAAAAAATCAAAGCTAATGCGACATTGTCACACATTGACTGCTAAGCACTCCCTATCCACCTACTTACCCAGGGCTTGTGGATTTGTCATGTCATATTCTATGACAGTCAGATAATAATATCTCACCCTGGATAAGATGCATGGATTTTAAAAATGTCAGTCAACATGACTGATTTTTTTATTTAGCATTTCAAAATCCCCTTATTTTCACCTGCCTTGAGAAAAAAAAATATATCTGGGCTGCGTGTCCCTCTTTATATGCCATATCTCGGCGAGATGAATATGTTGGCTTATTGGACAGTAAAAGGCCAGTCTCTAGGTGACAATTGGGCTGCCATTATTCAGCATTTTATTCATGCATATTTAGAGGATGGTAATGAGGATTTTTGCATTGTTGCATGAAAATGGTCAATTCCCAGCAGTTTTGATGGAAAGGAAGTGAAACATATGAGATAGCTATGTGTCCAGTCACAGCTGGGATTTCAAATGATTTTCCTTCCCTTAGCTGTGCACTCTACCTCTCAGACAGGGCTCTGGTGAGGGCTCCTCTCCTCTCATCCCCATCTGACCAGGTTTTTACACACTACTTCTGCAGCTATTACCTATTAATAAAGAACAACACAAATTTGCTCATTCCTGTGCTCTTGGTACTCAGTTTCTCCCTCCTCAAATGCTTACATTTCTTTTCAAAAAATATTTAAAAGGTATTTTTAATATGATTGAATAGCACCAGGAAATTAATGCATGTAAACCTGCCTAATAGCAATAAATTATTTATCTTTTCAAATGACAACTCCTTGTATTGAGTACAATCACACTTGCATGTGGATGGAATAACACTATTTCCTCTTTAATCTTTAAAGATGCATTTTTATTTTTCATAGCACTAACTGTCTTGGTAGCTGTTAAGCCTATTTATCCAGCTCTTGAATGGCCAGACTAAATGTTTTTCACTGTGTATAATTAGGGAAGGCAATGAACGCTTTGTCAGGCTAAATGTAATTTATTTACCGTACCTCAATGCTCAGTCAATATTTGCTTTTCACAGTTATAAAAGAGTGGTTGGTTAATACCTCAGGATCAGCAAATGTGCTAAGGTATACAGTTCATGAAAATATGGGTGAGATGCTTTATTTGTTGGTATTTTGATTAGTGCATATGGTCAGTTTAATGTATCATGTAAAGATCTCCATGAAGTGCCATGGTTATGGGGACAGAGAACTATCTTTGCTGTTGTTTATTTGAGGGTTTATGACTGAGTCTTAAAACTAGAACCACTGATTTAACAATGTACTTTTAGACTGAAAATAGTTGTGTGACACATTAGTGCCCCGGACCCCACTGAAGAGCACCTCACTTTTCTGCGGGACTCCCCGGACTCTGGGGAATCATTGGCTGAGTGTGACCCAGAATATGCAGATGTGGCCCCAGATCCCTTTGGCTGCTTCCAGAGTGGCTGGGCTGGGCAGCAGGAACTTGTGCACTCTGCCAAGACCTCAGCTTAGCAAGGCACCTGAGCTCCTCATTGAACAAATTTAGTGGGCACAGGCCACCAAAAATTCTGTGTCAAAGGGGCAGCGCAGGGTGCCCAGGTGGGATGATCCCCCTGTGCCCTGTGTGTGGGCTGTGCAGGGCTGGCTCATGCTGAAATCTTTCAAAAATCCAGGTGTGTCTTGTGAGGGACAGCTGCTGAACTGGGAGCATGGCTGTGTCCATGAGTGTCTCATCTTCAGCTCAGTCTTTGGGACAGGCTGGGACTACAGCACTGCTCGTCTCCCATTGATTCAGTGGCTCAGTGATGGAACGGAGCAAAAGCTTTGTTCAAATTTTAAAGTACATTGCAATCAGTGTACTTGTTTAAAGGGGTTGAACATCATCTTTTTAGTTGATATATTTGGAAGCTCTTTGTTTACATCAGGCCTCTGGTATTTCAGGAGTTCTTGCTCTGATGAATTTATTGTGATTATTTGTTTGGAGAAATGATCAGTCTGCAGCTATCTCTCTTTGCACCTTTGCCTGATTGCAGTATGTCCCAGGAGAGATTAAAATCCAGTGCTGTCCAGGTGAGAAAAATTAAGTTTTTAACCTTCTGTTTTCTCCAGAGATCTGGGTTTGGCTGAGGTTTAACCACTGGTGCAGAGGGTTGCAGACATGCTGGGTGGAGGACTGTATTTACATAATTTTGTTCTGTTTGGAAGGTTTGCAACAAGGTCACGTTATTTTCCTCATGTAGACCATTTCCTAACACTCACAGTGATGCAGTAACTAGCTAAAAAGTACAAGGAATTATAATCGGTATGACAGAGTTTATATTTCTGTGATGCTCTGTTTGTTGTCCCCTACCAACCGTCCCCATTTTTTCCAAGATGAGCTGATTATCTCCCTGACCTACCAGCATAAATGCCAGTGGAGAACCCAGCAATCCAGGTTTGCTTCCATTTCATGCCCCCCAGGAGGATGCAGTTCAGCTTGGCAGGACATCAGGGAGCTGTCTGCAGCACCCCTGGGGGCTCCTGCTCAGGGGTTCACTGGGTGCTCAGGGAAGTACAAGGGGGACAGGCTTTAGCAGACAAACTGGGCAGTTGGTGCAGGTGAGACAGTTTTTTAGGCCAAAAGTGCCATCTGAAAAACCTGGCTCAATATCCAGATCATCATGCTTGAACTTGCTTTGCCATTATTTCCCAGTGATGTCCACACTGCATTCAGAGCGGAGACCCATGGTGCCCAGCTTGCCGCAGGGCTGGCTTTGTGGGCTGCCTTGGGGCCTGCAGTGTATTTCCTGCAAGATGCAGTTACAGCTGCATTAAAAAAAACAAAACCGAGGAAAAGGAAAGAAACCAAACCCAGGCACTGTGAAGCAGCCTTTGGTGCTGTGTCCTAGCCTGGTGTGGGCACTCAGCTGAGCAGTGAGGAACAAGGCCTGGCTCTGCGACCCTTGGTGGCCCAGGGTGGCAGTGGGGGTGCCTGCCCTGGGTGGGACCCCTGGGCCAGCCCTGAGCCCCAGGGACTGCAGGGCTGGGGTCACCCCTGACCCTGAGTGCGCCAGAGGGTGGGTGAGGGTCACCCTGCAGGGTTGGGGATGAGAATCACCCCACAGGGCTGGTGGCTACACTGGGTCACCCCATGAATTTGGGGACTGCACTGGGGACAGGGTCACTCACAGGGTCGAGTGTGGCACTAGGGCTGGAGTCACAGCAAGAGTCTGCAGATATAGTCACATCATGGGTCTGGGGATGGCACTGGGGACAGGGTCACCCATGACACTGGGATTGGAGTCACACCACAGGGCTGGCGATGGCACTGGGGGCAGGTGACCCCACGGATGTCTCAGCAGGTCTGTGGCCATGCCCAGCCCCTGGTGACCTCAGTGCTGCTGGTCAATCCCCACACAGAGAGAGCTGCTCTCCACAATCCTGTGCTTTCACCTGCTCCCACTCAAGGTGTGTAAGTGCTGGCCCAGCTCAATCCCTCAGTGGTGCTGGTGGCTGCCCTGGGTCCCCTAAGCTGGGCTGAGCTGGGGGTGGTGTGGGGCCGTGCCCGGGTGGTGCCCAAAGGCTCTGGTGCCTGTGTTGGTGGAACAGCCTGTCCTGACACGTTGGTGCTGCTGCCCTGGGCTGGCTCAGGCCGTGGCTGGGGAGAGCCCGTGGTCACTCGGGGCAGGGCAGGTGCCTGCCCCAGCCTCTGCAGTGCCAGCAGGTGCATTCAGCTCCTCACTGAGCTGGGCTAATGCTGACTCTCTGGTGGTACTGAGGAGCTCCCATCTGTGAGTAATTAACCCTTTAAGGAGACACCATGATCAGGGAACCTGCTGTGGGCAGGGCTCTGGCAGTGAGAGGGGCTGGTGCTGGTCAGCCTCACAGCAGGGATCTGTGGAGCATCGCCTGGACTCTCCTGGAGTGACAGGTAAGGACAGGTTGCCCCAGCATGGCCAGCCAGGTTTCATGCTGGTGGTGCTGTCCTATCCTGGTATGCAGAAGTTTTGATTATCCCCCTCTGTAACACCTCTGGGAGCAGGTGCTCTCTCTTACCCCTGACTCTCAGATCTTTCCTTTCCCTGCTCAGTGCCAAGTATCTTCTAGCTCTTGTTCACATGGAGGTTTTCTTGAATGAATATTGAAAAGTTTGGCTGATGCACACACAGAGGAAGGGATTACACAACACACAGTTTGCCTTCTAACAGAGAGTTCAGGTGAAAGAGTTTAATGTTCAAGCTTTCTCTCAAGGTTAAGGAAATTCAAATAATGATGGATCTCATGATGACAAGAGGAGATGGGAGTCAGGAGGCTCTGGGTTCTCAGTTTGAAGGTTTGCATTGAATGTTAAAGGCTAATACTGTGTGTCCTTGGATACGTGGTCCTCTTATCTCTAACAAGGTGCTTGTACAACAGAGCTAGTTACTGCCTGAGCTGAGGGAGGGAAAGGCAGGGAGCTGCAGGTGAGCCATGGAGATCAAAGTCACAGGCACCAGCTCCACCCAAGTGCTCAGGAATGAGCCTAGAGACAGCAAGTGGCAGAAATGTTGATGTGAAGGCATCTGTGCGATTCCAGGTTGTTAAGGAGTAGTACAGGTTTTTCAGTGAAAAATCATGGTGGGTAAGCCATCAACTCTCCAAAGCAAGGTGAAGTCCATAATTACTGAATAAGTACAGCCTTGAGTAAGTACTAGTCTGAAACAGAAGGAAAAGTGAAGAAAATATGTTTTGAAGGAAAATTAGCAATTTTTTTTATTTCCAACACACAAAATAATTCTAAAATTCTGACAATATGTATGATGCTTTCTATAAAACCCCATTTTAATCAGTGATGACAGTTTGACATTTTTCCAGCTGCTTAGAAGCAGTAGACAGTCAAGTATCTCAGTAGGACATGGGTTGGCATGCTGGGATGTATGTAAGCTTTAACTTTCCTCCTACTCACCAACTTATGATGGTATTCGAAGAACGGGGGGTGAAAAAGCTTTCTGCAGGTTTCACACCAGCTTATGCCATCTGTGGTTTTAGCTTTGTCTTGCAAAAGTAAAATCTTTGCTTTGAAAGTGTATCCAGATGCTGTCAGCTAATATTATCGTTCTCAGTAGCAAGTGAGGATTTTATTTATAAAATGTCCTGGCCTTTGCTGAACAATAAATGGTTCTGCACACTTGAGGGACATATAAATAGCAATTAAAACACAGTTTGGAGTAATGTTTAGGCTCTTAAAGAAAGTGACATCAATTTAAAGGAAAGGATAATGTGCTGGGCTGGACATCAATCAAAAGGAGGGGAAAAAATATTGTCTAAAGCAGCATTTAAATGACGGGATAAAGCATCTGAGTGAACAGGCTCCAAAACATGGTGGCTGACAGATAAAAGGTGCCTGGACAAAGACACTGTGCATGATGAGACCAACCTGTTCAGATGTGCCTGCTCCAGAGTATGGTGTCATAAATGTGCCTTATAGCCCGTTTCCTTTGGGAAGAGGTCTCATTATGTGAGGGAACATAGTCTGTGGCTAAAAGGGGATGATTTCTCACTTGCTTAGCATCTCCTATTGCATTCTAGTCAGATGTCTTATCCTAATCTGTCTTAATCTACTTTAGATATGTCCACAGTGACCACCACAGTGGTTACTTGCCACGATTTGGTAACCACCTCCTCTTCTTTACTGTATTTATGTTCTCTGTGTTCTTCTGGAATATGAAAACATCAAAAATCCCTTTCCATATATGGAAATCTGATGTAAAATGTGCCCATTGTCCCACTGCTCACTGCTGTGAGCTACTGTGTCATGTGCCGGTTTATTTCTGTAGCACTCTGCCCAATGCCTCTTTCTTACCGTTCCTGTCATCTCTTGTTGCTTGTTCTTGTTTCTTCCCTTCTGTTTCTCAGTGGAGTGAACACAAATCTACTCTCCAGTGCAGAGTTTTTTGGTTTAGATTGCAATTTCTATGGAGCAAGACACCAAATTTTAGCTCTGTGTACACACACAGCATCTTGTTAGCTGTATAAACAATGAGAATAAATTAGATTCAAATTATCTGAATTGTAGTAGCACAAGGATAAGCAAGTAAAATCAATGCTATGGACCTAACCTGCATGTGTAGTTACTGCAATTATGCATAAAAACAATCATTTTGTGGATTGGTAGGGACATTTATCTTGACATGCACTTGCACAACTCCTTAGTGTTCACATAGTTTTTGGCACAAATGCCCTGTAAGTCTATATGGCACTGGGGATGCTGAAACTGGACTCTCAATCAGAAGTTGCTGGTTTATTTTTAGCTACAGAATTGTGTTGCTGGATTGTTTGTGGAATTCATAAGTGTTGTCTGAAGAGTTTTAAAAACTCACTTCTCCACATCTGAGCATTGTATCTTTTAGCTTCAGATGGGAGATTGGGTACATTAATGCTGGCGCCACACTTCTGTGAAGAGTGGGCATTAAGTTGAGAAACAGCTATAAATAAGTGCAGAATTTGCACCTGCAGATAAAAAGACTTTGAGAAATCAGGACTATATTTTTGTCTTTGTTTATTCCTGCACTTAATGTATTTTTTAAATTGGTTTTAAGTAGCAGAATGCATGAAAAAAACAAGACATTTAGATCAAGGAGCTAGAGATCTAATCAGAATGTTGATGACTTATTTACAAATGTTTTCTCAGACATGTTGCTTTTCTTTAATTTCTACAGGATATCCTTTTCCTTCAAAGTCCCCAGAAATTACCAGACAGGCTGCTTTCTGTGGGGCTATTTGTTAGGAGGCTGACAAGAGGAATTAGTCAAATAATTGCTGCTAAACTCATACAGTGCCTGCTCTTTAGGGTGTTTAGTTTGGGCAAATTTTTCTCTGTTAAGGCACAATAATTCTCTCTCAAAAATGTATAATTTTTGATACATTTCCATTGCAATTTACAGTGCTTATCTTACCTTTCCTAATATCTAGTGATGTTGTGTGCAGTATAAGACATTACTTGGTTTTATGCTGAGAAATCTGTCTTTTTCCTCCCTTCTGATTACAGAGCCTTGTGGCAAAAAATGTTCAAATACTTTATTTAAAAATATTGATTCTGGTGATAATTATCGAAGATTTCATTTCTTTGACTTCAGATGAAGCATTACCCATGTCCCTAGCTTGTAAATCCAGTTATTAATGAAAATCTGCATGAGTGAACTCTGACAGAAACTTTGGTGCACGTCTCTGTGGGCTTTTCCAGGGAGGCTGCAGCAGTTCTAGTACTCAGAGAATCCCCAGGGCTCTGAAGATGATTAATGATAACAAAGCTTTCCCTATTGTGTTAGCGGATAGGAAGGAAGGAAGAGTACTCTAAAAAGAGAGTGCATAGAATTTCAGAGCATTGAAGTTCAGGAGCAGAGTTTAACCCTTGAAATCAGCTACAAAATGTCTCCCAGTTCTGTGAGGAAGATGAAATCTACTTTCCTCATCTTCACACCATCTGCCTCCTGGCTGCACTGTCTGATTTCTACACCAAGTGTGTGCAGAGGGAAGCCAGTGCACTGAGATGTGGCAATGCTTTCAGATGAGTTGGGCTGCTTGCAATGCAGCAAACAGTTAGGCATACCCACAATCCACTTAGGTTCAGCTTTTTGAAATGTGTTAGAGATTTCTGCTAATGGGTTTTCCCTGTGGGCAGCATTACCAACCTGATTATACAGGTTTTAAGAAACTCTCTTAGGAAGATCCTTTTTCATCATAAGTTTTGACATTGACCTACTAAACTAGGTAATTTAGCATTTTATTTTGTAAGAATGAAAAAGAAAATTGAATATTTCATGACAAGAGAGGGATTATAGTAACACTGTTCTTTATAGGAAACCTATCATGTCCGGGGGCCAGATCATGCTTCCAAGATCTGTGCATGGAGATCTCAATGCCTGCTTTCAGAACAGCAACAGGAGTCCTTTGGTGCTGATACCCGCCCCAACTACTTGCTGTGGAAGCTTCTACCATATGTGCTTCTGAATTTAGCTTGGGGATAGAACTGAGAGGTGAATCAAATACACCTTCCTACAAGAAAATTGCAATGAAAAGGTGGTACGTTTTCTAACCACGTTAGTTTTTGTAGGGATCTTCTCTGTTTCAAGAGAAATGGGGAGATCATGGCAAAGATGGCTCTGGTTGAGCCATCTGGAGCCTCTGAAAAGAGAGCGCTGACCTCCAAAAATCTTAAGGTTTCTCCAGGATTAAGTGCAGCTTTTGAACAGAGGTGGTGAGCAAACTTCTCCCACTGCGACACATTGCAAGAGAATTTTCATGAAGAAATTTTGGTGGAGATTGCATCACAGAAAACCCAATCCTAAAGCCAGCTGGAAGGTTGTGGCAATTTAGCCCTAGTGATTTACTTGCTGTATTCCTTTAGTAGCAATTGTTCTTTCTATTAAGGGGTGTCAAACCTAACCTGATTAGTTGTTGGCTGAAAACCAGGAGTGCTTAGTTTCACTAAGACATGCTACTTGATGCACTGGTGCTGGGATTCCATTAAAAAAAACACACAGAGAATTTTTAAACTGGTTTTACAGCAGGTAAATTTTGTCAAGGTATTTCCCTTTAAAAAAAAATTCAGATGCTTTAGTACTTGGCCAGCTCTCCTGCTGGTATGCTGTGGTTTAAAATAGGACATTTGCACACTCCAACCCCTCGGTATTACATGTCTGGTCACAATTCTTGTCAGTCTATGCAAAACAGTGTTTTACAAAACTGTTGTTTAGTACCTCCTTTGAGCTTTAGAGTGAAAAATTCAAACTTGTGTTTGCAAGGATTCAATTTGGTATTCATTGTTTTACTGCTTTTACTAATTTGTTAGTAATTTGCCACTATTGTTATGCATGGACTTTAGAAGCACATTACTAACCCTCTAGCTTGTTGGGATGTGATATTTGATAGTTTCCTTCCTCTCAGTGCCTTCATCTTTGTGTTCTCCTCCTTTCTCTACTTGACTTTTCACTCTGGAGTGTCCAGAGTTGGAGGATGTCCAAGCACAGCAAAGCACTGTGAGGCTGTGCAGTGATTTGATGGCCATCTGGGGAAGGGGGGAAGCATCTCCAAAAACTGTCCAGAAATTAAAAAATAATGTGGTGTTCCCTCTGAGAGTGTATCTTTATGTGTGACCATTCTTACCTGACTGTGTAATTGATGCAAATATGGAAAATACAATGTACACGGCAGAGGTGTAACATCTTGCTCTTCAGTAATTTTCTAAAAATAGCCTGGAAAAAGAGTACTTTGCATTTTTGTGATGCCTGTTACAATGTCTCAGAGCACTTCTGCAACCTGACTTTAATCTCAAAGCAGGATTCAAGCAGAAGAAGTTTTTTGTTCAGCTTTTGGGGTTTTAGGTTAGCGCCGGCTGGCAGAGCTGCTGCTGCTAACCGAATCCCACATGTGGCCAGGTCCTTGGGCTTGCAGCATTCTCTGTCTCAAACGCAGGGTTAAGATTCCTTCCTGTGCTGTGACCCCGTTAGGGTAGGTAAACAGGCCGGAGCAGCATAAAAGGGCTGGAAGCCCCGTTCCTGGCTGGGGCAGAATTCCCTCGGCATCAGTCCCGCACAAGACGGCGATGAGGCACCGCACAGACCCTGCCCCAGATGTCTGCTACCTTTGGTGTGCAAATACTGGGGACCCCGATCGGCGGCCAGCATGGAGCCTTTCAAGTCCTCCTTTAGTTCCTGCTGTGTGTCTTTCCCCTCGTACTGCAGAGAGAGAAGAACGCTCTGGTTTTGTTATGTTTGAATTATGCTATATTTTATATTGGAGCAGATAAAAAAAAAACTTCACCCAAACCGTTTCTAGTTTGCGTGGCTATATAAACAACTGTTTCATAATTAAAGTGTTTAATTAAAATGTACGTACACCCTCGATAAAAGCAAAATTGTTCTGTAGCATTGCTGCTAGCGTGAAGTTTATACAAGACAACATTCAGAGATTTCTCAGTCACTTACTATATAAAAGCAGTTCCAATCCCACCTTCAAAATAACCCACAAAATTATTCATATAAATAAATATTCCACTGGCATAATTTATAAATTACTTTGGTTAAAAACATTAAATTGCCAAGAAGTCTGACTGCAACTGGTCTGGTTCTTCTGTTTTATATACATATTTTAAAAAAAAGGAGAAAAAGAGAATGTTGAAACAGCTGAGGTTCGTTTGGTTGAGGGTTAATGTTTGGGTAAGAAGCCTCCAAGGAAAACTGAAGTGCTGAATGAACAGCCACTCTATGGTAATTAGTGAGTGGTATTTTTCCCTTGGAGTCAGTTGCTGAATCAATGTAATAGCTAGTGATGGGAATGAGGAGGGACACCGGATGGAGATGATAAATTTCTCAGTGACACGTAGTGTTGAGATGTGGCCATTCCATTAAAGAAATGTACGTGCTTCTAGGAGAGGAGAGCATGCAAGTTTTGTTGCATTGGCCAGAGTTTGTGTTTGGTTTAAGTTAGTTACTTTCTTTTTTCCCAGGGTGTTGTTGTTAGGTTTTTTTTTTCTTTTAAAAAAAATATCCTCAACTCATATATGGGTATTGTGGTGCCATATTAAATGGTTGCCATCTTCCATGTTTGAGATATCTGAAATTGGAGGTTGGTAAAATGTTTCCTGCTTATATAGTCTGTCTGTATAGTCTGCAGAGCATTTTAGGATCTCTGATTAAATATCCATCATTACAATGAACTTTGAAAGTACTTTTCTGCCCAGAGTCATGCTGGAATGTAGATGGATAGATATCTCCTAAAAGTGTGCATGTTAGGAGATAAAAAGGTAAGACTTTGTTTTATTCAGTTCTGTGGCTTCCACTACAAACATCTATAGGGTCTCAGAGCTGTTGAAGTAAAAAGTCAATGCACTGGTTAGCGAAGGAACTGTGAATATGTTTCTCTGTTCCTTCCAGAACTGTCAGTCAACTAAAGACTGGACTTTTTTTCACGTAGAAGAGTTTAGTTTTTGAGAGGGGGAAAAGGCTTTTCTACTAAATAGAAATCTTAATAAAATTTTATTGAAATTATTGGGATTTTTTCTGAAAACCCAAACATCCAATCATAAATCTTTATGAAATACAAGTGTTTGAATGAATGTGGGAAATACACCAAAACCACAAGTATTTTCTTTTGACCCTTTCTTTCCCAGAACTTACGTCATGAATGTCTTAGCAGGGAAGATGCAGGCCAGCCTCAAGTGGCAGCTTGAAAGCTGCTTCTGTGGCCTTGGACTGAAGTCAGGCAGCTCCCTCAGCCCCTGGGACACATCTGAGCTGGGATCATGGCCCTGTGGGAGTCCTCTTGGGAGACCGTGGACCTGTATGGGCTCTCCTGGGAGGCCTCACTTGGCCCTAACTGGAAAGCCCTGATATTGTGTGGTGGTGTTTTTGAATGCAGCCTCTACTTTAGCAAAAGAGCAGTCATTTGGCTTAAAGATAGGGCAATTAATTTTAATAGACTTCTCTAATTTAAGAATATATAGCATATGTGGGTTTTTAGGGGTGTCAGGCTTTGAATTTAATAGACCAAGTGTGCCCACGGAGAGAACTCTTGGTCCTCTGGAGCAGAGCACAGAAGACCTGTGGATATCAGTGAGATCAGGTTTTCTCCAGAATGATCTCTGGCTGTGAGTGGCTGTGATAGCTTCTCACCGTCTTCAGGGTTATGCCTGTATTGCTGTTCCCTGGGACACTGTATTTACACTTCTTTTTTTGGGGTTGGTGGAGGGTTTTTTATGGTTTGGCAGGGTGCTCAAACTGGTGCTTCATGTTTAGGTCCATTGAGGCATCTGATGGGAGTTGGTGGCTTTTGGGGAATATGTCACATTCTTAAAACTAGGCATGTGTGAAGCAGTGGGTTAGCTAAGGCTGTAGATCAGGTTTTGTGTACTGTGGCTGTGGACTGTTCTTTCCATCTATTAAAGTGATATCCTGTTTTCCCAAGAATATCATATTTAGGAGAAAGCTAGTCAAGAATTCTTCTAAGTAAAAGAGCTTTTTTCTGTACTTCACATAATAGCAGTTCAGTCAGATAAAAATAGTACAGAAAACAAATTAAACTTACAAATGAGAGGATATTAGACTTTGGTCATCTTAAAAGTTGGTATTGGCCTTTTTTCTGAGAGATTGTTTTATTTGTTTGGGTTTTTTTCTTTTTATTGATCTTTTTCCCCCTCTATGTTGCCAAGGTTTCTCACTGTTTTCTTGTTGCTTTCTCATAAAACTCTCCACAATTCTTAAGGGAAACATTCTCATTAAGGTCACAGTGGTAAAAGAAATCTTTATGGCAAGGTTAGGAAGTATTTCTAATGATTTGGAGGTATTTTTCAAGGCAATTTATCCTTACAGTGGTCATTTAAAACTAAAATAAAACTCCTAGTAATAAGACCCATTCTTTTCCACCAAACCATGTAGAGTCCTGGATTTCAACAGGGGATGATACATGAAACCACTGAACGTAGTGTAGAAGCACAGTAAAACCAACTTTCCAAATAAAGGAGAATAAAGGAGTTTTAAAGCCTTGTCTAAATGCAGTTTTTCTAGTTTTAACTTTGCCGGTAATGAATTTGATACAAATGTGCTGATATTTCTCATGCCCAGGAGTGGAAAAATGCTTACCTGCATGGAAGAGTGCTTGCCAAATAGGTTTGGTGCTCACCCTGCTCCCCCACACAGCCACGAAGGCTTCATTTAGAGCAGGAAATTAAACAATGCCAGTGAGCATTCCCGAGCGTTGGCACGTGGAAAGCCATGCTGGGAAGCTCTCAGGAGGGTTCTTGATGGGCTTTTGACCACTGCCAGCTGCCCTGTGCTGAAGCTCTGTGCCCGTGGCTGGGGCAGGATGGGTTTGCAGAGCCAGGTGCAGGGATGGGAGCTCTGTGTCCATCCCGCCTGGGTGCCTGCAGCGCTCCAAGCACGTTTAATTTGTTTTACTGGTAAGGCTGCTAGATGTACAAGAGCATTTGTGTGAAGTGGTTTGCTGTGTTTTGCATAAGAGTAATCTTCCTCACCTCACATGAACATGCAGTAATTAGCAGGGCGTTAATTGTACACCTCAATACTGCAGCTTATTATACCCTGACTCTGTCATGTAGGCCAGCCCAGTGCTGTACAGAAGTAGGGCATGTTTATGCTGCTGTTACTATATCAACCCTACAGCTTGTACTACACCGGGTACAAATACCTGCTCTAACAAATATAACTAGATGAGCATGCAAATGTGTGAGTGGCCTTAGCGGTAGTGAGCTGTGAAGAGGACGGTAGAATATAAATGATGACTACAAAATGGTCTTACTGTCTAAGAGACCAGAAAAACTGCAGGAATCCAGTATTTTATAAGCTGGGGTAGGGTTTTGGAAGTATTCAAAGCATGTCTAAGTACATTTTTTAAGGACAATTTTTTTTCTGTACTGATATTTATCTTTCAGTATTGATGGCATATACTTATTTTTTTAGTAATTGCTGCAGAGCCTGTGTGGGATCTGAAAACTGGCTGGCAAGATTTCAGTTTCTTGTGTTTTGACTGGTAATAAAGGCTTTATCATCTGAATTTAGCTGCCAGTTCTGTTGAGAACACACAAAGTGGACTATCACAGATTTTGACCCTGTCAGCTCCATGGTTCTGCAGTACCAGCTCTCCATGCAGGGCTGACTGCAAGGGGCATGATGGAGCAGAGCGAATACCAGGGTGAATTTTCCCTAAAAGATGGGCATAATTTCCCAGGTGGATTTGGTTGAGACCTCAGGTTTCTCATCCAAAGTTTGCTGGCAACAGCAATAGAGTTCCCATTAGTTTGATGGTGTTCAGCTGAAACGTTGATGACACAACTCATCATCTTAGTTGCTATGTCACTCTGGTGATGATGATGCTTCATCTTCCTCCCTCATCCTTCCAGAATGGGGCTGGGTGAGCAGAGTGGTGTGTAGGAGCAATGACACTTGTATTCAGCAAGACGCATCAAACTGTAGCAGGAGTAGAATTCTTGTAAAGTCACCGGCTGCAGGTGCAATAGAATTTTTTTTTGTTTAATTTTTTTTTACCAGGCTGAATGGAATATTGGCTATAAATCAGATAATCTTTGTGAACACATCGGGAAATTGGGACTGCTTTCACTGGCCTTCTGGTTAGCTTCTGCCATTGTCTGACATGTCGCTGAGTAGTGAATATAGTGACTGATGGCTCTGTGAAGCATCTCGGTGGTGCAGCTCTTCCTCTGCTGAACGATGTTATTGTGCTGCTGACTGTCTGAAGCTACACTTGGTATTTAGGGTGGCAAAACAAACAATGGTTTGGTGGGTAATTGCCAGTTCCCCTCCCTCAGAATGGATCCTGACTTCTCTTTCAGTCTGGAGCTCTCTAATACCACTACTTCACTCTTGGCAGTTACAAAATTCACTGGAATCTGGACTTACAGCTACATCTGGAGAGATGCTTTCTTGCAAAGGATTTATTCAGTTTGCCAATGCACATGCTAGAAATTGCTTCTAGAGCAGTTACTTGTGAAAAAGCACAGCCAAAAGTGATTCCTGGTGCACTTTTTGGTCAAATACTGGAGGACTCCCTTAGCAGGATATTTATTTGCCTTTACTTCCAGCTTTTCAGGCAGTGCATGCTGTGTGCCAGCCAAATGTGCCATAGCTAGCCCTGAAAACTATTGTTTGGTGACAAGCTGAACGCTGGTTTAAAAAAAGGGGTGATCTTCCATTGAACTTCCTTAAGGAAAAGTGTCTTCATCATGCACCCTGGGAAGTAGCATAAAAACAGCTTTTCAGTGTCAACAGAGCACTTAGGTGTGGATGGGATAAGTTAAAGCCTTCTCTGAGACTATTAAATGAATGACTAATTATAGTTGTGCTTTTGGTAGCTCATTGATTTCATTCTTTGGCTGTTATCTGTGGGAAGCATCACATCATTAAAACGCATTGGTGCCCTGCTAATAGTGAAGAACTGCACTCCAATAAAAGTAGAGCACTGAAACAATAGAACAATATTTTACTAGTGGAGTGTCTCACAGGGATTTTGGTTGAATATGTTTGTTTTTCATTTGGAGCACATTCACTGAAATTTGCAAATGCAAATTAGCAAATGGTTACAACAAACTAAGAACATCCATGTCGTATGCACTTAATCAAGGATTGCTGTGTGAGCAGAGCTTGTGCATGGGCATACATCAAAGCTGATATCTGTGCATGTTGTAATGTATTCCTCCACATGACCATATCCGATACATGGTACTTATTATTCTATTAGTACCCAAACCACAAACCCTTTCCAATATCCATCTGTGAAGATGAAAATAGCTGCATACTTTGTTTTATTAAGGATCAGCCATTAGGGGGTCACTGGTTAAAAGTCTGAAGATCATTAGAGAGATTTTTAAAAAATAAACAAACAGCTGTTGTCATATCTTAAAGAGTTTCTGTTGTACCAATGCAATTTTTATCTGTGGTGATGATGTTGTCATGGGAACATATGCACAGGGGAATTAAGTGATGTCAGGAGAAGTGTAAATGATGCAAACACTCCTCATTTGAAATGTTAATTACCACCCTCCCCACTACTCCAAAGAACAGTTCAATTTGATTTTATTTCAGATGTAGGGAAAAATATGACACTTTTGTCTAACAATAAGTAGCTTACATTGTTGTACCAAAGTGAGTATGAGTCAGTGAGTTAATCTGCATTGGCAGCATTTGCACTGGGGACCATCTGCAGCCCTGCTTGTCTGAGCATCAGTAATATTCCTCTGTGAATATCTCATCTTGATGGTCAGGGGAGGCAGGCAGCCTCTTTAAAGAGTTCCATAAATGCTTATAATTGCTGCATTAAACTTCAGTTTATTATTTTCTCCAGGTGCAGGTATGCGGATGATATGAAACCCCACTGCATTTACATACAAATTGAAGATTTTTATTAATCAGCCCAGTAACAGGAATCAAACAGCAACACTCCATCAGGTCCTTAAATACATTTGGTGACATTTTTACCATGCATTAGCATGATAGGGCAAGCAGAATATAATGTACCAATGATTGCTTTTCCATTGAAAGCACAAACGGTTTCATTTTTCCTGTCATCTCAAATAAGTGTTAAAGAGGGTTTGGAGGCTATTGTGTATGTTCCGTATGCTAGGGACTTACAAACACTGATGGCCACATTAAATAACCATTAGTGGCTCGGCTTAGATCATTGCAACATCCCTCCTCTTCAGAATTTATTCTTTGATTTAAAGTGAAAGCAATCTGTGACTGCTTTCATAAAGTCCTTCGGCTCCCTCCATTTTTTTTTTTCCTCAAACAAAATGCATTACAACAGTAATTTTATGACTGTTAAGATAACTGCCGTTAACAAGCACTTAATTAAAATGTACAATAAATAGCAGGCTGCAGTCTTATCTCCTCTCATGAGCTCCCAGCAGCCTGAGACTCCAATGCACAGCCCTGCTGTTCCTCGGCTTGTTTGCAGATTAATTGCTTTTCTGTCTGGCAAAAGCTGCTTCTCCTTCAGCCAGATCGTAAATGACCAGATAGGGACTTTATCAATCAAGCTACTACTTTCTGTGATCACTTCCATTCAACACCTTCTGAATTTCGCATTGAGAGGAACAGAAGTTATAGAGATAGGATTTAACATCTTAGTTTTTGTGTGCTTGGAATTTACGATAGCGCTGTCACCATTTGACACTGTTAATCTTTACATACAATACCCTTGGAGCAAGACTGGTTTTGTTCCTGAGCTGGAACCATCCCTTGTAAGAATTGTGAAGAATACATACAAAACACAACCGAGGTGCCCTCTGTGGTACAAGGTTGCACCTCTTCCATAATCTCTGTGCACTTGCTGATGTGGCTCAGCATCACTCTGTAACCTTGGATTCTGACCAAGCTAGCAGTTTACAGTTGTATTAATCGAGAATTTGTTTTCTTGTCATTATTTCTCATTTATATGGGGTGGTTGTCTGGAGACCTCAGCCATGGCTAAAGGTAGTTGCTAAATGTGCCTTTGATGAAAACCATATTTTGCTCAAAGGAGGGTCTGTCAAATCAGAAGTTAGAGTCCTGCTATTTAGACTTTGCCTATCAAAAAACCCTAATGCATATAGATTTTGGGAAACAGAGGTTTTTTGCAAATGAATTGTGTTTCTGAATTTAGTAAGATCATCTAAACAAGTCTAATCACTGTAGAAATGCTTTTCTTTTTACCAAAAGGCTTTAACAGAACTGTTCCTGCTACTTTCAGAATGCACAAGAGTTAAAAATGTAAATATTATACCAGAGTGCAAATGTACCATCGGCCACTTTAGAAATACAATCCTTGAACTGCAGAAGGTATGTTGTTTTCTTCTCACCTGCTCAAAATAGAAACAAATCTCTAATTTAACAGGTTTATCTTACATGCTGAGCAAAGGGAATGGCTTCCATTTGGAGTTCTAAACATGCACTGTATAGTAACTTTGAAAAAACACTGTATTAACTTCGGGCTGGCTTCTAAATACACATGAAGTTGCAGTGTTAAACATAATTTGTGTAGCTGCTTCAGAGTCATCAGTAAGGTCAGTCTTAAACTAAACCAAAATGCTTTCCCCCCCAGCCCCACACACTGTTCTCTGAATTTGGCAGCCCTGAGAGCATGGTTTATTATTGTTGTTTGGTTGTCTTTTGTTTTTCTCCTCCTGTCAGTTAGAAAGGCAAGAGACTTTCCTCATGGAAAAACTTATGCCTAGGAGAGGCAAAATGCAGGAGTTCCCTGACAGCAGTGTGCAGGTTTGTTAGCAGCCCCTAAGGACGTTTGGAACCTCCTTGCAGAGGGTGTTTTCCTGTCTGATCTCCTTTGAGCAGTCTTCTCAGAGCTTCATTCTTAAAGCACGTCACCAGGAGTTAATTGTAAATGAATGAAAAGCAGAGTAGCCCTGAACAGGCCACTGCAGCCACTCCTGCTGGCTCTCAGATGTGCTCTCAGACAGCCCCTGAGCAGATCCATCAAGGGACTGGAGGAGTGTTGGGGTGACTGATACACACGTATCGGTGGAAGAAAAAGCCCCAAAGCAATGGGAGTGCTCTCAAGGCACAGGAAAGAAGAAGCTACTGATAAAAGAGTTGCTATAAAGCTGCTAAAGGAGAAAAAACACCACTGTTTGGAATCCTCCATGCTATTTGTCATGGTCACTACACTGCTACCACTTAAACAAGCAAACAAACAAGCACAAAAGATAAAGACGAGAAATAATCACTGAGCATATCAGTGAGAGGAGAATGCAGCCCTGTGAAGATAGTAAAATTACATACATAGGTCAGCAAATTTGCACTGTAATGCTGCTGCAGGTGAATAGCCCTGGTGTAAGATGGATATGCATGGACATTTGCAGTCCTGATGTGGTTAAGACAGAGAAATATTATTAAGGTGTTTATGTGCACTGGGGTCAGAGCAGCGTTTACATCTCACACCTGTAACAGCTAGGTGAACAAACAGATTCACAGAACACTTCTTTGAGGGAGGGAGATGCACAACAAACCATTGTGTTTGTGTCTTTTTATGTTTTTCATATTTAAATTTGGCTTACTCTTAAACTAGGCCTTGCAGTTGCACAGCATTTTTGTTTTCCCATGGTGCCTGTACATTTGAAATTCTGAGCTCTTACCAGTTTTCCCTCTGCTCTTATATGTCAGTAAAGATGGGGTGTTTTGCTTTTGGACACCTGATGTCTTGAAAAAAATTTCTGCTTAAAGTTCAGCTGGTGCTCCTTTTTGTTGAGTTGGCATTTATGTCCTATGCTAGAAGCAGGCTGAGCTGTCTTGATGAGATCCTTTTCGTTTCAGATTCTTTTCAGATAATTTTTCAAATGTTTGGTGCTCCCCCTCCAGTGTTGTGTCATTTGTGAGAGCTTTGTTGAAGAGTGAAATGGCTTGAAACAGTCTGAACTTTTCAGATCATTTCTAGCACACTTTTATCCTGGCTCAGAAAGCTGTTGCATAAACCAGGTTCCTCTGTGGCTTGCTGTGGGTTTCCTTGCAGGTGGGAGGGAAGAACATGAGGCACTAATGGGGCAGGCCCATTTAGGAGTGCAGCCATGGCTGATTAATCCAGATCATCTCACTCCACTCGCTAGAGCATGTGTGTTTTAAATTTTTATTACTTAGGAATTTATTTTGAAATTATGCTGATTAAAAAGGTCGTATTTCCATCAGCACCTACATTAATTCAACCTTGTAATATTTACTTCACCCACTCAGCTGGGTGGAGTGACTTTTCTATGAATGAGCAGATGTTATAGCTGAGCTGTCAATTTTTATATTACTTCATTAATTTATTTGCAAGAAATGTTTTAATCCCAAACACTCCACTGTGAACAAGTGGCAAGATTCCTGAGTTCTGCAACAGCCTGACAATTCAGTGATATCTTCTTCACATTTTGAAATGGAGACATTCTCAAATCTGACATAGGGAAATGTAGAATGCAGTGAATGTTGTATTTTGGCATTGCATTTGGTGTGATGGTCTTTGCTAGTTCAGCTGAGTGAAGCAGTCTTTACCTGTGCAAATGTCTAGAACTTCATATAAGTCAATTAAATAATTCAGCAGGCAAGGTTTTCTTGTTCTCTTGTAATATTTTCAGTTTAGCCTCATAATGGTCTTTATTCTTTCTGTCTCCATCATCTCCATCAATCCTAAGGCACAGGGATTTCTAGTTACCCTAATTTGTTTGATATAATCCCATGGATTTTAAAAATTATTATTTGTTCACTTAAATTATTCTCAGTGTGTTGGAATATCTCCAAACAGTTATGGTAGGGAAAGCTGGAGAACTCAAGAGAAGAGCTGAGAATTTTGAGAACTGAGGGAGGCAAAACAATTTAAGACTGTGTCATGAGCATATTGACTAAATACTTCTGCTCCATGGATAAGTAGGTATTGGGAAATAATGGAGTTTCTTTAGGTTCTGTAGGTATCAATGAACACGTCTTCATGTAATAAATATGTATATTGAAGAAGATTTCCACAGTCAAAATAGATGAAATAGCTATCAAAAAGAGCTGTGCTTTCTTTGAAAAAATGAAACTGAAAGCTGACACCCTGGATTAGAGCTGTGCTGTTCGTGGCCAGCTCTGTGATGGGTTTTGCTTTAGGGCAATGCCAAAAATGTGATGCAGCAGGGCTGGAAAACCTGGATGCACAGTGCACTCGGGATGGTGAGGACAGCTTTTGGAGCTCCACCAGGACAGGGCTGCAACACTGCACAGCCTCCAAGTATGTGTTCTGAGCCCTGCTCAGCGCTGCTGCTGGCATGGGGGAAAAACAAAAATACCCTTCTTAAAGCAGCCAGTGTTGAGAACTTCATTTCCTTAAAAAGAAATCTGGATGGCTTCCCAGATTATATCTGTGTGCCTCTAACTTCAGAGGGTATGACTGTACCAAGAGACTACGAGTAAAATTAAGAGTACAGGGCTGTTCTCGTTCTCTTGGAATACCCTCATTTGAGCCCTTCTAATGATCTTGGTGCTCTCTCATCATCACAGAACAGGTGCTGATCTTTTTGGAATGGACATGCACCCAACCCAGATACTCAGATCTAGAATTCAGGATTTGAGGGAAAGGTTTAAACTGTTGTCAGAATTTTGCTGAGTCTTTCTGGTTTTAGGTTTGATTGCAATAGGTTCTACAACCAGTGTTCCCAATCTAGCAAATTTTCAGGCACAGCTGCTGGGTGCAGGCACAGACTTAAAGACCCAAGTGAATTTTTGGCTGAGTAATCAAAGGGATTCACTCTCTTCCATCCATGCTGGTGTTGTGGAGATGAGTGGACTGCTCCCATTCATAAGAGAGCAAGGTCAGAAGGTTTTTCTTCCATGACTTTTTTTCATAACAGATACAATCTGACCTGGTGTACTTTGATCTGGAAAGGGCTAAGACAAAATTCATGTGTTTGCTGGGGACATGTATGGGTAGGATGTAGTTATGAATTTGTATTATATGATGATATTTTTGGTGTGCATTTCTTTCCGCAGAGAAACAGTAGTTGCAGTAGTTTTAAACTGTGTGATGCTCCAGGAAATTTAAGTTCAGTTAAGGCATCCTGAGGATTACAGTCTGTATTAGTATTAACCAATTACAAAAAAACTCTTGACAAATTAAATGTCAACTCCTACCCAGCTGTGGCTGCTGAAATTCAGATCCAGATGCAAGATTGGATCTTGTGTGTATCTTTGCTGTGCTGAAACACAGTGGTGAAAAGCAACGATATTCTCCTCTGCCTCTTAGCCAGCAGTTAATCGAGCTCTCTGGCTCAAATATCTTCTCAGTGATCAGGAGTTCTTAACTGCTCACATTTTTCATTCTACCCATCACCTGAGAAGGCTTGTCTATTGTTAAACCAAGCAGCAGTGACTTCCCAGTAAAATAAGATGAAACAAAGCAAACCCTTTTTCTTGTTCTGTGAAGTCTGTTTAATTTTGACTCTGTTGCAAAATGCTTTTTCTACCTTAGTTATGAGTAGAAAATCTCATGTCACTTTGTACAGCATTTCAGTACCAAACTCTTAAAACTTATGCAATTGGAACTGGTAAAGAACGGGAGGTCACCAAATAATGGCTGTGCCCAAGCAGGAATTTTCTCTACAGTGTGTATATATTCCCTAGAGCTTTTCCAAGTCTTCTTTTTTAAAAGTCTCCATTAACAGTACTAATTTCTCTTGGGAAATTATTGCACATAGAAAAGATTTCACGAGAAATCTTTCCTATTATATGATAAATCAAAATTTGGAAAGTTGTGCCCTTGTACACAAGTTCCCGTGTGCTGCTGATCACATTTCATCTCTCTGAGCACTGTCACTGCTGTTGGTGTGTCTGATGCATCACATCTTTTCTTAGTGGGTCTGGCCAGAAATCATTTGATTTTGGCATCCCTTTCCCTGGGTTATTGTGCTCTGTGAAGCAGACCAGAACAAACCCTAGTTTTTAAGATTTGCTGTGATGAGTGACCTCCATTTGCTTCCAGCCACAGACCAAGGGCCCAGGCTCTGTGCAGACACAGTTGCAGGAGGGACAGACACACACTTGGGTTCAGGGGAGCAGTGTCAGACCACCAATAGTCATGGCAGCAGAATGGTGCCTTCCTCTTTCGCTTGCAGTTGTTTTTGCTCTTGGTCATTTATTTTTGCTCTAACAATTGTTGTCCTAATGAGGGGCTTTCCTTCAATTCAGGGTCAAGAACCGGACTGAGTCTGAGGATGAAGGTTTTGTAATTCATTGTGATTCAGGGTTCAGAAAAATCTCCCATATGAAAGAAAAAGCTCACTAAGAGTATAATGAAGAGAGGCAAGAGGCTAGAGAAACTCGGAAACAGACCTGCAGACTAAGCATTTGGCAGTGGTTTATATTGGTGTTCCTTTGCAATGAATTTGAACTATTAAACTCCTGGGTTAAGTTCTGTCCATAGCTGGTATAAGCACAGAGAGGCATAAATTAAGCCAGTGGAGTTATGCTGAATTTAAATGAATGCTAAATTTCTTAGGTAGTGCATCTAGTTAATTAACTTATTACATGAGTCCTTCGTGAAAAGAAATCTAGTGATTTCTCTGGGAAAAAAAAAAAGAAATTATTGCATTATACTCTTGCACTGATAATTTTAGCCCTCTCTCTTTTCTCTCCCCCATTCATACCTTTAAAACTTCTGTAACCCCTATTGTGTGCTTCAAAGGTGTAGCCAGAGTTCCAGACTTGTACGGGGAAGTGTAGCCCACCTGGGCTGGGCTGGGGCATGCTGGATCAGAGACCATGGCTCTGTGCAATGTTCTGGATATGGAACAAGAGAAAATATCTTGTGCTGTAGGAGAGCAATGAGGAAGTTTAGTAGGCAGAATGAAGTTCCCATTGAGGAAACTACTGTATGCTCTAGCTCTGGTCAAAAGTGCTATTAAATCTTAAGTGCTCAAGAGGTTCTTCAGTGATGTGCTAAATTCAGAGGTTTCTAGATTTAGAAATTGTGCATTTGATATAAAACTTATTAGGACTGCAGATTTTGCTTCTACATTGTAAAAATCCTGCAAGCTGTTTTCTACAGAATTACACAGAAGATGTGCATCCCTTAATTAGTTGCTTAAACACCACAGCCTCATTTAGCAGGTTTGTTGGGTTTTTTTTATGTTACATATATGTGGAAAGATTTCCCTGGACATGGCTTCTCCCACTATCTGAGGCAATTTTATCAAATAATGTACAGGGGGTTTGCTCTTGTCTTGTATTTGCATGACCTGTACAAATATAGTGGATCATAGCTTGGAAAATTAAATAATAGTTGCAGACAAAGGCCCTGAATATGGACACCTGTATATTTCATGTTTCCAAACTGGATTTTTGAGGAATTGGTGTCTAGTGGCACTTGCTGTTGTCTGGCATGTGAGTGCTCAGGGTCATTACTGGAGAGGAGCTGTACTCGTGTCCCTACGCTCGTCTCCGTATCTCCTTTCACGTATCAGATGTGCGTTCACCCCTAGAACCCATGAATGGGTTTCCATTCATGGCAGATCAGGTCCTCCCCTGTCTGCTTGAATTCATTCTGCCAGAAGCTTTCCCAACAGCTCATCACCAGCAGTACACTGTGACCAGGCATCCATCCACTCTAAAATCCACTTTACCTTTAACATAATCTGTGGAAAATGTTAAAACATTGAACACGTTATGCAGGAAGTCTTTTGATGGATGGTCACTTCTCCCTCTGTGGGGAAGCAGACAGGCCTTTGCTGAACTTTTAGGGTGTTGGAGGTCTCGGACCACCACGTTTCAATGTCACTCTCACTGAAGGGAAGAATTCTTATAAAGCTGTTTGGGTTTCCTTCACTCTTCAGAGAAGTGAGTTGTCTTTTCTCATTCATTACTATTCTGTTTATTTGTATGGATAGCTCTCATTTCAGCTCAACCCAAACAGTAAATATCCAAATCCCCATGTCAATAGTCAATATTCTTTAAGATATATAAAGTCATTATATAGAGCACTTCTGAAAAACAGACTCAGGGCATCATGAGCTGGCTGCTCCTAAATCAATAGCCGGTTTTGAAAAATCAGCTGTGTATTTCCAGCTTCTTTTTAACCTTTCTCAGTGCTAAAATATTAACCTATCTCCAAGACAGGCTGTCAGACATAGACAAGTATCTTTGTGAAGCCATCTCCTCGGGATACAATCACCATACCTTTGAAAATCTCCTTGGCAAAGTGCATGTGAACATAAAGTGCTGGGAATTTTAGCTGGTGTCAAGAAGAGCATAGGACTGAATTCCACACCTGGAATTTAGAAGCTGCCAAAGGGAGAAAGGGAGGCCAAAGGGAGAAAAGAGAGCAAAACAATGTAGGGATTCCATTAGGCAGAAGGAAGAGCAACAGTGATGACTGAAAATAAGACTGTCCCTAGTTGTGAAGGTAATTGTGGCAAGGCACAGATTAGTTTTTACTCCAGGATGATGTGCCAAAGGCAGCTATGCATCAGCTTCATGAAAAGACCTACTTTATGTCTTAATCTGATCCCTTGTTCCCTGTGCCTTTAATTAAAACCAGAAGTGAGGCCTGTGATGCTGTGTGCAGAAGAGTATGGGGTGCTAAGTCTGCATCCTGGATCATCTCATAGGGTGATAGCGTTCCTGTACTTTGTCATCTGTACTTTGGATTAAGAGTAATTTGCTTTCCTAGGGGTTTGCTGTTTTAAAAACAACAACAATCACAAAACATTGATGAGCTTCATCTTACCAGATCCCACAGAAGAGCTTTGGCTGGCTGTTATTTTACACAGACTAGCGTAGCTTTCCTTATGGATTTATAAAATCACCTCTAGGTCAAAGATTTTCCCTGTAGGTCCTCTTTCCTCGTGCTAGGTCTCATTGTAAACATAATCAAAACTAAGGTTATTAATTCCTTCTCAATTAGTTTGAAATCCTCTGGATCCAAAGCTCATCCTTTTTTAATGTTTAGCTTTTTAATTTTTTTTTTTTTTTTTTTAAATCTGCTAGTGCCATGAGAAGTGTGGACTTGGAGACGTTGTTCAAAGAGAAATTAGAATCCCATTTTTAGCTGTGAACTGCATTCAGTGAATGAGCTGTTGTGTTGCATGCACGTCTGAGAAGGTTTCTGCGAGCGGGTGCCTGGTAACTGTAGCCAGTGCTGCAGGCTGGATCATATGTCCAGGCTGGTATTTCAGCTTCCTCTTAGCGTCCAAAGAGTTTTAATAAGACAAAAGGCCAATTTCAAGTTTGACTATTTCAGTTTACAGGAATCTATGCTCAACACAGAGCAAAAAGCACAGTGGGGGTTGTGTCTTGTATTCAACAAGGGGACAACATACTTTCATAGGTTAAAAATGGACATTTTCCATATCCTCAGGCACAAAATAGATAAAATAAGTGAGCTAACCTTCAACCTCTTCAGCTTGTCTCCTATTTCTGTGGAAAGACTCTGCTCCCCGAAGTGTAGAGGAAGAGCTGTCCATGTTAATGAAGCCTTCCAGGACACTGGCATGGTGTGGACTGATGTAGGTTCATTTTCACTCAAAGCAGGAGCCTATCTTTCAATGTGTTAGAACTGCACCTCGCCCCGTGTTCTCACTCAGATGAAGGAACCAGAGTTCAGCTGGCACTGGACTCTACTATTTTGGCTGATAAGGTTTAGTGTAAACAAATGCAGGTCTCTGAATTATCTGGCATGAGGATCAGTTAGGGGTGCTGGCTTCCTATAGCCTTAATCTAGTTGGCCTAAATGATTTATAAACTGGCAACATGATAAATGTTGTTTTAAGTGGACAAATCACATTGAAGAGGTGTAACTTTCTGTCAGTGTGTAACATGACCGCCTCTCTTAGGGGAAGAATAACAATCACAAAGAGCAGTAAAGGTAACAGGATCACTAGTAAGCATATTCCTTCTCTACAGCATAAATCATTAGAAGGGCACTTCTTTCTTTCCTCTTTGCTTGCCCTTCTTCGTCCTTTCTTCCTCTTTTTTTTTTTTGGTGCTATTTTCTAGCACTTCCATATCATTTTGGAAAGCTAAACCCTCCACTTGATTTGTGCTGCACTTTCTTCATAAATCTATGAAGCTTGTCTCCATCAAGCTGTATTTTCCATTAAAATATGGTTCCCAGGTGATTTTCAATACTATGAAAAACATGTAGCCATAAGTCTTTCACTGATTGTTTATTATCTGTTTAGGTGCTCCTGAGGATTTTGACAGCTAGGACTTGTATCATGTGTAATGTAATAAAAGTGGATGTCTTCAGCGTAACAGGGATAGCTGGTCTTTCATTTCTGTTGCCTGTATTTCTGTTGGCTGTATTTGTTTTCTATGTGTTTGTTTGTTGTTTTTTTTTAACCTGAAATTTTGAGTCTACTCCAAATCAGGTCAGTGTAAAGTTTGTGATTTCTTTGCTATAGATGAGCAAAGCCCCCCAAATAAAACCCAAACAAAACACAACAATAACTTTCCTTTTATAAACAGCACAGGAAGCAATAACAAAAAAGCTGCTGTTTACACCATTGCAGGGGTAGATTTGCTTCAGCTGTTTTCCAGCATGGACACACTGTTCCACCTGTGGTTGCAGGAAATGCAGCGGGACATTCTCGATGTCTGTCTTGGATATGTGTAACAAGCACGCTGTGGGTTGCAATGGATGAAGCTGCTCACAAGTAGCTGTAAGAAGTTAATGCTTTAAGATGCTGGTTTGTGATGAAGTTTGTGAAAGCTGATAGGAATTCATTAAAAATGTCTATCTGTGGGCAAAAGTGCAGATCTTTTGCAGGCAAAGTTACCTCTGGCCTTAAAGGGAACTTTACATTAGGATTATGGGATCAGCCAGTATTTAAGCACTGATTATCTGGGAGAACACAATAAGGCTGGCTGAGGAATAAAACCTTACCTCAAACAGCATGCTGGGAGTTCAGTTTGTCAAGCACCTGTGTATTATTACATATCTCACTATCACAAGAAAAGCCACAGTCAGCCTGGCAAGGGAGCCCCTGGAAGAGTTTTGCTTAGGAAAGCTTGGCAGGGATGGCCCCATCAGAGAGGGAAGGGAAAGAAGAGGCTCTCTTGGAGGTGGACTAGGAGAAGAGAAGTGGGCTAGCACGTATTTGCTGACTCTGTGGTCAGTAGCAAGGCCAGTCTCGTGTGTTGACTCATCATCTCCTCATCAGTGGAACAGGGAAATATTGATGATTATTATTATAAAGCAGTGCAGGACTCAGAAGGAAAATAACTAATAATTATTAGGACAATTTGTAATTTAAAGGCCAGCCTTATAGCAAGCAAGCAAAATAATTTACTATGGTCAGGAAAACTATTCAGCTTGGATTCCAGTGCCTTTATAATATGGAATGTCCTCTCCTTGCCCTGCAAAGAGATGTCCTCCCAATGGTATTCATTCAGTGGTTATGTAGATTTGATATAACCTTGGGTTTGCATTCTATCTTCTCCAGCTGGACCTCAGAACTGGTTGTCCAATGAGAAACTACCATTTCCTAAATGCTTGGTAAAGCACTTAATTGTGAAAATAACTAGTTTACCTCACATCAATTTGAAAAATTACTCATTAATTTTTGAGGTGCAGCCACCTTCCCCGGAGGACAGAACTACTGATCTCATCTGTACCTAAAACCTTGGCTTTACTTGCTAGCAGGCGTGTCTGATCTGCAAATGAAAATTGGCTTACTGTCTCCCTTTCCTTATAAACAGCCTTGACTGCACCTTTGGCAGAACACATGATAATTAAACAGTTGTGGCTTATACTGTGCAGGCTGAACAGAGCTGGCAGGGAACAGTTTACATGACTATCATGCAACACAGAAATACCATTTCCCTCTGCTTTTCAGTGGCATTTACTAGCAAAGTAAAGTTGAAATTCTCTAAGAGCTATGTGAGCTTAAAATGTTTGCAGTTTAGTTTTCTTTCTTATTGTCTGCTTAATATATTTAAGCCAAAATTATCTGTGCAGCTGGTAGACCAATAGGTCAAAAGAGATGGAGCACAGGGATTTGAAGGAGCTGAGATCTGAATCAGAACCACTAGCCGAGAAACGTGTTTTTTTACCTACAAAGTTTTAAAGCATCCAAACCTTGTTTAAATATAGTGAATTGTTTAAATCCTCTGGAGACAGTTAACAGCAGAGTTCTACCAAACTGCATTGATAGATTGCTAGGCACATTTTTCAGTGTTTGAAATCATATTTGTTCAAAACTGAAATAACTTCCACTGCAATTGCTGCAAACTGATTTATAGTAGGTTTTTAAAAATATATTTTGTTTTCAAAACAAAGTTTTGTTGGATCTTTGTTTCCACTGGACTCTGGCCATTACTAGCTAAGTAATTCCACATGGGGACCTCTCGTTTTCTCAATTATTATCTTCTGCCTTGCTTTTACTCTGCAGAATTGCCATTCTCTGCCCTCAGTCTTGACTGCAGGGATTTCATCTTCTGAGATTCAGCCCCACTTTGTCCGCAGTGTCCAAGCAATGTTCCTAGGCATAGCAGGGAAATCGAACCAGGATGCTCTGAGACTTCCCAAAGCGAGGCATAACATGTACAAAGGTTTTTCCAGTAGTTGTCTGGCCTTCAAATTTACACCCAATGTATTCTTCCATCCTTAGTGTAATGTTTTAGCACTGATTCACTCCCGAAATGAAAACCTCATGAAGAGCAGAGGCTGATGCAGTTAAAGCCCTCTAGGTTATGAACCATTCATTTAGAGCCAAATGGCCCACTGGTTAATTTGCCTTATGAACAGTTATTAGGTGTTTCCTTATTAAGCAGAAAATGTCTTTTGCCCAGTGTTGTAAACCAACTTAATAGAACTTTATAGCAGTTGAAAAAAGAAAATAGGGATAGTAAGGTTCATTTACTGGCTATTTCAGCATTTGAGATGTTCCTTTTATTTTATTTTTAAATGAAAGGTGATAATAAGAATATTTGTCTTACTCTGTAAGGACATTAAAACTGCAATGTTTCATATCTTTAGTTCTGACACGCTAAAAGGATGTTATTGCTGAACATCTTGGTTCTGTTTCAGTTGCAAAACTGAACCCACCAGCTCGGGGAAAAAAAATCTTTCATTCACCAGTTCTCCTACTTGCTCTGATGACCCTTTCCAAGCCAGGCCTACAAGCTCCATTTTCTTCTATATTAATGCTCCAGAATTTCCCATCTGCTTGCAGGGTTCTTGTAGCTCCCAGTGGACTGCACAGATGTGGTGACAACTCGCTTCATCCAACTTTGAACATCCACATTACACCATTCTTTTTTCAAATACGATGATTATATACCCTGTGTTGTTCCAGGAAATTATCACTCTCAGCTTTCCCAACCCCAGGTCATTTATTCCCCTTTTTCCCTTCACAGGAAGGATAATTGCTCTATACTTTTGGGTGTTTTCACACAGCAGTCAGTACATGTTTACTAATTAGATGGCAGCCTTCTTTTCCTAGCTGAGCAAGATGTGGGCTTTTAGCCTCCCATCCTAGAATGTGTTCTTCATATCCCTGAACTTCCTACTTTCCTTTTTTTCTCTGTCTGTTTCAGTTTCAATTTGCCTTAATTCTGATGCCTTAGGTGGGGAGATCCATACCCAGTTTTCCAGGCCATGTGCTACAGAGACTTGGCCCATTTTTCTGTGGCTGACATGCCTTGACTCATATTCTAGGATTTTGTTTTGCTTTTAATGGCCACATCAGCAAGTTTGCTTGCCATCTTATGAGTGATAAATATGCCCTGGTCAATGTCAGTTGAGATGTTCGTACTTCACTGCTAAGTTATTATTATTATTATTTGCCCCTAAAAGCATTCGCTTTTTACACTGCTGGGTTTTTAACCACTATTTCCAAATCTCTAGTTCAGCCCTTTGTTCTTGTGGAAGGTGTCTGACCTTGCCTGTGTACTGATAAATCCTCCCTTGGGCTGAAGCAGAGTTACACTCCCACTTTTGTAGTCTGCATTTAGAAGAATCAATTCATTACCCTGTGCTCTGCAGTGGGACAGCAAAAGTGTGGCCAGAGGATGTTCCAGGATGCCCACAGCTGGCCATGTGCATGAACATGGGAGCTTCCAGCTCCTCGTGGCCATTTCCCTGCTGTTGTGGCTGATATAATCTCACAGTGGCTGTGAGAGACTCCTGTGCCCTGGACCGATCTATCTGATGGAATAGGATGAGTTTCAGCTACTAAACCCTCCCTCCTGAGGCCAAACGCTTTAAAGTAAGATCTGATGCAGATCCTTATCCTAGGACTGTCAATAATGTTTTCAGAGCACGTCACCTCTTTTTCCTTTCTAATGTAGTTTATTAATTTACTGATCTTTCCCAGTCAGACAGTAGTTAATATACACTATTGTGTAAATTGGGTGGAGCTGATTTAATTAATCAATAGCACAGAGTTTAGTTTAAGATTTACATTAGTATTGCCAGTATCAGCATGCAAAAGACATAACTAGGAGTCTTTCTCTCCATACAAACACACTAAAATTAAGGATTTAGTTACAAGCTTCCCAAAAATTAAAGCTGCATTTTTGTTTATTTTTTTGTCCATCTTCTGACTCTGAAGCTTTAATGTTTCAGGCTTTTCTCCACTACTGTGACCGCTAACAGAAACTCCCTTTGTTTAAATGTTAGCTGAGATTCTCATTTAAGTTCATTTAGCTACAGGGCTTGCAATACTTTAACAAAGCCAATCCAAGAAATCATGACATATTACTTCTCCCCCAACCAAAAAAAAAAAAAAAATTGGTGTTTGCTTAGGTAGATCCAGAAATATTTCTCTCTTTGGTCATAGCAAGAAATAGAGATATTTCCCCAGGTGGTCATTCCTCTGAGGCATGAGTGAAGAGCTGCACAGCAAGAAGTTGACTTGCTTGGCTCCAAACTTTTGAAATGAGGGTTTGATGCTGTGAAGGGGTTCATGCACATGGGCACTACCACGAACACACCGTTGGGACTCCAGGGTTGGCTTTAATAAAGGAGATGTGGCCTGGCTTGTGGCAGAACTGTGGTTTCCATTGTCCGGAATCACAGGCCTTTGCATTCCTTATTGTATTTATGAAAATTATTTGATGCTGTGAATAATTCAGAAAACTTCAAGATTATTGGGCTGCCTTTTTAATCTTGTGTTTTGTTTTGCTTTTAAACACATTCATTTTCAAACTTGTGGTTTCCAAACGGCTACGACTGTCATTTCTCTCAGGCATAACTCAATTAAGGAAAGTCTCATGACACTTCATATTTTTTGGTTTATATGTAGAAATTCTCTGTCAAGAATAATAACATTTTCTAGTGTGAGTTCTTGGGTTTGCAAACTTGGAATGTGTTTTCTATGGGTCCTCATAATTTTTCATGCTAGGGTGAACATTCCTGGTTTGCGCTTTGAATATTTGGTAGAAAAAATACACAAAAAAGATGAGAACAGTTAATAAGGATAAAAATGGGAATGAATTTTACAAGGAACTTCCAAGTATTTGTGCAGCACTTCCTCTTGCATATCTTCTGCTTTTGCCTAAAGTATTGGTCTTCCTTTAAACATTCACATTTAAGCAGCTGGATTCATTATTGAACAAACTATCAACAACGAAGGGATACGGCTTTTATCAAATTTAATAAACATTTGAGGACTGCAGAAAGAATACACTTGTCTTTAAAGATCAGCCTGTCCAAATGAAAACTAAACAGAAACTCGGATCAAATTCTTGCTTGTGGATGCATTGTGAAAGCCAGCTGTTTGGTGTTTTGCAATAGAAATTAGTAACTTTAACAAAGCCTTATACTTCTTTTGATGGCCTACAATATTAATTCTCTATCTTGTTTTTTATTTTTCTAATTTCTTCCTTTTCCTTTGACATGGAGATCAGAATCTGGCCTATATGTTGTAATATGGTAAGAGAAGTATACAAATATAAGCGTGTCTAAATATGTGAATACAACTTAGGCTAATTCAAAGTGCCTTTCCATGTTTATTAATGTTCTGTGTTATGAGATTAAAGCTATAATTTAGAGTTACAGGAATTATAAACAACTCTTTAGCAAGTCATATACTAACCATAATAACTTTTAAAGGGTGGAGTGTAATTTATTCAACACTGTAAGGAAAAATAAGGTAAATGAGTTAGCTTAGGGGTGGGGCAGCAGCAAACTGCTTGTGGAGACTCTTACTCCCTGAGGTGATAGAGGTTAAATGCATTACAGAGCTTACAGGCTGGCTCCCTAGAGAGAAAGGAGGCCAGACGTTTCTAGCTGACATGTCAAGGACACCACACGTTTGCCCTTCTGACTAATGGCACGATACTGAGCAAGGCTGCAGCGGCAATTTTCAGAGAGAAAAATGGAACACAATAGGTGGCTCCTAATTAGAGAGGAGGGCAAGATGCTGGCATAACCTTAGTGTTTAAGAGGTCCACTAGCTGAAGGCACAGTGAGCCTGAGACCATGAGTGCAAACTTGGAACATTACTAACATTAGTGGCCAAGAAGGCCATTTAGGTGAAGTGCCCACAACCAAGCCTTCTCCAAGGAAAGTCTGGACATTAAACTCAGGCCTGGTCCTGCACCACTGAAAACAGTCTGCTGCTTCAGCTGGTTATATAAATGGGTTGTCTCTCTAAAGTTTCCCCTCTAAATCACTAATTTTACTTAAGAGCAGCAGGACAGATACGTAGAAACTGGAGGGAGGGATACACGACAGTGGTGGAGGGGGGATGTGTCAGTGGATAAGCACATGAAAGAAGATGCCTGGGGAGTGGCAGGATTACTGTGCGAAGGAAAGTTGTAAGGAGATTAGAGTATGGAAGTGAGTAAAGGGAAGACTTGGAACAGGCAGGTGGAAGTGCAAGGAGGGAAAGAAAATGAGGAAGGAGGGGCCCTAGCTGATCTCAGTGTCACAACTCAACCCAAAAGTTATTTCACATTAAATTTGTGAACTCCAGACTCTTTAAAAAAAAAACCCCAAAACACCAAACATCACCATTTGTGTTGCAGAGATCTTTTAGCTAGCTGATATTGTATAGTAACACATTAATGAGGCTTGGACCTGGAGAAACACAGCAAACTAAAGCTGGGATTCCTACTTGCAAAGCTATTTTGCTGCAGCTGTTTTAAGTCTCACTGGAAAGTTATTTGTTTTCTTTTAATGTCCTTTTAACATCACTCTTTACAAAAAATCTCTTGATGAGTCTTAGACATTGTCCTGAAGAGCTTGATGAGAAAATGATGGCTAACATGAGAAAAAGAAGAGCTTGAAGAAGACCAGCACCATTCCAGTATTTTCTGCTGCACTGAGTCAGACGTCCTAACAGAGGAAGTGAGAAATGAAAGGTGTGGGTTTTACATGTTGGCTAGAACGGATTTTAAGTTTAGCTTCTTGGTAGCAGAGATGTGCAAATGTTGCGATAGATTGCACTGAAAGGTAGGTGGAAGGAAATGCTCCCTTGATTAAGGTACATGGCTCACAGAGAGCAACAAAAAGCACAAACCTACTGCTCCTCTGCCAGGCTCTTGCTTTTCCAGCTACCTCTCTTGCCCAACAAGCCTCAAGAATGCACACTCCCTTAATCCTCTGCTGGGAGGTTTGGGGCTTGGTGGAAGAAAGGACCTTCAGCAGCAGGAGGGGGGGTTGTTTGGAGAATGAAATTCAGTAAACTCCAACCTCCAAGTGAACCTGCTGGGACTGATTTGCTGCCAGCCCCTGGGAACAAAACTGCAGCACTCAGTTCCTGAATCCCATCAGCTCCCACAGCCTGGAGGGTTCACACTGCTCTATCTGGCACCTCTTCCCATGTCAGAACAAGGCATTGTGTGTGTGATTTCAACATGCTTCTGGTTTTGTTCTAACTGCCAAGAAACACTAGTTGCGTTATTATGAAATGATTGAGGAGTATTTGCTCATACAAATTATTTGTTTTAAGAGTTTAGTAATTAAATGTCAACACAGAGTGTTGGTGTCTGAAAAGCTCTTGTGTGAAAGCCCTGCTCTAACTTGAAACTACAATACACTGTTTCTCTTCTCTCTAAGCAGATTTGTTTGAAACACTCTATTCAGTAGAATGCATCTCGCTCTAACACGCATGGTCCTTGGCCTTCAAAGACACCCTTGTGCAAAGGGCGTGTTGCATTAATTTGTTCAGCCAATTTAGGGTGTGTGGCATTAATTTGTTTGGCCAATTTGTTTAGAATCTGGCAGGGCACAGGCACCCAGTGCAATGTCTGTGCATAATGCCTGTGTCATCTCCACACCAGATCTCGAGAGCAAGAGATTTACTGCGTGATGCCGGCCACACCTTGAGCTGGAGCTCAGGGGAACAAAGGCAGCAACCGAAGCAACACGGTGCTCACTGAGGGCGAGTATGAAAATGCTTTTTATACTTTGAACAACTGATTTCCACACACACTGCCTGAGCTGCGGGAATAAGTGCTGGTACGAGTTCACTGCCAGCACTGACTGTGCTCACCTGGGGCACAGAGGGCGATGATCACACCCACACTAAGCCCCACTTTACCTCAGTGAAAAGCCACAAACCATTCAGGATGAAATGACTATGTTTTGGTGCAGTAGTAGTAGTCCATTGAGCTTTTGACTTGCATAGAAATAATGTATTTTAATACTTTTTAATTTTTTAAGATGCTTCACTCTCATTCCTGTTTCCTGTTATGCTCGAATGGTAATGTGCTTTCCAAAATATTTCTTCATAGGGACCGGACAGTTATAAAAAAATTGCAAATGTGACCAAGATCTTATTTAAAACTAAACCACTGTTATTCAAAATGTGAGCATCAATGGACTTCAACAGCACTAGGCTTTACATTGAATTGTTCATGAAAATCCTTGGTTTTGTTTGTTTTGTTTTGGGGTTTTTTTGTTTGTTTTGTTTTGTTTTGTTTAATTTTTTTGTTTTGGTACTAACAGACAGCAAGGTCTGGGATTAGAATTGATGGAAAAGAGTGACACTTTCTATTTTCCACTAAAATTTAGTTTTCACAAAGGTCTATAACACCAGTTAGCTTCCTTCTGAATTTAGGCTAAACGTTCTGAGACATGTTGTTGTTCTGGGAACACATCTGTATGCTGAGAAAGACAGGCACTGAGGGCAGTGACATCACGGAAGAGCTTTTGCTTGACTTAAGTCAGATTTTTTCACCCTGGATGCCTACACTGCTGAATTTAATAGAGTAGATAAGTGAAAGAAAGGGTATGAGGCCTAGATGTGTATATATCTAGATATCTTACACATTTCTATTGTGAGCTGCTGACAAATAATAGACTAGGTCGAGAATTTTGTGACATTTATAAAGGTGTCCTTATACAGTGGTTTAAGAACACATGTGCAAAGTCACCAGGCTTATTCACTGGGCACCCAGGGGTGAAGTCTCACTGAGATGCTGGAGACTGGAACTTGTGCTTTCCACATCACATATGAAATGCCAGAAAAATCAGGTGTGCAGAAATGCTCCCGTTTCCCAGAATAAGACTGTACATTTCAGAGTGCGTAAAGGATACTAATGGATGACCTGCGGTGAGCTATACACTGTGCAATCTAAAGCCAAGGGCTTTATGTCAGGCTTAGAGATTCTGAATGGTAGCACACGTTTCAAAGAGCCTAAAAGTAATTAGCCTTTCACTCCAAGTTGACACACTTATACTTTTAATATCAGGAATAAGGAAAAAGACTAAGGCTTCTAACCTCAAATCCATAGCAGCTTAGGCACTTTCACCTCGCTGGTTTTGTTATGACAGCTCTTTGTTTGGCTGATAGTGAGTGGTGTTTTGAATAGAAGTGCTTTTGCTGTTGCTTTGTCACTTTCCGGTAATAAGGGAGGACTTGGAGGTTATGCAGCAAGGTGCTAATTGACATTAACACTCAAGACAGGAAATGCTGACACAATTTAAAATTAACATCCTGTCAATATACTGCTGATCTGTGTTAAACGTGTACTTTGTCAAACTTTCAGAATTAGATTTTAATACAGGAACAGTGTAATATTGGGAGTATTAATGGTCTTGGAAGAAATGAATTTAATAGAGTGAGAAGTCACCCAACTCTTTCTCATTTTAGCTTACCTTTTCTCAAACAAGGAAAGTTAAATGTTATCCCAAAAGGTCAAACTTATGTATGAAGCCATCTAAGCCAGTTAAAAATTATACCATATTTGTTCATGTTCAATTACTAAAAGAAACTGTTCTTCAGTTCTTAGTTTATTTTAGATGACATTGACATTATCAATGACAATGATTCTTGGTTATGGATTTTACAAAATACTGTAGCAGATATATGGCATAATGCACCAAACCAAGCTAATTGAGTAACTTATCTATAAATTAAAATGAAAAAGAAAGGCTGACAGAAAAAAAAATAGAGCAACAGATCATAAAGTGGCTTATTTTCCAGTGTATTCATTCCTTAACTAAAGAGCTATGAGGGTATTTCCAATTATTAGTGATTCCTGGGGTGACTGGAGAAGAAACAATGACATGATGCCACTAGTTCTCAAACAGTTACCAGGTGATGGGGTGGTATTTACCAGCAGTTATTGAAGGGTACACCTGAACTCTTAAAGCACAGCGCAGCTCTGTGTTGATGCTGCACTTTTGTTTGTAGCTGACAGTTAATTTCACGTATAAACTGTCCCATCGGCTGCTCACATGCAAAGCTCTCGTGGCACTTGCAGAGTGGCCCACTCACAAACTGTTATGTAGCTTTGAAGAAACAAAGGTGCTGTTCACTGTCAAGTCGGAGCCTCCTCTTGGGAAAGGTGGAAGGCACGAGGCAGAATAATGCCCAATAAGAAACAGAACACACTTGGGTGTGGTCTGGTCTGTGGGGGAGGCTGTTTGCTGAACATTAATCAGAGGTTGTCCCAGGCGTTAGAACAGCGCGGAGAAAGGCACAGAGCCAGGAAAAGGTGATGGGGAAAAAGGAAGCAATTGGAGGAGAAGATTGGGCTGCGTGGAAGGAGGTGGAGCAGGACAGTTTGAAATGGGAGATGTTGGTAGGAGCAGACCTGCGCAAGCTCAGGGAATGTGGAAACGTTTCAGGAAGGTGGTGCAAGCTGCATATCACTCCTGGCAAACTTTCTCTAAGAAAACAGCAAGTGGGTGGCCTGTTGCTGTATGTGCTTCCCGCTGACGGTTCCTGGGAGCCAGCCAATATTGTGTGTTGCAGTTAAGGTTACAGTGAGACTGGAAAAATATTGGCTGTAGCCCTGCTTCTGCAAATTATTTGCACAGGGCACCTATTGCCATTAATAACGAAGTGCTCTGAAAGGCAACCGTCTCAGTGTGAGTGTGTGAAAAGGGGGAAGGCGCTCCCACAGGGAGACACTGCTCAGTGGAAAGTGATTCTTTAGAGCAGCTGCCATATTAGGTGGAAAATCTTTAAAGAAGGAGCTACTGGGTGATCTTATCCTGTGTTACAAGGTACTAGTTGGGCTTGTAGGAGAGCTGCTTTGATCTGGGGTGGAGGAAAATGAAAATTGTAAATGGAACATGCAGTGCAGACTTGGACCTTTTCTCTGAAATCATTTGGAAAAGGACTCTCAGAACAAAATAGTCATCATCAGATGGTCTGTTTTACTCTGATTTAGTTCTTTCTCACAAAAAAAACCCAACTTATTTTCCCATTCTTCTTTGTACGAAAAACAGAGCAATTTCTCAGTAAGGAGCTCAACTATCATGGTCACACTGTGCTCTTGGGGAGAAAAAAAATTGCCTTCCACTACAAAATGTTTACATTGGCTGCCAAGGTTTCTCCTGATTTCCTCTGTTGGGAATGAATAATTAGGAAGTGAACTGGGAGGTGAAAAAGGCCTCTATGTGTTTAAGTCTAATGTCACAGCTTTCCAAGGACAAAGCTTTTAGTACATAGAAAGGTTTCTCTGTCAAGCAGATGAATTCAATAGCTAAGCAAGACAGCAAGAAGAGGAGTCAAACAAAGCCGAGAATTCCCAGTAGGCAGCTTTTAGTATGCACTTACGACAGGTACGGCATGAAATGGATGCAGAGCACACATATGTGGGACACACAGGCAACACACATAAGGTGTTAATAGTCTTAGCTGATGCCAAGGAAGAAAAAGAGCAGACAGGGTCAGCTACTGTTTCCTGAGCTAAATGTTCTTTTTCTTATGGTGGTCAGAGCCAAGGGTAGTTTTACAATGTGCAAAACATGCACTTGTAATTAAAGTGAAACTCACACTGACAGAGGAAGGGGATGGTGAATGTTGACCTCACATGCTGCATCTGTAGAGCATTTGGGGACACATTCTTTCAGCAGAAGTGATGTTAGCTTCTGATATTCTTTTTTAATAAAAGGTGAACAGCAATAAAGTTCTGTGTTAATTTGTATGCATGGCATGAAGCCATTTCTCAGGAGAAGGCAGTGCTTGATGGTACTTTAGAATAGAGAACTACTCCACTATATTTTTTAATTTTCCATCCTTCTGTTTAAAAACAGGGTTGTTGTCATTGCTTGTAAGCAGTGGAAATTAAAATAGTAAACAGGAGAAAAGATAAGTAAAACCTGTATTTTCTTTGTGTTTGTTTTCTGCTGTTAGGCTGTTCAATACTATGTTCACATAGCTATTTAGGCAGGTCAGTCCCCAGTGTGCCTTACACATCTACCCAAGTTTGGCTTGTAAATCTCTTTGGAAATCTACTCTTTTCAAAGAGACTTGGAATAGGAGCCACTGAAAACTTTGTCCATTCAGATGCCTCTTGGCCTACAGGTAGGCCTACAGAGAGAAAAGTGTGGAATTTCTGTCAGAACCAGTGTGCTGCTGACCCTGAGAAGGTGGATGGAAATACAGTCCATATGAACTCAGAGGTTCAGATCCTCAGCTGTTGAGCCATGGCTTGAGCTGCTCTTTTCTGCTTGTCTGGGGGAAGGTCTTTCCCCTGGTCTTTTGAATTGAAGATTGCTGGGGAGGACAAGAAAATCTGCCCCCCTGCTCTAGCCCTCCCAGATTTATCTCCTGCACTAACCAAAGGATCCACAAGTATGTCATCTTCCTTGCGGAGAGATAAGAGCCTCGAAGAGGCAGAGCACTCTGCCTTCCAACAAACTCATGCATAAAAGGTTAATTTCGAGGATATTTGTTTTTGTCGGACAAATGGAGAGCTGAAGGGATTCTTTTTATTCCTCCCATTCTCTTAGCCTTGGCCAGCGAGTGCAGGTTGAACGTATGACTTTACATTATGGAGCACCTCTCCATCACCCAGGCCTTTGTCAATTCACCAAATGTGACAATTATAGCATTTCAGAGATGAGACTTTCTAATCCTATTACTCATTCATCAACCTGCGGATGATAGCAGAAGCCAGATCGAACAGTGCCAAAAGAGCAGTGAGGAGCCTTCTCCAGCGCTGTGAAACTAGGCTTAGCTCAGTCACAATAGGTGTGTAATTTAAGGTTTTGTTGAGCTGAAATCCAATCACATACTTGACTGGTAGATCACAGAAAGACACAGACAAAAAGAATGAGATAATTCTACCTCACACAAACACTTGAATCCGGCTTTGACTTAATAACAAGTGTGTGATCAACCTTACACTGCTTCTTTCGTTTCAATTTTTTTTTAGTTTTTATTTGAACCTAGAAATGGGATGGCACCAAAATACTTTGCCTACTTGGGTGTCAGCCAATAGTATGAAGAAAAAAATGCCAGAAGGAAATTGAGGTACTTGTTTAGATAAATTTAAAAAGTGCAGATGCTTATTATACAAAAGATAACAAGAAAATTTAATTTCCAGGCTTAGCTCAGTGCTATCTGCTCTGGTACCTGTTGCTTTCCCAAAGATGGAGAGGATCTAGCAGAAATATGAGGAGGACAAAGCTAAAAAATAATAAAATTTGCTATAGGAAGAAAAATTTTCCTATGAACATTATTGCCCTATCTCTCTTGCTACTAAAATGCTCCTTTTACTTTGTTGTGTTTCAGCCATGGGAGCTCTTGTTGTGGGTGGATGCTGGGTGCTGCAGCCCTGTGCCACTGCTGGTCACGTAACCACACGGGGAGGACTGGGAACGTGGAGGAGAGGAGCCACTGTCTTTTATAGAAACAAAAAAGTGAGTTTGTTCTGTCCTGTGTTTAAAGGTGTAGCTTTTCATCAGGTAGTGTGTTATTTACATCGTGTTTTGTAAGGGATAGTCTTCAATACAGGCTGCTCTAGGAGTGGCCTTTAGTATTGACAAAATTAACTGTAGGGCATGTGAGTTGAAAGCCTTGGGAATAAAGCTCCTTGGAATAGGAACTTTCAGATTTACATCCATCATCAGTGCTTCCATATAGAGTAGCAGTCCAGCTTCTCTGGCCAAGTCCTCTGTCAAGACAAAACTTAAAAAAACACATTTCTGAAGTCTTTTTGGGCATCTCAAGCTCTTTGAACTGACAAATTCAGTGGGATTAACTGTGCATGGAATTTGGTGCTAGCTTGTAGGTGTCATGAGTCTCGGAAATGTATAAACCCTGAACTAGAGGAGGCATTAAAAACCTGAGAACAAGCCCACTGCTAGGAAAAAAGGCAAATAGTTTTAATGACTCAGGCCTGGCAGAGGATCAAGCACTTTAGCGTAGTGGTGGAGAAAGTATGGGGTTTTAAAGACTGCAAATCAAGAAATGCTTTTGAGACACATTATTTGAGTGGATGCGTAAGACTCCAAATGCCTTAGCCCAAATTGCATGGCCAGTGGGGCACTGAGGTGCAACCAGCCCGTGAGCAGGGGCAGGGCAAAACTCAGGTGGAAGGCAGCTGACAGAGCTCCTCTGCAGCCACAGGTAACCCCTGCACTGTGCCTGTGCCAAAGCAAAACAGCCAGTCCCTGGTGTCAGTAATGCAGTGAGCTGGGCAAAAACCCAAGAAGCCCAGAGAGACAAAAAGGAAGGGGAACCTTGGGCATCAAAGAGTTAAATTGAAGTTTGAAGCTTAGTGTTAGTCACAAAAGACCAAAATCCAAACAATGTTTTGCTAATGAAAGAGTAAATAAATTACCAAATTGCAGGATATCAGACTCAGAAGCATACAGAATCAACATAAATTGAAAAAAAAATTAATAAGTGAAGTAGTGGAGAAAAATCCTACAGCAATGAAATTGATATTTAAACATGACAGAGGGAGATGTTTTCAATGGCTGATAGGAATATGAGGAGATTGAGATATGTTCCAAACACAGGGAAAAAAGATATCCACAACACGGTATAATCTGAGAAACTCAAATGGGGTTTAATGTAGTTCCCAAACTGCAGAGATCTCATAAACATAGTGATTTCCTTTAGCAGTATAAACTCTGACATTTGACCAGACAATTGCCTTGGGGACATTAGCTAAAATAGCCTCAGCTTTAAAATTGAAATATGAACTTCTAAAGGCTTTGGTAATTTCTTTCCAGTGACGGTGAGACAGCCAACATGACTAGTGGCTGCTGCTGGATGTATCAGTATCCCTAATTCAGAAAGAGGCTGGTGACTTTGGCTGTGTTGAGCTGCAGACACCCTCTGATCTGGAAATGTTCTTTCCCTTTGGTTTGCACATGTAGGTAGCTCAGCTGGCTTTCACCAAGAAGAAGACAGACATGGTTTTCAGCATCCTTTTTGCCTGTCAGGAAGCCAAACACGATTGTCAGTGGTGCATGGCAGAGCTGGTGAGCTGGGGTGCTGCTGCTCCTCAGGCGTGTTCACAAGGGGGATCCACAGAGGATGGACCCTGACATGGCTTGGGGAGCGCCTGTGCAGGGCAGCTCAGAGGCTGCTGTTGCCTTCCATGTTCTGGGGAGGAGGAATCAAGCATTTATGCTCTTACTGGCAGGTAGGTTTGCAATTCCTTTTCCTGGTAGAGCAGTTTGGGTTCCTTTGTCCTGCAGCTTCCTCTGAGTGGCAGCCCATGGGGAGCATACCCTGAGGGGGAGCGACAGTTGCCAGGACAAATGCAATTGTTGGTGGTCTCGGGGGGGGGCTGCAAGTGCTCTCTGTGGGAGCTGTTTGATGTTGTTGACCCCACACTGAATCAGGAGGGGAAGGAGGGAACTGCATTCAGCACTCTCTGTATAAGTACATCTGCTAACGACCTGTGCCTGGTAAAGTGTAGATGTGTGCATACATTCAGCACTTTGGCAAGTGCCCTCTCTTTATAGACATGCTTGTACACTGTATTTTTATTCAGTATGCTCATTTATGATGTTATATTGCTGCAAAGTGTTACCCAGATTAATGGTGAGAAAATAAATGCTTTTTGTTGCTGCTGGCTTCTCAATATGCTGGAGCAACTAGAATGCTTTAGACTGTGCAGGTGAGCATTTGCTCACCTGTGTCAGCCCCTGACCTATCTCTCCTTTAGCAATCAAATCAGCTGTGGGGATAGCAATATGATTTTCCTGCTTTTGTCCAATATAATAAAGACAATGAGGTAAACCAGCTTACGGGTCACGCTGCCTTCCCCACTACAGAGTAATTTGCTTTGTGTGCTCCCAGCAGAAAGAGAATGTAGGGACCTGTTTGGTAATATGGCCCCTTCGACTCCACGGGTTCATTCTCTGCACACCAGCTCTGAGCGCACATCGGTCTCTGCAGACTTCATCAGGACAGCACATGGTGAGGAGAGTCAGGGACAAATTTGGTCTTTCCTTAACTTCTCAAATTAAAACAGCCAGGACAAACATCACTTCTTCCACCCAGCCCTTGCCTGTCCTCTTGTCCTTTGCAAACCTGTGTGAGCTGCTGGAGACTCATCTGCCTCACTAAAATCCTACTCTCTGCAGCAGCCTTTAAGAGGTCAGCCTTCCTGGGCCAGTGGTGGGTATTTTTGCATTACTCTTTTCTTCTTGCCTTCATACTCTTTCCCTTGGTTCCTTGTCAAACTCTAAGAAAAGCTCCTGAGGGCCACAGAACTAGAGCAGCTTTGGCCTCAAAGAAATTTAAGTAGCATGTTTCTGTCTGTACAGATCCCAGACTGCTGCTGTCTGTTGCTGTGAAGTGTCAGGCTCTATTGGTTGGTGACTAACTGCAGCAACACTTAACCAAGTTGAGTGAGGATGATGTTTAAGCATTTCTCATCCTAAGGAGCTACTATGGCAGCTGCAGAAGGCTCCTACAGTCTGGCTGTGCTCTGGATAACCTCTCTCACTATGGTTCACATTAAAAATTTTGATTATCTGTCAGACTGCTGCTCCCCTTCTCTTCAGCTATCAGAGTTGCAACACTCTGTAGAAGTCATTTACTTGCCAGCGGTACCGTTAGCCCTTTGTGAACAATTAAGCTGAGGTCGGAGGTTGTAATATATCAAGTTTGCGGACCATATTAAATTTTATTTTTACTGAAAGGAACTTTTTGTCTCTTTTATCGGGAGTAAAATTAAGCTGTGAACTGGAATTCCATCAGGCTGTCTACTGTGAAGCCCTGTGGCTTTAGAAAAGGGGCAGCAGTGGTCAGAAATGACACTCAAAAGGTAAATTTATTTCTTTTTTATTAAAAAGGATAAGTTATGACCTGTACAGTATATCTTAAAGAATGAGGGATGTTAACACAATAAACTGCATTTTTCCATTTATTTTAAAAAGCCTGATCTTTCCAGGCCAGAGTTCTGGATGGGAAGGAAGGGGATGCTGAGCTACCCCTGAAGCTGCAGAGTATGGACTTACCCAGCCTCTATGCCTGCCCCACCACAGCAGCTTCTGGTTTTGACTTTTAGATGAAGTGTAGGAGGTTCTCTTCTGGGCTGAAAAGAGCATAGAAGTGTGAGCTAAATATTCTACCTAATTATAAATGAACAAGCAGTTCAGGATAGGTTTTTGGAGAAGAGTTTCTGTTTGATTCTGGAGCTGGAAGTTTCTTGAGGTAAAGTTTTTAAAATCTTTGAAGACACCTTCAGTCTGGGTATCTTCTCTCCCCAAACCCACCAGAAGTTTTGCCCTTTAGAGATTACTTTCAAAAGTTCTGTTGAGATTTAGTGTCTGTGAATTTTTGCCATTCTAAATAATTATTTAGTAAATGGAAACAATGCTATTATAGAACCAAACTACAGTGAAACCTTGTGTCTTTCACTTGCTTATTTTGGGATACCCCAAAGCCAAGCTTATGCTGCCTTTCACCTCTCTGGAGCTGTACTCTATAATTTAGGGGGAGGATTGTCTTCTGGACCTACATGTGCATGTGTGTGCTTGTTCTCTCCATATGAGATAGCCCTCGCTGTCCTGCACGTGTATCAAAGCGTGTGAGGCTGATCTTGCCACTCCTTACAAACCTGCTCTGTTTGCACGGCCTGGCCACCTGTGGGTTACACACAGATGGGGCTGGCTTTGTGCACAGTGGCTGATGACATCAAATTGGGCTGCAAAGATCCAAGAACCTTTTCATTTTTCTGTAGGATTAAAGGATTGCCCTGCTATATTTGGCGTGGGTTCTTCCTCCCCTCTTTTCTGCACAGTGTTATGTTCCACTCATCCATATCTCTTGTGTTTCCACCCTGAAGAAGGCGGAATTTCAACAGCAAGAAAATGGATTCTATTGTGCTCTGTATAATTTGAAAAACACCCTGTGGGATGAATTGTGCAATTTTAATATTCATTATCTCAAATGTAGACAATAGAGTAGACCTTAGTAGGAAAGACTGATTAGCAGATTACTGAAGATAGTTTTTTCAACTTGGCGCATTATTTGATGATAAGTGAGTAAAACGGTTTTTCAGGACCTGAATCTTTGGTATTAAAAATGCAATGTAATGGCTGTGTGGGAAGCATCCTTCAGTAAACACATACATGGGAGCTCACAGGCCATGCACAGCTAGAACTGACTTCCTTTTAAGCCTTAGGCCTTGCTGGTTTAGCTGCTGAGACCAAGAGATTTCTGTTGCTCCCTCTAACTCTAAATGAATGACTGGAGGAGAGAAGGGGAGCATGAAATCAGTCCATAAACTAAATGGTAATGTTTTGATTGTTATTCTCCCTATTTATCTATTTGTAATTGTGCAATTTGCATATTCATTCCTTTCTTTCCTGAAAAGGTTTTGTTGTTGGGGGTTGTCTTTTTTTTTTGTTTTTTGGGGTTTTTTTGCAAAAGTTTGACTCCAAAAAGAGGGGGTAAACTTGTCATTAACAGACTATAAGGGTCAGAAAGAAAGAGAGAAAGAAAGAAAGGCTGTTTTCCCTAAATTCAAAGATTTCTATGGAATAGGGATACAAGGTGGATATGGTTTTGTGGAAATGGAGACACTAAGATTTTTTGCAGACAAGTGCAAATGAAATTATGTTTGGCAGCATGATTAGGAAGTGTAATAAAATTTAGTCAAGCAAAAAACTATAACCGTCACCCAAATGCACTCAAAGCAACCTGATAATTTTATAAAGGCTTCAGTACTTGACAGTTTCTTTCTTCAAGCAAAGCCTTCTGAGGTACTCATTCTGTTAAAAACTTCAGTGAAATGCAGCACTATGTACTGGCTTAGTTCCTTTCCCATAGAAGACAATATTCAACAACACTTTTTCTTCTTTTCTTTTTAGCAAATAACATGTAATTAATAGAATTCCAGTTCCTGTGAAAGAAAGATGCTTTTACGTCACACAACCATCTAAGGAAGTAAGTTCATCTCTTGTAGAAACACTATCACAGCTACAACCTTCTTGACTAGCTCTTTATGTCCTCCTGTCAAATATTGTTCTCATTACACAGACACTTCTCAAGGTTTTGTGTCAGTGTGCCTGGGACTCATAAGAGCCTGCTGAGACAGTGCACAAAGCTGTAACATCTTCCATTTCCAAGGCTGCTTTGCTAGGAGCTGGGACTCTGCCTCCTGCTCTGAGGTCAGGATGGATGGTGTTGGAGGGTTTCCTCAAGCCTGAGCCAAGCTCAGGTGTGGGAGGTGCAGGAACTGGAGCAGACTGGGGCAGTGCCTGAGCATAGACCAGGCTGACGTGAGGAGCATTTTCTTTCATTGTAAAGTTAAAGTTACAGCCAATTCAAGCGGCAGCCTCCGGTGTCTGCCTAGAGTGTCAGTGTTCTGTGCACCCCTACGAAAGATCAGGGAGTGGGGGGAGTCGACTGCAGCCTCCATTCATGTAACCTGTCTGCAGCAGTCACCAGAGATGCTGGAAAGCGAGTCTCCATCACAGGTATTTCCTGGTGCCATAAGATGATGTGTAGTGACTAAAAGGGTTGCCGAGGATGAGAAAAGAACAGGCTGCAACAGACAATATTTAATAAGTGCATCCTGAGATTTTTCAGAGTTATTCCCATATTTTCACATACTATATTTTAAAAAAGCTGTGCTTGCCTATCTACTTTTTTTCCTAGCTTATGCTGTCTCTGGGCCTGAGAACTTTGTCTTTCCATCGTGGTCTGCCTCACAGACACAGTATAATGACAAACCAATCCCCTTGCTTCTAGATAATGAATAGTCTCCAGCTTCTGGGGTTTTTTTTGCAGGCAAGAGTGTTAAAGAAAGCCTAGTTTCAGCTATTAAAAATATTCAGTGATATTTATGACAGATTTTCCACTTCTTCTTTCCTGCTGCACATAATCTTCAAGATCATTAAAGGGAAATTCTGAGATTTTCCATGCTCAGTGCTAATGTAGCACTTGTTTCATAATGAAGCTTGAAATGGTGGGTTTTTCTCTGCGCATGATTAATGCTAAAGTCCACATCCTTATCTGATAGAAAACACCAAGAGCTCTGCTGAAGTAAATGAAGTTAGGATAATTTGCATCGGTTGAGGATGTGGCCCTGTGTCTGGCTGACATTATCCTGCCTGCTGCAGTACAGACACCAGCTGGGGTGCTGTTGTTTCATTCTGTGTGGGATTGGCAGGGTCTCGGTGGGGGAGAATGAAAGTGGAGAATGGTCATTGCTAGCACAAGCTAAGAATGAACTGTCTGAAGTGTAAGACGATTGAAATAAAAAGGAAAACTCGCCATAAAACAGTGAGGTGCAACTGAAATGAGCTGAACTCAGTGAGGTCGCTCTGCTTTGTGTTACTCTAGAGGGATCAGTGCTCAGAGGAATTCCTCCAACCCATGCCTTCGATCGGTGATGGGAAATTCTCCCATGCCCTGGGGTTTTCAGGTCAAACTAAAGTGCCTGGGGGCTGTACCTCAAAGCCATCTGGAGGCTCTAACTACTCCTGTGCCAAATGCCCTGCTCCTCAGGTGGAGCTGGCAGGAACCAGTTCTTCAGCTGAGACGGTGGCTTTCTATTTGCATTTGGATGGAAACCAAGAGGTTGTTTTTTTCTCTCTGACTTTGAATAGAGCTCTCTCTCCTCCTTTAATCTGCCCTACTTCTTAAGTAGGGATGCTGTTTGCAGTGCTGTAGCTACCTGGTTCGGGGCTTTTGTTTCAGAACACTTGTGCTATAATATTCCCCTCCAGAGGTGTCTTGCTAGAGGCACTGTCTCCCCTCCGGTCCCAAGGAGAACACATCTCATGTCTCCGTGGCACAATGGGAATTTCTGGGGTTGTCATTCTGTCCAGCATGACTGAAATAGCTGTAAAATATGGTGTGTTTTTTTAGTAGGTTACAACTGTGTTCCTTGAGCTGAAGGAAGAGAATCTCTACAGCAAAATACATAAAGTTTTTACTCATTTTTTTGCCCCCAAATGAATTTTTGCAGTAGTTTTTCACAAGTAATCTTCAATTAAATAAAACTTTATAAATACTTGATCCAGTCACTGTTTAAATCAGAACAAAATTCCTGTTGAATTGAATGAGGTCAGACTGGGGCTCCAAGTGAAAGTCAATGCGTGTTTTAGTTTCTTCTTTCTCTTTCTTGCCTGATCCAGCATTTACACATAAGAAAGTTGGCCAGCTGTGAGTTGGTGATTCAAGAAGGATGGGTATGCCTCAGAAGCCATTGCTCCAGCTGTCTCAGGCTGTTCTGGTGAGCCAGAGGTTTGTGCTCTTCAGCCCCGGGATAGAGAATTACAAATGTGTGCTGAAATAGAATCCAGAGTTCAGGGTGAGGACACAGTAGAACAAAGCCCATTACTATGGGAGAATTATAATAAATAGCATGAAGAAAGCATGATCATTTCAAATTCTTGCCAAATGTGACTTGTAATTGTCACTTTTCTTGGGAATATGGTCGGCTACAAAAAAAAACAAACCCAAAAACCAAAACAAAAACCCCCAAACCAAAAAACCAAACCAAACTAAACAACAACAACACAACCCACCCGAAAAAACAGCAAACCAAAAAAAACCCTCCAAAAACAAAGAGAAAAAAAGAGAGAAGCTGTTGATTCTTTGGAATTAAAGGTTTAGGATATGACATGGGGAATTAGACATGGGCCTCCTGTTAGCAAGAATGTTGACCTCCGTGCATAGTTCTGAAAATAAACCCTATCTCCAGCTCAGCTGGATTTTTTTCTTCCACTGAAGAAAAGGCATAGACTTCACTGCAGAGGAGAGTTGATCTCATGATTGGAAACTTTTGATGTCATTTTCAAATGCAGTTGTAAAACTGAGTGTTGACATGTAGGTGTCCGCACCCCTAATATTTACAAACCAAGATACGTGTGTGCTTAGTTTTTATGTTGGCAAAAAAATATTGCTGAGCATTTCATGGTAAATTTTTAGACTTCATCAATTATTGCTAAAAAGTGGGGTAAACAGGCAGCTATAACAAAATTGAGAGTATAATGCATAAGCTGTATATTTTACCATGGATTTAGGGTCAAAAAACTGTTTTGTAACGTTCTGGACCCTTCAGCAATCTCTATCATAGGCATGCACTTTTGGCAGGCAGCTCCACTGAAGTCTGGGCAAGTGCTGATGACACTCTGAAGCCAACAGGAGGGTAAGGTGGCAGTAAATCATTGTGTGTAGGACACTGAACTGGAACTCACATCATCAAGTCCCACTGCAGCACTGGGTGTGATTTGGATTCTCTCCGCCTAGTTTCCTCCTGTGTAAACAGCGATGATCTGTTTTGTGAAGTTCTTTGAGGTCTGCAGAAGAGAAGTACAGTAAAAAGCCTGGCTTGCTGTTATGCATATCTTCAAAACAAAGCTTAATGCTCCAGCTCTTTGCTGGGTTGGGTGAGTGTGCTTAGCACTTTGTGTGATCAAGCTGTAGATTACATAGGCAGTGGTTTGTAATAAGAGCCTTATCAGTAACAAAAACCCTTCTGTCATTATCAGACAAGCAACAATCGTATTTTAAAATGGTTGCCAAACGCGTTTATTTGAAGATGGTTGTTTCTAGCATGGCTCAAACCATTGTGTGGCAAGTGTTCAATTGCTTCCCACTAAAGCCAACATTTATAGCTCGGAAAACTCCGTTAGATAAATGTCAGTTTCTGCCATAATTTGTGGAATCAATACAAACTGAGTCAAAGAATCACAAACAGTAATGTGAAAATAAAATGATCTGCATTATGGTTTTTAAGTAAATGATGATAAACTAATAAATGCCATTAGCTGCTGCCATTACTTTGTTGAATTTAGCTGATGTTACTGTGTTGACTTTAAAAGCTATCAGCTTAACTATATAAATCCATTTGACATGTCTTTATTCAGATAAAACTTTAATACTGCAAGTGTAGCAAATTAGATGCAAATGCTCTTTTTATTTTAAGTATATTTAAAGCTGCCTTTTCAATGCAAATTTTACAGGAAATCTCAACAAGCTAGGACAGACATCTTAGCTGTCAGCGTGCAGCACTTTCATTTCGGTCTCAGGCATGGGAGCTGCGTTTTGTCCCTGCAGACTGAGATAATTAAAACTACAGAGAGATGGTTTTAAATATACATGATACACAGTTACTTAAATTGTGGGATAATGCATAAATGCAGCCCTTAACATTTTTTGATAGCACAACACTGACCAGATAACATAGCAGAGTGGATTGTAGAAAAAAATATCTTTGTGTAATGTTTTGGGTTGTTTTTCTTTTTTTTTTTTTTTTTTTT
>VZTX01025808.1:50046-127546 GCA_013400915.1 Pardalotus punctatus
TTTTTTTTTTTTTTTTCACTTGAATAATTGTGGAGGCAAAGAAATACCAATTCAAAATCTGGTCTGTGAATGCCCTCATTAAAAATATACTGATACTATTAACTTTTTTTTCTTTTTTTAATTATGCTTTAACTTCTTTGTTTTTAAGCCGTCCATAACCTCCTTGGAATACATATCTATTTCAGCTTTCATTTGCTGAACCCCCTGAATGAGTTTATCCAAACAATGTGAATTTACTCAGATCTTTTTAAAATCCCACATCTCTTGTGGTTGATAAAGCTGACTTTAGCTAAGAAGAGTTGGATCAGGGTGATTTAAATTTCACAGTGAAAATGATAAGGGCTTTACTAGAAATAATAAGCACATTCAAATACTGTCATGGGCAAACAGTGGAATGTGCAGTGAGAAATTTGGCAAGGCTAGTCTTTTTCAGTGTTGATTTAATGAAGTAATGGATAGTAAAACAGAAAAAAAAGGATACTTGCATTCAGAGGTAAACTTATGTTAATTCCATATCAGTAGTTTTATAAAGCTTTATTCATTAAAAAGCAGCATTAATGCTCTAATAACTTTTAAAATGTCACGCTGTTTAAAAACAACAAAAACCCCAAACCAACCCACGAGCTAGGGAAGAAGAAGAGTCTCTTTTGGCAGCTCTCTACAAAGTGGCTGAGTGATACCCTATTATTGCCAGCAACCACATGTCAGTTTGTTGAGCCTGAGGATAACTTGTGTTTCAGGGAAAGAAAAAGAAAAAAAAACCAAAAACCAAAAAACCAAAAAAACTATAAGCCCACATCCATTTAAGCTCCAAGGCAAACAATAATTGTCCCCAGTTTAAAATAGTTTTGAACATTTGCTTGTCGATTTAAACGACGAAAAGCCTCACCTTTCTCATTCAAATGGTGTGGGGAATCTGCACAGCCCCAATTGCAGAGGGAGGCTTGTCTGGAGCTCTTACATTTGCAGGATCAAAAGGTTCAGATCTATGAATCCAGATGTGCTTTTGAGTGACAGCTGTTTTGAGCATGTCTGTGGAATAGGGCAGGGAGAAGAGCTGGAGAGGGGCAGGAGCAGCCAGGAGAAGACAAAGTTATTTTTCGAGGCACTCTTTCAGATGCTTTATTCCCATCATTAACAGGGTTTGTGTACGGCAGGGAACTGGCATCCAGAATTAGTGTGGTCTGATGAGTGAGACATTTGAAAAAAAAAAAAAAATACTGTGTATGGCACATTCAAGAAGAGGCAAGGGAGAAGAAAGGGGAAGAAACATCACTGTGTTGCCAAAGGGCTGAGGTTAAGAATCCCTCTGTGCAATTTAACAGTTTTTAATTCCTACATTTTAATGCCTCGCAGGCCATTGTGTCAGTCTACTTTAGCTCCTTCAAGGAGCCATCTCAGCGCTGCCAAGTGGATTAGCTCCCGGAGGGGCTGCCGGCTCCCCCGCCCGGGGATCGCATCCATATCCATCACCCCCGGCGCTCTCGCTGCCCCCGAGCCCTGCCCCGCGCTCCGCCCCTGCCTTTGGGCTCCCGCCCTGTCCGCACCGAGCGCTGCCTGCCAGTCTCTAAGTGGGATACGCTTTGTTTTTCACAGGTGCCCCTATGATCTTTTCTTTTTTTTTTTTTCCCCCTTAAGGAAGGTGGTAAAAAAATCTAATAGAAGGCTTCCTTCCATCAGCGCAGCGGAGAAGTGGTCATTAAGAGACACAGAGAGATCAATATTCCTGCCCAACCTCTCTGGTTGCAGTTCCAGTCAGTAATTATATAGCTCTTATAAATCCATGAATATGGTGTATAAGGAAAAACTAATCTCTTCAAAACAGCTTATTTCCATAGTTAATGACCGGAGAACTACAACTGACTTTGTCACTGACAACTGCTTTGTGTTTGGTAAACAGATTTTGTAGGAATAAAATTATTCTAAGGTTAAGAAAAAAAAAAAAAAAGGAAAAGATACGTATGAGTTGAAATTCCCCCATCCACCATCACACACATATTTCCTGCATTTGGCTCATTACTGGACAAGTATGTCCTTTAAGACCCAGAGATTAATGAGCCATTTTACAAGACTAATACATTTTAAATTTTAACACTGGAGTTTGCATCTATAATTGTACAATTATACGTTCGTTTAGATTTTTTAAAGATAACTAATCACAGGTGACTAGAACTGTGTGAAAAGGCAGAATTTATGTTTCTCCTGCTGTAGGAGTACTAAATCATGCAGGAATTGAAATTGTTTTCCATATGACAGATAGCTCAGGCAAGATTAGTCAGTCACTGTTTCAGATATAATGCTTTTTTTATTATGCATACTTTATGTGGGACTATTATATTTGTAACGTATATTTCTGCATGAAGCAAATTAACTATTGTGTAATGCAAGAACCAAGAAAGAATATCATTAGTTCTTGCTATCCCGCAGTTTTGAGCAGCTGGTGAAATATATACCAATCATCCAACAGCTACCTTCATGTTAACATGTATAACAAAGCCTGAACGATTCCTGTTTGACGGAACTTTACCATGTAGTAATAAATAAGGCTGAATTATTGATGGTGAATAACTGCTAATATTATTATGACCTCAATTAAGTGCTTTTTTTCAGACACATTAGCAACAAAAGGTCTTCTCTTTGCTCATTGCTGGTTTTTTCAAGTTCCACTTTACATTAAAATCGAATTGATCAAACCTATTTGCCATTTCGCTGTGAGTGGATAGCCATAATGGGTAATCTATCAGCATGGTGCTCCCCTTAAAGCTATTAACACCTTTTGTTGTTTTACTCAAGTTTCTAAACATGCTGAGAGGTTCAAAAAGGCAAACCCTACAATCTGTTAGGATTGCACAGAGCTGTGACTTGTGGCACTCTTTTAATTACCATACTTTTTTAACTCTACAGTTAAATACTGATATTTCTGACACTAAGTAAGTCTTTATTTACTTACGAAGCTGTGAGACAGCTAAATTAAAGCTGATTAGCAAGATGGCAGCTCTGCTGCTTGCAGCTGAGGTGAGTTTAGCTGCAGCATGGCATCTCCCCACAGCTCGCTGCTTGACTCTTAGTCACTGGGGCTGAGATCACTCAGCAGCAAGACAAATAAAGGGAGCTTAGAGTTTTTTACCCTTTGGCAAATTGGCAAATTGTGTTAGTTACATGGATATGTGTGTAGAGTGTGGAGCAGTCTGTTTGTGAGGGAGTTTTACAAAAGGCAGAGGGAGTTAGTTTCTAGGGACAGCCTGTGTAGTGTGCATGCTTGGGGAGTTGTGGGATTACACTCATTAAAAAAGTGAAGAGCTAATGAAATAATCAGAGGAAGACTGAATAAACTGGAGAATACAAATATGGACCAGCTGTCTCAGCAAGGTTGTCTCTCCTTTCACTTAAGTCTGTTGAAGGCAGCTGCCCTTCTGTAACCATTCTTCAGGTTTGAGCATCTGGATTTTGGAGAGCTGCTTTATAATTGTTTGTATGGAGCTGAATGGCAAAAGACAGAGGAAATTCCTTGTTTTCCTGCTCAAATCAAGTCTAGGCTAAGAACCCTGATGATATAATATTAATGCAATGGCCAAGTCAAAGTATGTGGTGCCTGTGTTCATCAACACAATACCCTGGTAATGTTCTTGGTGAAAATCTCAACAGAAAAACCTGGACAGAAAAAGCAGGGGGATCTTTTATTCCTATTCCTGCTCATGTTCCTCTTTCCTTTCTTTTTTTTTAACTTTTTTTTTTTTTCTTTTGGTGTGTTATGTCTGTGTGAAGAAGGTGAGATTGTGGTTTGTTCTTGTTTTTATTTTATTTTTAATCCTTTCTCTTCAGTTGCGCCCCTAGTAGCGTTAATGAGCATGTCCTATGCATGGAGAAGCCCAGCTGGAGATTTGCTCCCTCCATGGACTGTGTTATGGGAAGGAGCTACTGTTAGCCCAGAGCAGCAGCTCCTGTTCCACTGTGGGTTCAGGAGAAGTGGGAGCACCTTGGTGCAAACCTCTGTGCAGGGATGGTACAGTGCATGTGTGTTTGGTGAGAGAGCACAGTTGATTTTCTGGAACAGGTAAGGGGGAATGTCTCTGACTAGCAATCAAAATGCTGCTTTGGGACCATGCAAGCCTGTGACGCTTCATGTGAGAGTGAGTCTTGTGAGTTCATTCATAATTATTCTTACAGCAAATTCTCTTAATTGCAGAGTGCCCCAAGTGAAGGCAGAGATCCGAGTTCTTTGCTGGCACAAGAAAAGTCAATGACACTGATTTAAGCCAGGTAACACCTTTTATGACGTTAATGTCAGCAGTGGTTTGGGCCCTTTTGCTTCTACTTACACAGTGAGTCAAAAGCAGGGTGAAATGAAGAAATATTTGTGTTGGCTTCAAAACCTGATTGAAGATAAATTGCTGTTAAGCTCCATTTCTATCTAGCTGTTGATACATGTAATATGGCAAATTAATTAAGAGCTTATACTCACAATACATAGGGATTTCAATTGTTTTAAAGTGGTGGTTAGTCTTTCAGCAACTAGAGGATACACACGACTGAGTTATTCTAGTAGATCGGTGCTTCCAGAAGCATGTTTAGTTTACCACACTTGCCATTTCTTCACGTCAATCACCTTTTGTGCATTTTTATCATGTGTTGAAAAAACCAGAACTGTCCTTTGCCCATTTTATGAGTGTCCTGCAAAGCAGAGAATGAAGTGGGTTGATGACAGCTCATCCATCTCACTGTTTTTGAAAGGGATTCTCCTACTGGACATCATGCAGAGCAGTGTTTTTTTGAAGCCCACCCACCTAGTGCTAGTCCCCTTTCAGAAGTGGTTGTATTTCCCTAAGGCACTTCTTGGAGTGGTAAATGTGCATCATCAAACAGCAGATTTCTTAATGGTACATAGTGATGTTGACTTTCCTGATGCTTCAGTTGCTGTTGTCTTAATGTAGGCTGTCGCTCGTATGTCAGCTAGAAACAAAAATCAATAAGCAATGAGAATGGGAGTAAAGGGAAAAGAAGGAAACAAAATGATAAACAAGAATTGAGTATCTTCCCTCATAAACTTTATTCAGCTGGTCTGTGTGTTTTACCATTTCACAGGATCTGCAGATAATCCCCACAGTCTTCTGCTCACGTGAATTGGAACTCTTCCCATTTTGTGAAGGAGGAAACTAAGGCACAGTGGCCATGGCAGAAACTGCTCCAGCTCCTCAGATTTATCTCCAATAAGCTGAAGAAACTTGTTCAAGGGCACTCAGGATCTGGCTAATTATTCATGACTACCCATTCCTTGCTACCAAATCATTTATACCCAGGCCTATGTGTTTATGAGACTGTGACATGCATATTTAGTCAGCCACCAATTTTAAAGAAAGAAACGTGTTATTATTTTAGAAAAATATGGGAGGTGTCTGGCACAGCCTTGATGCTGTCTGACCACGTTGTTTGCACCTCTCTAGGTGTGTGAGGTGGGCGGTGGGCAGTGTTTCGATCCCCCAGCAGTGGTCGAGCCGCAGTGTCCGGCACCCGACCGGGACATCCGCACCCTGGGCGGGGCCGTGTGCGGGCCAGGAGGGAGGGGAAGGGGCTGTCGGTGACCGACAGCGCCGAAAGGCCGCTCGGCCGGCACAGACGGGCAGCGAGATCGTTAGTGAAAGCAGCGAAGCGACCACATCTGTGATTGAATGCTCGGCCCTCCAGTCCCTGCTGCTGTGTTTACCGCTCCGTGATGCGGTATTGTTTACTCACAATTAAACTCTTACCGTCAATTTCACTCTCTGACGCTGAATTGGTTACACGGCCCCAGCTGCCAGAGCACGGGCAGATGTGCTCTGCACACTTGTGTGAGCAGGGCTCGGGTCCCGGAGGCCCCTCCGGCCCCGGCCCCGCTCCCGCAGCCGCTCCCGGCCCCGCCCGGCCGCCGGCGCGGAGCTGCGGCGTGGGAAGCGCTGATTCTTGTCAGCCCAAATTTCACACCGGAGATAACAAACGCTTGGAAGCCAGGCGCTGCTCGGAGGAGATAAACACATTTTCCCCCATTAATTAAAACGTATCTGTAAATTTAAGCAGAGATGGTGGCTATAATAAGTTTTGAACCGGTGACAAATGTCAATAGCAAAAGGCCTGAGATAAGACCGTGTCAGATCCCTGTGTGACGATAGGGGTGTGCCTTCACCCCTAGCAAGCGGGAGCATCACACGGGTCAGGGGTTGTGGCTGGCACCAGGCAGTCCAAGGAACCTGTCAAGAGATTCTGAGGAAGTGGAGAGAGCCCTACTGGAAGCGTGGTTTGTGCTCATCTCATGGCAAAGTTGGGGACTTTCAGTGATTTTGAATATTTGGTATTTCCCTACACTGCTCTTTTGTTTCTTTGGCCCCAAAGAAAGCATTTCAATGTAGAAGCTGTGTATATTGGTGTGTCCAACACAGCTATTCCAAAACTGACATCTGAAGTGATGTCAGCCTCTAGAATGTGAGTAGATTGCTTTATAAACTTTCTTTGTTCTCCGTCAGGCCTTTGCTAGTCATGTCAGGGGCACTGTAGGCAATTATTTGAAGCATCCCTAACCTATTCTGTGTGGCATGTAATAATTTCTGGTACAATGTGTGGGTGTGTTTTATGATAAACACAAGAAAGTTAATGAAAATTGTGAAGAAAGCAGTGGCAGTGGGTATCCATTCCTTGCTGGAGGTGAACACCAGAAATGGTGAGAAGCGCCTGGTCTTGAACCAGTCAACATTGGAATTGTATTGCAGCTTTTGTTCCCATTCTCTTCATCAAGGTATGGAATATATTGGTAAGGTCCAGATTTGCTATCTGGATTGCAGCTGGGGGAATCTGTGTGGAATTTGTTTCTGGCCCAGCTGTCCTGGTAGCTCCAATATTTTATCTTTGCAGAGGAAGAACAGAGATAGGGAAGTGCCTGCCTAGGAATACACATCCAGCTTCTTCTCAGAAAAAAACCCCTATCTTTCCTTCTTCCTTTGTCATCTCTAGTGAACTTGCCAGAATTGTGTTTATCATGGAGGTGGATTTGTGTCTTTTTTTCATGATAAAGACCATCTCATTCAGCTAACCTGCTGTGGATTCATAGACTTTTGGACACTCCCAGCTTGTTCTTTAAAGCAGTGACTGAAATGGGCAGGTCTGCTGATCCCCATTTGGATCTGTGGGCTATCCATTCTGCCATTACAGAAAGATGGTTTAATTTGCATTTCTGAGAATTTGTTTACTAAGATGATAACTCCATCTCTAGTTCCAGCTTAGAGCTCCATGACCAGGTCTTTAGGGTGTATCTGGTTGGTTATTAGGTATGAAGTCTTATTTTGTTTTGGTTTGGTTTTTTTGGTTTGTTTGTTTGTTTGGGTTTTTTTTTTTTTTTGTTTGTTTTTGTGGTTTTTTGGTAATACTTAAATGCATGTGACTATAGGAGCTACTCCAAAGAGCAGACCTATGAGCCCTTTCTGACAGGGCCATAGCCTGGCATGGTTTTGTGAATCATCAGAAAAGATGGCAATGAAGAAAAGCTTTTTAAAAACAGTATAGATTTAGAATTCCCAGTTTCCCCTAGAGGCTGGCAGTGATCAAGAGGTCATTTTTAATATCTGATCTATTTTATATTTTTTTTATATTAGATTAGCTCCTGTTACATATTACTTATCTAAAATATTATTACATAATTAGATATTACTTTCAACTCAAAACATTAATAAAGTTAGTATTTCAATTATTTAAATCCAGCTGCTTGAATGATTCCAAGTGAACGCTTTATTTGATCAAGTTACCTTAGTTCTGTAATTGCAGTACATCCACAACCATGTTCAAATGTCTTTAAATTTATTACTAGACAAATACATTGAGCATATTTTTCTCCCAGAATCGATCATAATGTTGAAACTTTTATCTGGAACATAGGTGGCTTATTTCAGACTGTCTAAGTAAATCAAAATATATTGTTCCTGTTCTTGTAAGGCAAGTCTTATAAATACTGTACAAATTTAAAATCTGGTTCCAATAAGTGGTTGTGTTGTACTGATTCGCCTTTTAAATTCACTTTTGGTGAAAAACAATGAACATCCACTTATTTTTGCACTCACCTCTAATTGGTTTCACTTTTTAAAAAAAAGTGTAAAGATCACATGGTAAGAGTAAGGTGCTTGCCTTGCTGTCCTGGAACTTTGTGTCATGTGTAACTTTCGCTGTGCACGTTGTCTTTTCACTCACTTTCAAATCAAAGACAGGGAATGAGGTGCAGAGCTGTTGCCACTTATACTGTGTCAGTCCACTAAACCACAGGCTGTGGTTTAAAGGAAGCAAGGTATTCACTAATTTTAGTTTCTGTAGGGCTCCTAGAATGTTCATTGGCCTGTTGTAGATCGTTAAGATCCTGATTTGAAAATTCCTCCTCTCTCTTCCTAAGTCTACTCCACCGAAAGAGCAGGTATTTATAGACCTCCTGTCCATCAGTTCCTATCTCCTAACATCATGCTCAACAACTTTGTTTCACCTTTTCCATAAGTTTACGATCAGCCACCTAAATAAAGTGATGCAGCTGCCGCTGGCAGCGGTGCCCGGCTCCGGCCACTGCCGCCAGGAGCTGCTTTGATGGGACACGACTGCTGTGTCAGGGCCCTCATTGCTGTGGGAGAATTACGGGACATTAATCCTTTTGAAATGCCCTTGCTAATTCTTGCAGTTTAGTTCCTGTGAGCCCCGAGTTTCTCCTCCCTTGAAGCCTACACATTTTATTAGGTATTGTAAGTGGCTACACCTGCAGTTTTAAATGACTAACACAAATGTTATAATGGTCGCGATCAGTCAAAGAAAAAGTTCAAAGTTCAAAGGTCAGTCTTTTGTAACTGGCGAGGAAGAGCTATGGGATAATAGCTTGTTAATGTTATTTACCTCATTCGGCTGAAAAACTTTCTGTTGTGTAAAGACATTTACGTGGGCAATTCTGGGCATTGTCATTTGAATAGGGGTTAAATTATTCTGTTTTGTCATTAAGTGATCCTTGATTGGCAATCCATTACACAATGGGTGATCATTAAGGAAAGGCCATAAAACTGTTACACCATTTAAGAGTGAATGGTGAATGAAGCCAGATATCTCCAAGACCCGTCGTCCCCCCCACCCCCAGACTACAGCTGCTGGAGAAGCAATTTAAAGCAGAAAGGACTTGGAACAATTTGGAGCTGTCATTTATTCCCTAATTTTGTTTTGAAAATATTTACACTGAGATGAACAGTAGATACGTGCTTATAGTTACCTAAAATGTCTTTAGTATTGTCAGGTCTCCTGATTTTATTGTGTCAGGGTAAGCATGAGCAGGGTTGCTCTATTTAAAACAGTCTGAAGTACAAAGACTGTATGAGAACATTAGTCTTACAAATAAAAGCAAACTGCGGTATATTAATTTCAGAGAAGATATGAAAATGAGGCAGAAGCCCAAATCTAAGAACTTGAAAACTGGCTGACACAGAAGGAAGTGCAACTTGCTTGGTGAAATTGCCTCCAAATCCAGATGTTAATGGTGTTCTAGGCCTGAGCCATTGCTTTTGTGGGCCCTAGGCCCTAATCAGATCCAGATGTTTTCAACCCTAAGTTTTCTGTCAAGGGACGTGACAGGCTTTTCATTCTCCTGTAAATCATTTCAATTGCTGCAATGGTTAAGGTAGACCAGAGCCCAGATTGCTCAGTTCATAGCTTGTTAGGGCACCGGTTCTGCTGGAGTTAGAGCTGTGTGAGTCGGGCTCCCCTGCTCCTCTGTCCCCAGCATGGCCCTGGCGCCTGTCCAGCCTCCCCCATCTGTTCCATCCCACTGGAGGAGCAGGGAGGCACAGGGTAGGAACATGTGGCTTAGACAGGACAACTGTCTGGTCTTGACTTGCACCAGTTAAGTTGTCATGGGACCAACATGAGGAAGTTCTCATGCTGTAGAAATCCACGGCTTCCAGCCAGCTTTACCTGGACTTTCCCATCCTTGGCTTTTGCAGTTTCAATGCTCCAGGTCACCCCTGGGGACTGGGTTTTCCAGCAGCTGACCAGATAATTTCACCCATGCTCTTGGGAATGGTGATTTTTCCATGACTGGAAAGCCACTGTAGGATTTAACTAAAACTGCAGAGCTAATTAACTGCTTAGTTATTTGTCCTTGCTTCTTTTTATCCCAATTACAATTGTGGCTCAGCCCACTTGAGAAAGAGCCTGCTATGTGGCCTGCAAAGAGACTTATTTTTTTCAACTACAATTAAAGATAGGATTCTTTCCTAGTAATTAAAGATGTGCTGCTGCAAGCTGTGAGAGTGGGCTATAAACAGCCTGCTGTGTGCTGGGGAGGCTGTGAGCTGAGGAAGGCTCTGCTGTGCCTTCCAATCCCCCCGATGTGGAGTTAGATACTCAGTCTGCAAACATGCACTCTCTTGCTTGACTTGGAAAGATCCATTGTCTTCAGGGCCTTTGGAGAGTATCATGGTGACAAGTGCATGAGATCAGATGTTATGCTGTAAATCTGCCTTTAAAAGGGAAAAAAGAAAAGAAATAGGAAAACACCCATGTTTTTACATTGAAGTTCCAGCATAGCAATAGTCAAAGATGTTTTGAATAGCAACGGACAAAGGTGTTTTAATAGATTCTGTGTATTTTCCAACATCTGAATTTCTCTTTAAACTTGTACTAGGTAAATGTTACTCAGTTGCCCTTTTAGAAAACAACAATTTGACTTTTTTCCCCTCTTTGTATTCTGACAAATATTGGTCTTGATGAGTGTTAAGGGAGTAAAAACGCTAAACATCAAAGTGCTCATTATCAACCAGCCAGCTGCACTCCCCCCTGCACCTCCTCATCACACACAAACCTGATCTTTTCTGTGGGGACTGTCTCCCCCAGAGACACAGAACAAGTTCTTCTCTATGCTAACAGTGCACAACATTGTCAAATGATGTGTAATGATTTTATAATGTGAACTAATGCCACTAGAGACTGAACTGAGACTTCTGATTTCCTTACATTCAATGCTGAGACTGGTTTGGAATATGAATTTGGGGCAAAGATAAAAGGCTATGTTGGTGTCCTTTACCTATCAACCCTCAACCCGTATTGTTTGACATGGATCCAGACAAGGATCCCACCTCGCATATCTCAGGAAAAAAAATTGTAATTTATGTATATTTCTATAAAACACTTTGAGGGTTAATAAATACCTTTTACTAAGTAAATCTTTGTGCCATGATTGAAATCTTAGCATAAGTCAGAAGAAACTTCATCTCTGTGTCAGAATCAGGCCTTGGCTAGCCAAGACAATGTTCTTAAAAGCTACTGTTGGCTGATGCTGGTCTGCAGTTTTTGTGTTCTAACAGTTAGAGGTGAGATTTTGTTCTTTCAGTTTGTTTTTAATTAAAATAGATGTATTAATTAACCTTTAATTTGTAGGTAGCTCCAGAAGCATAAAGGCACCACATGTATTTACACTGTGCACTAGATTTTTGGTCTGTTTTGTTGAACTGAATAAAACCTTTTTATACAGTGACAGAAACATAACTGTAGTAGCAAATGGTGTTCCTTTACCTATTATTATCTGTGTTACCATGAAGTCTAGGGTACCTGTCTGATTTAAGTTATTTCATCTTTCTGTGTCCTAGGAGACTGTGAAAAATAGAAAAAATGCCATAACATTTTTCTCTAAAATGGATAATATGGGAATTAGCTTCCTTCTTCATTCTGATGTAAGGAAAAAAACTCCAGGCTTTCAGTCAAATTCTCATCTACTGTAAGTATGTCTGGTTCTGTTGTTTTCAAGACAGTTTATCCCATTTGTACCAGCAGAAAATGTAGGCCATGCTAGTGACAGCAGGGAGATGAACACCCTGAGTCTTCAGCTAATTTTCAAATGTAATCTACCTGCTAATGTGTGATATGGGAACCAAGTGTCCTTTATATACTCTTAAAGCACTTCAGATGCGAGAGGGATAGAAACTAATCCACCTTCAAAGGTAATTATATTGGGAATTACACTACTTCATGCAGTAAACTGTATTCAGTACCCTGCCCTTTTTTTCCAGCACTACACCATACCCCCTATTTTAGATGTGAGTAAGAGTTAATCATAAGTCAATTAAATTCAATATGTGAAATGGAAAAGAGAATCATTGCAAAGATATAAAAGCATCAAAATTATAAGTGGCGATTAGGCTTGTTTCCTCTTGTGCTTATACATACTGGACAAATGATTTACTTTCATCATTTAATATATTTAAACTATCTTGGTTGTAGGGGTCACAGCCACTGTGAGATGGGAGGAAAGACAATACTAATCAAAAGTAAACCATGCCACTTTTTTTCTCTAGTGCTGCTAATCTTAATTGAATCAATCTCATGGCATATGTTGACAGTGAAAGATTGCTCGAACCTGGGAGGCCAAGCTGGACAGAGCTTCTAGAATAAATAAAAAAAAAAAAACTTCCTTAATCATTAATTTGTTCATTCACTCCCATTTGCTTCCATTCTTCAATGTCTTAGAAGATGGACCCCATGCAACCTTCCTCTTTAGCAATCATTTCCAAGTGTTCCTCCCAATATGCTAATGTGCTTTTGAAGAAACTAATTTGCCTGAGATGAATACAGCAGAGATGCCTTTTTTTTTTTTCTTAAGAGAAAAGTAGTTGGATTTTATAGAATTGAGCATTTTGTGAAAAATGATAGCATTTCTAATGAATTGCAACAAAAACAAGTTAATTCTGGAACTGAAATATTTCCTGCTAGAGAATATTAGGTAAATCCTGCTTGGCCTAGGATGGAGTTGAGGAGAAGTTTACAACCTGTTCATGGATTCACTGTAGCCCTAGTTCTGTGAAAATAAGGCAGAGATGTGAAAACCCTTTGAAGTTCATGGGAAAACTAGAGATCTTTGTACAGGTGTCCTGCAAATATGTATGAGGGTTCCATAAAGTTATAATCATAACAACCAATAAATAGTAATATTCTATCAGATTGACTTTTCCTCCAGGATTTTACTGACATTGTTACTGTTAGAATGCCACTGTTGACTGTTATTTAAATATAATTATTATTTTGTTGCTACTGAACAAGCAAACTCTACTCAAATACCTGTGCCTCCTTCCTCAGTTTCACTGTACTGTATATACACTGCATTATATGTTTGTCAACATTGCAAAATTACTTAAATGTGTTAACCTATGAGATTAAGGAAGACACTTGGTGGATGGCTTCATATCAGCAAATGTTTGTGTTTGCTGAATTATGAGCATGAAAATCTTAAAAACTAAGACCTTGAAATGAAGTCTGAAAGGATAGAAGCATCCTTGCAGAACCAAGACCTTAAAGGCTACATTGAAGTCTCTAGAGATAAAGTTAGATTAAATCTATTATTTCTAACAAATAGTTTTAATTAAATAATGTTGGTAGGTGTGAAGTATAAGGTTTTGATGAACAATGCTGTTCATATTTTATGTAATCCATTATGAGCCTATATAATTTAAAACACTGCTATATTGTGCATTAATAAGACTCATTGTATGCAATTAGATGGTATTTGCTGATGAAAAGCAGGTTTACTGGTGAGGTGCTGTAAAACCTCTAACATAGTATCAGATGTAATGGTTACAGATGTAATGGTCTGTGCTGAGCATATATTGTCTACACTAAATTTGAATATAAGCATGGGTAAATAACATTCACTTATTTTCCCAAGACGTTTATTCTGTCTATAACATAACTCCATTTTATTATTCCATTTGATTTGGGTACGTGCAGACAGAATTAGTCCCTTAAGAGACATACGCTCTTAGGTAATTTCTTAGGGACTGATTGTGCTTTATAACTTGAACTTCTCCCCTAAGCAAGGAAGTCACTTTTAACTTCTTATTTTGGCAGTGAAAAAAACAAATAAAATATATTTCTCAAAAAACAAAAAATCCTTTATGTTTCAGTAGCCTAAGTCAATGTCATTTACAATATTACCCAAGAAATTAAATAGGAAACCCCAAACCTTTCAAAGAACAAATCATTTCATCCGTATTTAAAAATCAAGACAGTGTATTTGGTAAAGTTCATGCCTGAAGCCTACCCTCTTTAAAAGTGCCATCTTGTTTTATTTTGATGTATATCTTTATAGCAGAATAATTAGCATTTTACAAATCAGTGATGGTGAAGTAGTTCACATTATTCTAAGGGCAATAAATCTGCATGCACATAGTTTTATATTATAGAGATCCTTTAAGTGAGTGTAATTTTAACATTTTGATGACAGTTTTAGGATCCTACCAAGCAGTGATAAAGCTAGCAGTTATACTATGTGATAATTCTGCCTTTCATTATGATGCAGTTTCTCCATACTAAATCAGGCCAAGATGCAAGCTATTACCCCTGGGCAAAACTCATTCATTATGCATGTACGTTATTCCTAAAATTATTGATAACGCTTTTCATAATAGTTATTTTTCACAAATTAACTTTTGCAGCTATATTAGTGTCTAGGATATGTTTATTAGTCTTGAATATTTCTTGAATAATAAATACAATCTCTGAGCCTCTTATAGTTTCTTAAAGTTGATAGCTCTCATCAGTTTTAATGCTGTAAGTTTTAATGCAGTTGAGAAGCGCTGAGTTAAGCTGTGTTCAAGGAAAACATTAGACAGAGGGTAATGAATGTCCTGTGCACCACTGCAGTTAAAGACATGGCCCAGAAACCTTGGTTTGCTGCAAGGAAAGTAAGAAATGAAGCTGCTGAAGCTGATTACATTTCACAAATGTAAACTTGGTACCAGGTTTGTCATTTTCCCGTGTGCACAGTGCGCCGGCATCAGCTGATCAGAGGAGCCAGCGGCTGGAGCCCTCATCAGCTGGAAATTCCAGCAAGTCACAAGCTGGGCTCTGCTGCCAGAGGTGCTCATTTGCCACGCAGGAATCCGAGGCCCAGGCTATACTTTTAATGATGCCTTAGTCAGTTCTGAGGACATATGGAGAAGAGAGAAAATTCATCCGTAATATATATTCTTACCTGCTCTTTTACCACCTTACTCTTGAGATCGTTGTGATCTATAAGATTACCTACATAGAAAACTAGCAATTTTCACTTGGATCTCACAATCTCTTTCTTTTTTGGCAGATGTTTCACATCAGATGATGTCATCTGCTCTATCACTTGACATTGTCAAGCCCAGCTACAAAAGAGGCAACTCAATAGCATGAGAGGCAGCATGGCATAGGAGGAGGTTTCTGCATCAGTGGGCCTGGGCGTAGTTCAGGCTGTGTCCTGTGTGTTGACAAGGCATCGTTTCTGTGGTGTGTGAAGCCAGTGCTGAGCTGAGGAGAGGCAGGTGCAGTGCAGCAGCAGGTGGGACTAAGGGAGTGGGACATCACCTTTGCTCTCCTGGAGCCTGTAGCCATCCCAGCTCCAGCCTGTGTAGGTCCTACAAGGTGCCTTTATCTGTTCCCAGCACGCCATGTTTTGGCCTGGATTTATCTCCTTTAATTTCAAGGACTTTCTGTGACTACAGAGACAGTTTAAGGCAGCTGAGTTCACCATGTGGGACCTAGCTGAGAAGGTGCCTCTAAGCTCTTTCCTCAGCCTGCTTTCTTGCCTCCTGGTCAGGGGTGTGTTTGAAATGAGACAAAGCTGGGAAAAGAGCTGGCAGGGTGGCAAGAGGAGACATTTCCCCTCATTGCTGAATGGCTTTTATACCTCCTTCACCTTCAAGGGAAAGAGTAAATATGAGTGGAATTGAAAGTCACCCCTCAGCAGGTCTCTGTTTTTCCTTTATCTCACATAGGAAAATAACAACTCACCAAATAGCTGATGTAAAAACAAGCAAAAACAGTCAGTGGTACCCCAGATAATCAAGTAAAACTAAGAAAAAGTATAGTATCCATTAGACATTTTGTTATCTTCCAACTGTGTGAAGTGCTTTCTTTGGGGAATAACTTCAGAGACTTGGATTTTCATGGTTCGCTAACTGTAATAAATAAATCTGAATAAATCCAAGCTTCAATGCCAAGGACTGAATCAAACCCACTTATTTTTATACTGAAAATATCCTGGCATTAAAAGGCTTAGCAGGTTGGGCTGTTCTGTTTAACAATGAGATGAAAAAATGGTGCAGATCACTGTAGTAATAACTCAAAAATACTAAAACACTTCTTTAGATTCTCTTAAGGAGATGGTTTGAAGTTGCACACTCAGACTTTTTCTTCACATGACTAATCCACTCTCCTGTGACCTATCTTTAGTTTGATATTGAATCGGGAACAAGAACTGGAGCTTCAGCTGACCCCAAACATTTAGTTACATTAATCACAGGGTGTTTTTGGGCTCTGAGCATACTGAATGAAAGACACTTTCTTTGCGAGACATTGATCAAACAGTCTACAGGTATCACTGCATCGAGGCACATTAATCATCTGGTGCATTATCAGTTCCACCAGGAGAATATGTAAATGTGATTCCTGTCAATGATAAGGGAAAGCAGAATTTATTTTTAAAAGTGGTCCTTCTGGAGCTGTTGATATAATCTTACCTAAGACAATAGGTTGCAAAGATACATTTTAGCAGGGCTGCCAATGAACATACAGAACAAGCAAATTAAAGCCATCAAAAAAAAAAAAAGGAAAAAAGAAAAAGATAGTGGCTATACTTCAGTCATTTGTGGGAATTGCTGTTCTACAGCACTGCGGAGGAGACTTTTTCTGCTTAATAAAACAGGGCAGTTTTCTGAAAACTCTTATAATTGCTCTGTAACCACAAAAAGCTTTAAGAGTGATGCTATTCTGTTGTATGCTCCAGTGCTCTTGCCCTAGAATACACCTGTGATATACTTGCCTCGTGGCTGAGGATGTGATGTTCATACTGACGTGAAACTCTGAGGCAATGCCTCACCTTCACAGATGGCTCGCCTTCACTCATATTAATGGGGCTGCCTGGCTGAGGGTTGCAACATGCATCTTGCTGAGAGCATTTTTGCATAGATTTTCTTATATAAATGATTTTTTTTTTTCAATTTTTTTTCCACAAGAGAAAGAGGGAGTTTACTTTTTTTCCCCCCTTTTTCCTTATTTTTAAACATCTGTCAAAAGAGTACATGCAAATATGTGTTTTGTCAGTGTGGGGGTGTGAACACATATTTCAGGTAGAAGTATTTTTTGAAGTCTTATCTGAGGGAATTAGAGACCTAGGGCAGGGAAATTGGTAGAGATTGAATATATAAAACAGTCATCCATTTCTTCTTTTCTCTTTTGTGTTCGTATCTAATTTCCCAGCATCTTTGGGCTACAAAAGTGAAACAAGGAGTCTTTTGGCAAGAGAAGGACTTGTCTGTAAAGGATATGGCTCTTGCTGGCCTTTGGTCCTCGAGGGCTGGAAGAAATGCAGTGCAATCTGTGTGCAAAGGCTGAGGACAGAGCTTGCTTTGGGTCTAATCTTAGCTCTGTCCAAGTCAGGAGGAAGTTCTGCAACAGTGCAGGATCATAAAAGATTTTAGGATCTTTTAAGCAATTTGAAGGGCAAATGGACTGAATTCTGAAGGTTTGGGGGAATAGGGTTAAAAACTATTTTTGAGAGATCAGGGTTATAAAGTCATGTAATTAATGGCTCGTCATCTTGTAACTGAGACAAGATCCATGCGGTTTGTATTTTCTCTCCTTACAGTAGAACCTTTGGCTCTCTCTATTGGTCAGCATTATGATTCTCATTTAAATGTGGAAGAGTTAGGAAAACTTGAATGTAATTGCAATATGCCTGTATAAACAAAGACATGATTAACTGCATATGCACAATGCTGCCTGGGAAGCTGGCAAAGAAAACAGGGTACAGTTTCTGCACATGCAAAAAACCTCTTTGAATGTCCTTCCTTTTGCATGTTTAATACTGTTTGTCATCATGTTGCAATGATGTGCCCTTCATAATTATATTTACATACACTTGTAGTTTTTCTGAGGGTCAGAGGATTATGTCTGCACATTTCAATAATTAGTTATACATTGCGTTGTAAGTGTCTTACGGATTCCCTTCATCATATCCCTGCACTGTTGAACAACATAATAATAGAGTTCTTAAGTGAAAGTTCTTGTTGAAATGCAGGATTTTTGTAGGCATGTCTCCAGCTCCCACTGACTAACATAGAGAAGATGCCCCTGTATCCTTGGGACGCTCAGTATGTAGCTGCACCTGCACAGATAATATTGTTAATGATAATTGAATATGAAGCTTTAAAAGTCTTAGGTTTACTATTCAAAGAGAAGAAAATAGATGCAATTTTTCTGGTTTGCATTGCACCTTGTATTTTTCAAAGACCTTTCAGGAAAAGACAGGCTGCTGATATTCTTCCTGTATCCTCTTCTGCTTCTCTAGAGCACCTGACTGGAAGTTAGTTAGATGTTATTTATGCCAATATATATTATGGAAATAATGTAGGCTTTCAACATAGCATGGACACACTTAAAACAGTAAACAAACCCTCATGACTTGCTTAGGAAAGGGAATAAACTATCTGGTCTGAATTGGTATATAATATGTGCCACATATCTCAAACTGGGTCACAGAAAGCTTTAGGAATCTGCAGGCTCATTACTGTGGGTGAACGTATGCCAGTTGAAGTCTTCAGGGAAATTAGGGAGAAGGAAAAAACCTTTGAAATGACCAGGAAATCACAAGTTTTCTTGAACAAGAACGAGAACTTACAATGCCTGTAGTGGTGGTGGCAAACTTCTATCCACAGAGCTCAGGACTCCAAGGCTGTCTGGAGAGGAAGGTGCCCAGGAAGAGCCCAGAAGCTGCTGATGTTCACAGGGTGGCCAAGGACCCTGGCTCGCTGGCAGAGAGTGTCAAAAACCCCAACCCAGCGTTTCACATTGCTGGTGAGAGCTGGAAATGATGAGTCTGCAGGCTGTCACCCATTGCACATATTTCTCTCTTCCTTCCCCTCGACCCCTAAGTTTTACACTTCTCCCCTCTCCCCCTTCTTTCTTTAAATAATTCTTTCATTCTCTTCCACCCATCTTTCTCTTAGTTCTCAGTTGTATTATCACACTGGAGTATTTAAGAGTGTCCCTAATGAAACAGGACTTGTGCTGCCAGCAGTCATTTTTCTAAGGCGTAATCAACTAACTGATAAAAATAGCTGATTATAGCAGCAAGTTCACGCCACAGCAGTAAAGAGAGACTTAGCATTTCCATTACAAGACTCATTATTGAGAGGTTTATAGCTCAGTTATTAAACAGAAGGTGTCATGAAATTTGGCATTGGTAATTACAGCAGAGGGAAGTTTTTCTGAGTCCAGTATTTAAGAATCTGGTTTATTTTATTGATTTCTATTTCACTGCCATGGTCTATGGGCATAGAAACAATAAATAATGAGAAAAAAATGTGCCCATACTAGTGCTAGTGGCAAATGGTAGAGGTGGATAAATAGGGGGTAACAGAGCAGGATAAAAATTGCTTGAAAGAGGTGTCCTTATGCCAGCTCTGAGCCCATCACACAGCAGACAGGCAGAAAGCCAGGACCACACAATATTCCATTTAGGGATAACAGAGAGGTGCGTAGTATCTGGGATCTGGGTTCAAGGTCCAGAGAACACAAATGAAATTCAGTAGATTAAATATACATTGTTAGAAAAATAATGATAATAATGTAACTTTGAAGGACAGTAAAAATAACGAGAGATGGAATGCAGAAGGCATTCATTTTGTGTCATACACATAGATCTAAAATTTTAACAATTTTATTAACTTTTTGCTGTTGTTTTTAATGCAGAGACTGGGTTTGTATTAACAGTCCTTTCCTTTGGGGTCACTGCAATGGAGCTATATTCAATGTTGCCATAACCTTTTCTTTTTTCTCCCCTTTTTCCTTTCCTTTTGAATGAAAGTTCAAATGAAAAGTGTTCAACTTTGAGAATATGAGCAGACTCCTTTATTGCAACAGAACTACTTATACGCTTACAGATAAGAAAGCAGAGAAAGGCGTGCAAGAATTGCCTCCTTTTGAATATGTCTAAAGGCCTTCAAATAAGAGGTAAGCTATTTGAAATTTTAGTGATGTCAATACCCTCGCAGGTCTGGGTATGTTATTTTTAACAATTGTAGGGAGGTTTATATCACAGTTATTTACAGGAGATTTTAAATTTTTTTTTTCTCATTTATTATTCACTCAGTCCTGGCAATATTTTCGGGGTTCTTTACATTTCTAAATGGGGGTTATCTCAATGTATGTATTTCTCTGCATTTATGTTTTGCTAGAATGTTGCCTTATTTTTCTGTAATTCTGTAGTTAATGTTAGAATTTTCTTTACCATTCTGCTGTGCTGGCTTGTTTTGTTTTGTTTTGTTTTGTGAAATGTAACTTTTAAAAAACAGATAGATATTCAAAAATTTCCATTTACCATACCTGAATTATTCTGGTTCAGGGTGAGCAAATGTTAGAGAAATGTTGTTTACTTGAAATTTTCAAAGATGTACCAAAGGCGGCCACCTGGAAATATTAAAAAGGGAGGGCTGAGGTATTTATGAGTAGCACCGTGGTGGCTTTCTCCATCAGGATCATCCTAAGAGACATTGTTTATAAATGGATTATGAGCTTCAATCGTTTTATTAGGATTTTTATTTGTGCACATTAAAGCCAGGTGCATTATAGTTGACCCACGCTTGCTGAAATTGCTGAACAAGTTTCCCAGATACCTGAGGAGAGTTTCACAGCGTGTTTGGTAATTGTGTAATTTGGCAGACTTCACCTTCAATTTTAAATTTGTGTTTTCTTTTAAATAGTAAAATGATTCTAGGAGCAGGGCCATATATAGGGAATTCCAACCCTTATTTTCTAATTCCCCTCTGTTGGCTGTTGTAACCTGGGTTCTTCACTGCTTCTGTGTTGGGCCACCCTGCTGGAAGGGGCAATGCCTGCAGACATGATGTGAGAACAGATTGCTGATGAACTGCCTTGTGCCCTTTAGATTTTAGTTTTCTGTGGATTTAACTTGCCTGGACTGGATAGAGTTGTTTGTGTGCAGACAAGATGGTTATGTGCAAATTCCCCATTAGACGCCAATCAGAAATCCCTTTGAGGAGGAAAGAGTAGATATTCCACCAGGCTTATTGGTCTGAAAATTGATGTTTTTTCTGTGAGTTTGTGGCCTGTGTGCACAGTGGCTGTCCGTGGATTACCCACTCACTGCTGCCTTACAGCAGAGTCTGACAGATCGTGTGTTTTTAGTGTGTTACCATGTTAAAGCCTTGCTTTGCTAACGTGTTCCTTGGGCTGCAGACTGGAGACAGAAGTCAGGAGATATTTCATTGGTTGAATATATGTGGAATGAACACTATTGCCATTTGAGAGCAACATCTCACAGGGGGAAGGGGAGGAGGGAGGGCACAGGAGGAGCGTGTTGATTGGGACTGACATGCGCCTTAATATCTGATGCGGCTTTCACACTTGGAAATATTCAGGACTCCATATGTTCCAAAAACCCCACTGAACAGTGCATATAACATTGCCTTTATCATTCTTTAATCTCAGTTTAATTGCTGTGGTCAAATTACCCCACACTTAATAACCCACAGCTTGGTATATTATTTAATATGGTTGACACATACTTTGTTTTAAATGTCAGTGCTGGTAAAGCCCTGGAGTTGGCAATGCTGTGCATGATAGATGGCAGAGGAGATGGATCATCTGTTCTTTGTCTGTGCTGTTGGTATGTTGGCTGCAACTTTTTCAACTGTGACACTAGACTCATGCCAAACCCAAAGCTACTGAATGGGTAACATTATCCCTTGTATCTGATGTTTTGTAGCTGATCATTCTCAATTTCTCTGGCTTTTTTTACAGGAATGTGTAATATTATATCACCCAAGTCGAAGTGGTGAACTAGTGTTGTTTCAAATGGGTTGATTTAATTATTTCAGCACCCAGTGGCACCTTTGTTATTAAAGGATTTTCACAAAGCAGTACATAGTCTAATTATGAATTTACACAAGAGACCGTAACAGCATCTGCTGGGTAAATAATATACATTTGTAAAATGGTCTAGCTACTAATTTACACAGCCGACCACTGAGACACTGAAAGGCTGTGGCATTCTGTCATGTCATCTCTCAAACACTTCCAGCATTCCTGCTTCTCCTCACAACTGTTAACAAAACAGAGACAATCACGTAACTAAAACTCCCTTCTAGAAAGAAACAGGACTGTTTGGCATCGGTGAATTTAGCTGCAATTTCATTCAGAGCTTTTTCTTGCCCCCAGCTGCTAGCAGAGCATGGGAAGTGCTAATTACATGTATTTTGGGGCCCACATCTGTATCAGCACCAGCATGCAGGTTTAAGAAGGAGGTGCACATTTTCATTCTGGATTGCTGGCTCTGCTCTCTTGGTGTAAATCTGTCCTCAAATCAGATTAGCATCTCGAGACTTTCTCCCTGCACAGGAAAGACCAGGGTAGGAGATATATGCTGCTGTAACTCCTGTGTCGCATCCCTACAGCAGTGTTCTGACTTCAGCCAGGACATCTTATCTGAAGAATCTTTGCCTACAGTGTTGGTTCCTTGCAGCTATAAAATCGTGGTGCCAGTTGCAGCAAGTCAGGGGCTGCACTGACTTGTTCTGGGAACACTGGTTGGGCTGAGATCTGCAGATGCAAGCTCAGTTCACTCATTGAGAACACTTTGGCCTTTTTTTGGCATCTGGGTGTTGATACAGAGGCACAAATTATCCATTTCTGAGTGCAGCTATGATAGATTCGTGCAGCTCCTGGGTAACAAGACGATGACAGCTGGGGAGTAAATCGCTGGTGTAAGGTAAAATTTTTGCCAGATCAGTGAGACTGACATTCTTAGTCTGGAACCCATTAGTGATTAGTGAGAATAAGATTTAAGATTTCTCAAACTCTCAGCTAAATGCAGCTTTGCAAAGTGGAAAGGAGAGCTTTAGCTATGGCTTAGTGCTAAGAAGAGAAGAGCTCAATGTTAGGAAATGCCTTAAGTATCTTAACTATCCATGGATATGCAGTTGTCTACCAAAAAACCCAAACAAAACTGAAAGATTGAGGAGAAAGAAATATAAAGCAGCATCCACTGTGGGGTCCTATCTCATCCTGTGTTTCTGGAAGGAGAACACAATGGTTTCATTGCCATCTGTGCCATAAGATGCCCATCAACTTGAAGTCTTATCTTTTGCTGGCAGAAAACTGGGCAAGCTCTCCCATAGCAAATCCCTCTTTATTTCCTCACAGCTGTCTCACCTATGTAAGCCACAAAGCCTTTTCCAGCAATGCTGAGAAAAGATTTATGTTTGCAGTACAGGAGAAGGTCTCCTTCCCTGTTTAAGTCTGAATTCTACATCAGCAGGCTACATCTGGGGAAGGGAATTTGGACTGGTTTTCCCAAGTGCTCTATTTTCCGTTTAAGCATCATGCTTAGGAAATGATCGCAACAAAGCTTGTGTTTCACATTAAAAGCACATCCGTGCAGCACTGTTTATTCAGAAAAGAAAACCAATATAGCTATTTGTCTTGATTCCTTGAGTGTAGTATGGGACAAAGGAGAAAGGAATGGGAAAAGATAGAATTAGGGATTCTGCTTCCTCAAGAGGAGTGATGGTTCTCATCAGTTGTGTCTCTTGCTCCTGCATCTGTGGTGTATTTATTCTCAAAATTATAGGAGAGTGGTATTGGAGAAGGAAATCACCAGTGCCCTAAAACAAAAAGACCCCTTTGAAATTACATATGGGACTGTCAACCTATTGGACCTAAATACCCAATCTGTTTGCATAGAAGATCCTTTTAACATCTACATATTTTAAGCACTGGCTTGTATTGTTTGCTGAATGAGCAGCTGGATCTGTAAAGGATCCAGTTTTCACATTGACCGAGCAGAAGATACCCTCTGGATAAAGGAGAAGTATTTGTTGATTATGTGTATTGTCTCTTGCCTCACATTGCCTTCATATCGAGGCCAACACGGCAGTTTCTTGAAAGAAAAGAAATGTATTTTTGCTTTGTTCCAGGCAGCAAAGTATCTTTACAAAGCTTTTGGCTCTTGTTCAAGTATATCACGCCATTTGTGATGGCTTTATAAACTAAGCATAGCTTGAGAGAGTCGAGGATGAGTCAGACTGAAAGAAAACATACAATTAATACCTTCCTGTAAATTTGGGATTAAGATTATCCATGAAAATCAGAACTATTACCAGGCTATGCATCATGAATGCTGTTTGGGGGGGTAAGTGGGGAGTTGAGAAAGAGAAAAACTCTGTTTAAGATGAAAGCTGCTTTCAGTGAAGACAGGATCATAGCAAAAATGTAACAGGAGAAGTGAAATATAATTAGGAACGTGACATTAATACTGGATTTGCAGAACATTGCCCAACAGGTGGGTGGAGTTTATTTGACTTTGTTTCAGCTGGAGTATTGAACCACACAGATGCAGCCTTTAAAATTAATCTAGACTGTGAGAAAAAAGGTAACAAGAATGTTCAAATAGATGAGCTCCCACCACCAGCATGTGTCCCTGCTCTTTCTCTTCTAGCTGTAAGCTCCCAGTTAAAATGGTTCTTGCTCTTCCTCTGTCATTCCTTGTTTCTGCAGCTCTGCACTGGAAAGCAGAGGGGATATTGGGTTTCCTTTCATCACAATGACAAGTCAGGGAAACATCTGTTTTAAACAAAATGTGCAAAAAGTTTGAAAAACAATTAAGGTGGGTTTTTTGGCATTTTTTGTTTATGCCTGTTAGGCACCTATTTTTATTAAAATAAAATTTATGAGTATAATATGAAAAGAAGACATTTAAAAGATTGAATTTAGAGTATTCAGAGAGGAAATCTGTGAAAGGCAAAATGTCCACCAGAACGGACAACACAAGTTGCTTTCTGGACTCCAGGATGGAAGCATCAATATAGAAACATTTGTTTCAGTTTATGAACTTTTTTTGCAATCCAGCTAAAAATATCAGCACCACCTGTGATACGAGCATCAGATTTATTGTCAGCTTCTCAAGAATTGCAAAACAGCCTAACTCCACCCGACTGTTAATAAATCAGGTGCTGAAAGCACTTCAAATGAGAACTTTGCTGAAGAGACAAGTAACTCATGAGGATCAAAGGCTCAAGTCGGTTAAAGTGGCCATTTGCCCTTTTGGCGTAATCAGAATGTATTTTCAAAAAAGAAGAAAAGAGAAAAATAAATGGAAAAAAAAATCATGTGACATGATGCTTTTATCAGACTAGGACAAATATTAAAGTGGGAGTGGGCATCTGTAAGTCAGTCACTCTGGTTCTGCAAAACTGACTTTTCTAACATTGCTGTGTTAGTAAAGCTTATGGATTTGATCCAAAGCCCACTGAAGTCAATAAAAAAAGGGTGTTTTGATTTCAGTGGTTTGGATCTGGCTGTTGGAAGCTCCTTGCTTTGGAGCATCCACCCATGAAGCTGATTTGTCTCTCTACTGTGCTCCCCTGACATCAGACACATGCAGAAAATCTACTGACAGCCAGGCTTCCAATGAAAGAAATTGCCTGAAAAATAGTGCAATATCCAGCCTCCTGGATTAATTAATAAAATTACTTGCTCTTCAACATAGATTACATGCTGGGCATTTAGCTGTTGTGCTCTGGGGAAGGGGTGAGAGAAAAGTTCAGTGGAGGTGTAGAGAAGAGAGGAGGACACAGGTGAAGAAATACTGTGAATATTGATTCATGATGATGGGAATATTTTTTAAACACTGCATAGCTCTGATTTTTGTGAACAATATTTGCCTAATTCAGAATCTCAGAATATCCTGAGATGGAAAGAACTCACAAGGATCATCCAGTTCAACTCTTAAATGAATGGCCCATACAGGGATCAAACCTGCAATCCTGGCATTAGTAGTGCCCTGCTCTAACCAACTGAAGCTGTCAGCAACATCAACACTGGCAGCTTTACAGGATTCTAGTTCTAACTCTTCTTTTTGCCCTTGCACTGGATATTAACTGCAGGGATTTTATTATTCAGTGTCAACCAGTCTCCACTTAATGTTTGAGTTCCCTCTTTCCTGGGTCCTCTTACTGGTCGTCCACCATAGACGACAGGCCATTGTTATGAACTGGATTTTTTTTCTTTTTCTGGATGACCGTTCAAGTCATAAAGAGAATTTTTGGGTGCTCCATAGCACTCTGGAAGTGGTCTGTATGTCAGGGTGAGTTTGGCTGCCTGCATTATCCCTGCCAGATGATGGATGGACCTTGTGGGCGGCAGGAAGAACCACAGGATGAGCACTGAGGTGAACAGGCAGGGCTGAGGCACTTCTCCCACACTTGGTAGTGAAGCAAATGTGAGTCACAAACAGCAGTACAGGAGGAAATGGTGTTTTGCAAGAATTTAATGCAGAAACCCATGTTTTCAGGCTCCCAGTTGTAATGCTGAGGGATAAAGGCTCTCTTTCTCTTGGATACCCGGCTGCAATGCCACTGGTCTGAGCAGAGTTAGTCTGGGCTATAAGCAGAGCAGGAGGGAAGGCAGTCCTGTCCTGTGGCAGTGGTGTACAACTGAAAACAAGGCAGAAATGACTCACAGGTCAGTGGGTGACACTCTGGAGTTTACTGTTTGCATATGTGGTTGGTTCTGGGTAAGAAACTGAAGAGCAGCCCGGTTTATACCAGGCTGGGCGTGTGAGGAAATCTGTGCAGTGGCTGAGAGCTGTGCATTTTCAACCGGGCAAACATCAGACAAGAAAACAGCGTGTTTGCTGTCCCTCTTTGTTTGGCTTTTGCCAGATATCTGACGTGAGGAGAGCACGAACATTCCCACAGTGACAGACCCATTCATGCCCAGCCCTGTGCTCTGAGAAGAGCCATTTTAAGCTTTGGAGCGATGTCTCCAAGCACAATGGGGTCCCACCTTTAGTAGGAATTCACAGAAGTGCAGGTCCTGGTGTTTGCTGTGCAAATCTTCACCAGCCGGGCTGTGGTGTGCAAAATGAGAGCTGCTGCTGCTACAGCCCAAAGACTTGATTTTAGAGAGCTCATGTGGATTCTGCTCTATTACTGGCACTTGGAAAAATTATTTTCAGTCCTATGGTTTAAAATGAACCTTGAGCAACAAGCCTGGTTTGTTTAGGGCTTGCTTCTCCCCTCGCTGGATCGGCAGCAGTGTTGATGCTGGCAGCAGAAAGGTCAATATTTTTGTCTTTGGCCTCCTTTGGGCTATTAAAGATAGTTGACTATAATAATTCTCAGTGTGGGCTGCACTTCTTAATTAATTTTCAAGACAGCATATTGCAGCTTGGGCTGCCCTTCTGAAAGCCAGGAGTGCTTCCCACAAAGGGTGAGAGCTGTGCTGGCTCGGTGGGCACATCCTTCCCCGATGAAGCCACGCACACCTCACAGTGTGAGCTTCCAGCTCTGCAAAATGGCAACAAGCACCTCGGCTTTCCCAAGCTTAATTAATCAGTTGGGTTTTTTTTGAAATTATGAATGCCTAATGTGGGATGACCTAGTGGATGCTTTTTGATCCGCGTAGATACCAGGAAATCTGAGATTTGTTCCACCGTGTGTTTTAGGGCAAATTAGAAGCTCTGGAGTCAGGAAATTGCATTTTCTGTGGCTGGTACTGGGCTGCACTGCTCTTTTCATACAGAAATTTGAGGAACATTGATGGTTGAAGCAGACACATTTGCTGTTTGTAGTGATTCTGTCAACAGCCTTCATGGTACACAGCCAGCCTAATAATCACAAGTGCTTCTTTCTGTTTAAATCTCAGAAAAGGAACTGACATCTTTTATCTGAAAGACAGACAATCTGTATCCCGTGACAATTCCAGATTATGGATCCCAAGAGACTTTCCTTACATTCTTATTTTATCATGGAAATCACAGTTAGTGCTGTTTACTTTCCATACCTCCACAGTTTTCAAGGTGTTGCCAGCAGGACCTGTGCTGATACTGACACGTGTTGTTGTCACATTGCAAGATCTGATAGAACACTCCTATATTTATAAATATCTGTGTTTTCTTGGATCTTCCTTTGCTTTCAGTGGCTTCAGAAATCATGGCACTAGTTAATTCACATGATTTGTCTATTTTGTAGGCTTTTTTCCTACTTCTAAGGAAAGACTTGTTCCTAGTAGACTGGCTTGGAGTATCACTCTGTTGTGTTGCTATTTTTATGGTAGAGAGCTATGTATATGTCATTTTATAGCTATTAAGACAGCATAGGATAAGAAAAAATATCTGAGGGAGAAAGAGAAATGCTGGTTATTTGGAAAAATAAGTGACTTTTGCCTGATGTTCTTTCTTTGCAATATTCGTGTCCTGCTGCTTTGAAATTCGCTGCCCAGACCCACATCAGAAGTTGAGGGGGATGGACTGCAGAACTGCTAAGGAAATGCAGGGCTTCAGGCACACAGCCACACTCCAAAAAACTGTTCACTGTCCTCTGTTGTGATATAAAAGCTAAAATGTCACTCAAGTTCCTTCCCTCTGGACTTCCCTCACCCTAGGGATCAGTAGTACATGAGAATGACCCATCCCTGGTGTACTGCCATCCACAAACTCATGATTTGTCATGGTTGCAGTTCCTTGAGACTGAACTTTGCGAGAACAACAGGTTCTTCGTACTGATCCCCTGTGACTTGACTTGCTTTGCCTGGCAGACTGTCAACCTTCTTTAAAGTTATAATCATCTGTTTGAGGCTTGGGGCACATTTTCACTAAAAATATTTGTTCCTGAACTTACCCGCAAATTGTTCATTTTGTAAACAATAAACAAACAAGTATTAATATAATATATATTCACACATACATTCATACACATATATATTAATATTTTTTTTCCCACTTCAAGAAGGTATCTTAAAGACCAGTTCAATAGTCCGATTATCAGTGCATCCTACAACAGCCAAGTACACTGGATAATTCCTTCTTCTTACCAAAAATATAATTAAGTTTTTTGCCACACACAGAAGCCAGGGACTCCATCTTTTTGTTGTTTCTGAAGCCCACACAGTGCATTAGATCAATCCAGCAGGTGTATCTCAGGAAGAAGCTACATTCCTCTTACTTTTATTTGAACTTGAGATACTAAAAGATGTTAAAGCCTTGAGTTTTCATGTCATGACACCTCATTTAGTTTACTCTTACACAAAATGATGTGTTATCGGACCCAAGGGCTTTGTATTATGTGTCCACAAAGCAGGGTAGGAGTCCACATATAAATCCAAAGCTTATTTTATACCTGTCTTTTCTCTACACCATATATAAAATGTCCAGGTGGTTTGTGGCAATGGAGTAGTAATGACAGTAGGATGGTAATTCCATCTTGAGTTTTACAAGCAAGAGGAGGTGCCAAGAAGGAAACCAGGTATGAAGGTTGCCCAATATATCTTCCATTTATCATCCCAGCTAACAGGGGGTAAATTATTTCTGAGTGGCACTTAGAAAAGGGCGAGGAGAAGAGGAGCACACATTAATGTGTGCTGCAGAGGTGTCTCTGAGGAGTGGCTGGTTTGGTAAGCTAAAGTATAGTCCTTCCTGCAGGAGGAGTACAGTGTGTTACTCATGCAGGAATTCTGGTCACGCTGTTGGAGCCAAAGTACCTGGACACAAACCCAGATGGGAACAGACCCTGGTCTCCTGGTGATACAAAATATGGGTCTTTTTTATAGGAGCTAGAAATGAAGAGAATATTTTTGTCCAAAGTTTGCTCTCACTTGTGCTCCCAGCAATGTTTCAGTCCTGGACAGTGCTCACCATGCTCTTTATCCAAAGTAAGGAGATTTACAGAAATGTAAGTTTTCAAATCAAATATCCCCACAATTCAGCAAGAAGAAAGGGGAGCTTCACCTTTTGCTTTGCCATTTTCATCTGGTTTCAAAGTGGGGTAACTTTTGCTTTGGGCTGTGATAAGGAGCGGGGCTGTGCTGATATAACCAGTTCAGGATGTGGCTCATTGCAGGCACCCCGTGAAGGTGTTACAGGGCTGTTCTGAAAAGAGTTACAAGCAGACAAAGCATCCGGTGAATGGAAAACAACCTGCTTGAGTAATTTCTACTTGGCTGTTTTATAATACGATATTTCTCAGGTGCAAGCTCACATTTACTTGTCTAACCATTGCCATTATTATTATTATATAGTAATTATAATTTACTTGTACAAATTAGAGGAAGGATTAAATGACATATAAAAAGCATACTGACCGGAACTAAATTGAAAATTCCAAGGAGGAGTCCTTAAAATAAAGCGATTGTATAATACTTAATTGTATAATATAAACTGTAATTTCCCAAAAGACATTGTATTAATCTTATGGTGGTTAGCTATTACACTTGGTCCATTTATAATCACTTTGAGCTACTTAAATACAAATTTAAAAAAGGATCAAACTTGTTTCCCACTAATATGCCTCGTGCTTTCCCCACAGCTTATTCATCTTCAAAGCTCTTCACCAACATTAGCTAATTATTTCTTTTTTTCTAATTAGTAGAAATTGACTATGGTCAAAAGGGCCATTCAGCAAATTACCATGTCTCTACCTTCAAATCTCAGAGCTTCTGACCCAGAGCTTTCAAATGGTTGATAAAGATATCATACAGCGGTTGTGCTGAGCCCATAGTCAAGGCAGCCAACTGGAGAAAAAGAAAGATAGAAAAAAAAATTTAAAAATTACACCTCAGGGAAGTGTATCAAATCTCCTCATTCACAGCTTTCCCTGGAGGCAGCAGCATGGAGAATGAAGGGCTGGACCCAGGCTCCTCCTGCTCTGAACACAGCTGCCCGGGCCAGGGGCCAGGGGTACCTTGCTCTCGTTCTGAAGACTGGAAGTCACATGGGGTTTGTGGTGGCCACCTGCTCTGAGGCCACTTCTGTTCCTGGGTGCTGGATGTGGCAAGGGTCACTTGGTTACTCGAGTGGTGGCCCTGTGTGTGTCCTGGCTGCTGGGAAAGCAATCCAAAGCTCTGCTGAAGTGCCGGCTTTGCTCTGGGGGTGTGCTCTGTCCGTTTTGAATTGTAAGGTGGCAACACAACAAGATGGATTTAGGAGTTTTTTAAGTCCTGTTTTCATTAAGAGTGTCCTCTCAAAAGCGTTTTTCTTCTGAGTCTTACGTGTAGCCATACCACTCGCCAAGAGCTGAATTTCTCACTTTATAAGAATTCACATGCACCCATAACTCGATAGCAGGAACCCAGAAGTATCAGAAAAGTCTCTGTAAATATGAACAAGTTCACCCTCCCTTTGTGTTCTGAATTTCTTTACTTGTTCTTCAAAAAAGGCAGCTAAGTGACAAATCCTTGCTGAGCAGCAGCTCAGTTTGGCTCTTGGAGAACAGCTGTGAGTGTGAGACTTGTTTATGTCTCAGAAATTGTGAATGTTTTAACCCTGAACAACAGTGTGTGCTCCGGGAGATTAATATCGGCATTACATGGACTTGCTGAGAATAAATTAACTCTTGATGACACGATTACTGTCTTAGCAGTGTTCACCGCATACAATTGCATGGTGTCAAAGATATTAATGTGTTTTTGTGAAGAATTTAGGAAACAATTTATTTATATGACTGTGCTTCATTCCATATCACACCAGGACATCAATTAGCTACTATCGCCTGTAAAAGAAATGTAAATCATGTGTCTCATTGGTTATGAGGATAATAGTGGGCCAATAATTCACAAAGAATAATTCATTCCATGAATTGTGCCTCATTCTGTGCTCATGAATTGTTCACAAACAGATACAACTTTTTCAAGTTTTCATTTTTCAAATTATTATAATGGATTCTTCTTGGTTACAGTTCACTCATGGGGGTTTTGAATATTAAGGACTTGAAGTCTTGGGTGATTTTATTTGGTCACACGGTACAATATATTTATTTTTTGACTGAATCAGTACAATTTTTGGAATCAGTTGAAGTTGTGAAGACTTGGGAGACAATGCAAATAAACATCACAATTTTTGTAAAATAGGATGCTGGGAAAAAATTTCTTTTGACGCTGGTCAGAACTACATAAAAATGTGAACCTCCAGAATGGTGAAAACCCAAGTAAGCTTTAAAAAGGATTTATGTTGAGATTTGGGGGAAAACATACTCTGGGAAACAATATAAAAAATAAAATAATTCTCACCTCCATTGCAGTTTCTAAAATTAGAGAGCAAAAATTATTGCCCTAGATAGATAATTAACTCTTTCTTTTAAATGAAATTTAGTGTAAGAGAAAAAGAAACAAAAAAGAACAAAAAACCCAAACCCCAAGAAATGTGTGGATTTTAGGTCCTGTTTGTTTCTGCAGAAGTTTTGGCTTTAATAGAAAAAAGTTTTGAAAGGTTTGACATTTGCATTATTAAAAGGAGTTGTGTTTGTACGGGCAGCATGCGAACAAGATGAAAAGGTGAATTTTCTGCAAAGTCCTGGCTTTTGAACAGCTCAGAGATTGTTTAAGAATTTTCCTTTGTACCCTAGCTGCATACAATTAAAGTAGAAAATGCATATGATAAAAAATTAAGTATAATTTTAATTTTCAATATAGAGCCTAAAATAATGTTTGTGACTCAAATTTATGTTTTTTTACTGCAGGTGCTGGCATAAACTAGAGACAATTTCACCCATGCCAATTTTTGAGCCTACCCTCAGCACAGGACATGTGTTAAAAGTGAGGTAGCTGGTTTTCCACGATATTTCATGCGTGTTGAATATTGGATGGAAGGGTTGAACCTAATTTTTCTTCCTTTTAGTGAAATTAGATAAGATGGAAAATTTGCAAGTGTTTCATTTTTCTGGTGTTTGATTCACACAGATACCCAAAGACGTTTTTCTCTGAACAGCCTACTGAGAATCTGAAATCCATCCTCTCCCCTCATATTGCCAGGCATGCCTTTCCCATGCTAATATGTTAAGTAACTTTTATTGCATTGAAGAGCATATAAAGTTCACTGCTCTGCCATGACCTTTTCTCCTCTAAATTGTTTCATCGTTGTGACCAATAATGGACCAAAGAGAAGATGTAAAAATGTTAGACACATTTATTTCTAAGGAGGTTAAGCATCTTTGGCTATGCCCTTTTTACATTCTTCCAGACCTTCTAAAAAGAGACCGTAACATGACAGCGATGGCCTCCTTAATTACATTTTGTTGTCAGAGGAAGCATGCTTTAAAAGAACAGTAACCCAACACTCCTAGAGCTGAGGATTTCAATAATCTCAACCAGGTTCACAACATTTGGAAAACCCCAAACCTTCTGTCAACCGATTGAAGCAAATTTTACGCATGCAAGAAATACAGTCATCTGGCACAAGGTTCTGTGTTGCGGGGTTCGGGCAAAAGGATCTCATTTCACTTTGCCAGATTTTCCTGAGCAGTTGGACAGATTTCACAATGGCAATGGCTTATCAAAAATCCAAAAGCTAAAAAGCGATGTGCTCCTGCTGTTCTTGTTTTCACTAATGTTCGTCTCCATCGGTTACTGAATATTGCCAGTCTAGTATTGAAATATTAATAACAGCTGAAGATTCAAAAAAGTGGAGATACCAGTGGAACTTAGTGGGGGTAACACTTGATCTCCTTCCTGGCTTATTTTGGCTGGCCACTGAACCTGATTGTTTTGTTTCTATCACAACTGCTGCTAGCTTTGTTCAAAGCAAAGGAGAAAATTGCTCCTGGGTGACTCCATCTTATATTTGTGTAAGTTCTGTCATGATTTTAGCAGAGATTGCCAAGAAAAAAAATCAGATTTTCGGTGGACTGCTAGAGTGATCCAGGATATATGGACTTAAAGCCCAACAAGGGTAGGCAAAGGGTAGTGCATTGAATTTATCAGGAGAATACAATGGGTAGGAAATGCCAAAGAAAGGCACGAGCATTTACCCAAAATAGAAAAGGCTGTTGTCTGAACATATTCTAGGGTTCCTGTAGCATGCCTGTTAGTTAGGTCAGTGAACCTGCTGGCCTTTCCTTGCAGGGTGAATTGCCTTCACTCAGGACTGTCTGGGGAGCAGTGGATCTGTTGTGGCATTTGCAAAAAAAAAAAAAAAAAAAAAAGGGAAGTGGCTGTATCTGTTTGCTTCCCTTCCCTCTGGGAGGACACAGGCTGTGTGTCCTGGCTTCTGTACCTGTAGAACAAACATGAATACAGTCTGTACCAAAATTAGGGTCCTAGGACCAAAACTTTTAGGCTTCTAGTCAGCGCTTAGGAACAATCACAAATTAAATTGGTCCCAGTGCAGTTCTCATAGGTTGCGTCAGACTGAACTCTCTGCATTTTGGGAGAGGGTTGCAGAGCCTGTACAAATATCTATGTAATTCAGATCAACACTGCTCATATTTTAGGCATCTCCCATCAGCTTTCACTGGCATGGTTCTGAATGATCCCTGTGGCCTAAAGCAGAATAGTCTGTTGGCATGGTGTGAGAATTGAATCTTCAGGATCTGTAGAGTGCCTTACAAATGAAGCAGAGTAGATGCAAGACCCTGTGCAGTGTTCCCATGGCCTTCAGGTACTGCTAAGGAGCACAAAGTATGGATTTGTAATGACTCCTGAAACAGCCACTCACAAGAAGTATGTAGAAAATACCCAGATCTGAGTGCATTTGTCCAAGAGGAAGGATGGCAAGAGCCTTTTGGAGGTATTTATGGAGTAAAAACAGTGGGAACATCTGTACATTTGGCCATGGTGTTATGCTGGGCAAAATTGCTAGGTGGGGTGGGATGTTACAATTGTTCCCATGGGATCTCTTTTGCTGGCAACGGTATGAAGACAGAGAAGAAAGAGGCTGTTAGTCTTGTCCTCTGATAAGTTGAGAGCTGTCTTCATGAAGACAAAATTAATCAAAAAAAGGTAAAAAGGTGAAGGAAGAAGCATAGGAGTATTGAGAAAAAAGGCTGTTTTGCTAGCATGAAGTGTGCTCTGTGACTGGGAGGGGGAAGAAGGGGCTCTTGTGACACAGTGATCTGTGGGAGGAGGATGGCTCCGAGCAGTGTGTGGGGCTGTGCCACGTGGAGCAGCATTCCTGACGAGCTGGGTCTCAGGAGAGCCATGGTGGCCGTGGGGCTGTCCTGTGAGCCCTGCACAGCACGAGGCTGTCGGGGCAGCTCGGCCACTGGGAGCCAGACCATTCCAGCTGGCTTTGAGGGACCACAAATTGTTGCTGCGTCACAGCAAGGGAGCCTTCCGCCAGGTTTGGTTTTCCTTTGTGAGTGAGATGTGGGCCCTAGATAGACATCCAAGCATTTCCTCTCTGCAGGCTCTTTGCAGCCATTTCCAATCTGAGCATTTCCATCTGAGGCTCTTTGTTTGGGGACTGTGGTCCTGGGGCTCATTCGGTAAATCTGGGGTAAGAGAAAGGGCTCTGACTCCCTGAACTCTGCTTTAGTCCAGATTACTCACGTTGAGAATCTGGCCTTGCCCACCACTTTAATATCCTGTTTCTTCAGCATGTGCCTCTTACTATTGTTTTCTCCACATTCCTGCCAAGGCAATTTGTTTCCATCATGTGACCCAAGTGCAAATTTTTACCAGATAACACAGAGGAAGGTGTCCCCTCTACAGTTCTGGAACTCTTCTGTCCTGACATATTCCCCTCGGGGGATTCCAATTCTGTGCACCTCATAAGCATCAGTTTTGCACTTGAAAAAAAAAATGATTATGTCTCTGATTATATTTTACACTTGAAAAATTTCTTTAGGTGGGATTTTATTAGTGATCACAAGACAGGATTTTATTAGTAATCACAAGACATGTCCATAACCTTGGATTTGAAAATGCTCAGACTTTAGCAGCGTGGAAGAGTGTTTGGCAGGAATGTTATATTGCAAGTCAGTGGCTGCAATGGCTCATTTTCGTCTTTTCTGCATTAGGTACTGGAGGCAGCAGAAGCTAAACGGAAGCTAAAATGGACAACTAAGCAAAATTTTGAGGTATGACTGGTTGGGCGAGACAGTCACATTCTTGGAGCAATAAATAGCTCCTTCCAGATCATGATGTGCTTGCAGTGTTGAGGAAGCAATAACATGGGACTGGCCCAAGTTAATGATATATATTAAAGGAGATTATGCAGATATCAAGGACATGTTTAGTAAAGCATCTATTGTCTGCATCTATCACCACAACACTCTGGCAAGTGTTGGGAAACATGGAAAGTGTGAAGTAGGAGGAGAAAAACGCCATCTGCATTTGTTGACTGCTTGTTGACAGCAACCAAGACATTTGCTGAATGCTTTAAAAATTTTGTAATTAATTGTTGGGATTGTATATGTGCCACCTATAAAATCCATTCTAACCATGCTTCTGGCTGCCAGAGTGGGGAAGGATGTTGCAGGGAAGGGATGTGCATCTTCAAGTGAGTGTGCATGTGAAGAACAAGGAGCCAAGATGCTTAGCACCGAAGCCTTATCCCAGAATAATCTGGGCTACAGAATGATCTTCACAAGGAAACAGAGATTGACTTTTGATGGTGGCAGGAGAAAAGCAGATGTGTTGGAAGGAGGTACCATGAGCTAGGCTGGAGATCTGAGTCCTGATGGACACGTGTCACCCACCATGAGTGGGTACCCCCAGCTCAGCTGGATCCCTGGCAAAGGTCAAAGTGCTGAGGCAGATGGGGTGTCTTCAGTTTGGGTCTGATTCAAACTTTGCTAAAGTTTGTGGAATGAAGCCAATCAGCCATGGATAAAGGGCTTTAATGACTATTTATTTTTCTAACATTTATATTGTAATTAACCTGCCATTTCTTAAAAACAAAGACTCCTCCCATCCCCCAAATTGCCATCAATCCTTCCAACAGGAGCATGCTGCAGTTTAATGTAAATTGGGACAAGGAGTGGGTGTGGAGCCATGCCAACACAAATGCTCATTTTTACAAGCCTAGTCCTGAATGGGGGATGGAGCAGTTCTGTAAGTTGTGTTCTCTGTTGCTGCTTAGGTTAAATTTTGAGCAGTTTTAGTTGTCCTGTCACTTTGTTAGTTACTCTCTTGTAAATCAAATGGACTGTTTTGCTGTTGATGTGTTGAGTACTAGAACAAGCACAAACAAGAGATTTTGAAACTGTATTTCAGTCCTGAAAAGGTGGCAGTTGTATCATGATTTACAGCTCCTATTTGGTGTTTTTAATTGGGAATTTACACGACAATTTGTGGCTACATGATTATGTTAAGATTATCTTATAAAAGATCTAGGACAGTTGTTTGTGAAACCCTGGGGGCACATACCAACCTCCTTAGTTATCTAACCAACTGTTGTGCTCCTCGGTTAAAAGAGTGGGGCCTTAAGAAGTGGTTTGATCTTCCTCTGAGAGGTTAAAGGTCGAATGACTCATAAATGAAGAAAGAGTGATTTAATCGAAGGAACCTGTGCTGTTATTGTAAAACAATATTCACCAGTGATGGTACACTGCTGTATAAATGACAAACTGCACAGCGATGGAAGTTGTTATTACATCATTGGAAACTTCACCTGCACTACATTTATGGCTCCATAAACATAGGTTTATTTAACAGCTGCGGGAACACCTATGGCCATTTTGTGTTAAAGGTCAGGAGTCCTAAATTTCAGTTTGCATGTTAGTGTTCATGGGTGAGGTTCATAAAATACTATGACTAGCAGTAAGTGATCAGAATATAACCAAAAAGTAATGTTGAGACAAATGTGCTAACACAACCGTTTATGCTGTCCTGTGTTCCCTTGAAGGGCTTGGGAGGATTGTTTGTTTGCTGAGGGCTGCTCTGAAAACAGATCTATATCTCTTGGTCACAACTCTGTCTTCCTCTCAATGGGCGCCTGCAATTGTTCCTGCCACCAAGTTAGACTCCAGCAGAGGTCTGCCTTCTAGGATATTTTTAAAGGGGGGCAGTCAACTCCAGCCTATTTCAGAATATAAATTGAAGGCAGTCGTACATACAGCAGCTGCTCCTCAGTTCCTTTGCCAAACTAGATGATTAAAAATATTAATATTTATTCTTGAAGTTGCCATGTTAAACTCTGGGGCAACTGGCTGACTGAGCTGCAAGCTACATATTGCCAAGTGCACCAAATAAAGAAAAATTAAAAGGAAAATAGTGTGTACTAATGTAAATACTTTTCACATGAGAGTGTGGTTTTACGCAGGTGGTGTCTCGTTGCAGTAGGTCCTTCACGGGAGCACTTGGCCACTCTGTAAAGGATAAAAAATAACTGCTGAGTGAATAATTCTTTTTTGTACTCTTGAAGCATTTGAAAAGTTAAACTGGTCTCCATTTGGAGATTAAATTGCATATATGCTGTGGGAGAACAGGAATCTCTCTCTGGTTTGTGCAACATTGTTCTTTCTCAGCTCTTTTCCCGTGGCCTTGTTTAACTCATGCCACACATGAATATTCGAGTGCTCCTTTACATTCCCCACCCTTGTTATTGCTTCAGGTGTTGTACTGTTGCTCAGTGAATGGTAGCAGATTTTTAACAAATTTGCAACAGCAATCTGGACTACTGAAAGGATTATGACTAAACCAATAAATTGCTATTGTCTGCTTTCATCACACGACAGATTCCCATAACCCAGTCCAGTGTGGCTGAAGATTTTATGCTGATGAAGATTTTATGCTGATAAAGATTACTGGGTTTACTTACATTTTAGAAACACTATTGTTCCATTAGATTCATAAATAATTGTTAGTCAAAGATCAAACAGAGATAATTACTGTTTTTTTGCACTTTTGGAACACAGATGAGATGATTAGAAAAATCCAAAAAGATATGAAGCAATAGAAAAGCTTCTCTTAAGCAATATCAAACATATCTTTCTTGTTCAACAGCATTTTGTATCTCCATCAATAATCTCTCCAATGGTCATATAATTAACTATGCTAATAATGCTTCTTTTAGTCTTTTTATTACTATTATTGCTGTGAACCTACTTAGGAGCAATCCACTGTAATTAGTAATTAATCTGATGGTTGTGTTGCCCTATGCAAACGTGAGATGGAGCATGTTGATGTAACCACAGCAGCTCAGTCTGTGCTGCAGTGCTGCTGCTGCCGTGCGCCCAGGCTGCTGCAGCTCTGCCTGCAGCTCCTGCTGCCCCTGCAGTGCCCGGGGGGGGGTGGCTGCAGGCTCCCAGCTGCCTTCCTGGGGACAGGGGCTGGGGACAGAGCAGCCTGTGTGTCACCTTGTCAATCTTGCTTGGCCGCCGTCAGCCCCTGTGCCTTGAGAGCACTTCCCGGTGCCATCGTCACCTTGTCGCAGCAACACTGGAGAGGGAAATGCACGACTGGCTGGCTTGGGCAGCAAGTGTTCCTGTGAAATGAATCTTTGAGTCTTTAAATTGGAAGTGTTCCCACTTGGGTTTGGTGTTTCACATGGAAGCCATTTCTTTCTCACTTTCTAAACATTGCCTTTGATTCTCTTTTCTTTAAATCTCCCAATTATCCTCATCTATTCACTCGTGTTTGCTCTGGCAATCTTGTAATGCTAGCATTTGCCAACGTCCCACTTTTTTTTTCTTAGTTTAGAGTAGGAAACAAATGTGATAATAATTGTTGGCAAGTAGTGATGTTCTTGTGGCGATTGTGCTGAGCACTAACAGCAAGGGAGAGGTGAAGAGAATTCCCACTTTAAAGTGTTTCCTTTTTTTAATTATTGCTCATGGCCCTTCAGTATTAGAATTGCCACCATGGATTTTTTTGCAGAGAGTAGATGGTAATGAAAATTAAAATGTAAAATATCTTTTAAAGAGGTATTGCAAGCCATGACTTAAGCTCCTGAACCTTGGGAATCCAGTCTTGCCTTGGCTTCATCTCCTTATCATCATTCCTTGTTGCAACAATGCAGCAGTAGGTACTGATCTCTCATTCTCAGCGCACATTGTAATTATTTTCCTCATTTTATACCACAGCTGAAGGTTTCTGAAATTCACTGTCAGAAAATGATGTGTTTGTGTGTCCCTATCATAACTCTTATCCTTCTCTAAACAAGACTTACAACAGAGCATTCAGGAAACAGATGCGGATGCTGCCAAAGCCCAGTGGACTGTGAAACGGCTCTAAGTCACTGTAAGGAAAGTGATATTAAGCCAGAGAGTGGAAAAATTAGTTTTAAATGTTCTGTAATCACATATAAGTGTAAAAGCTGAAGGCACAAATCAGGTTTAGGATAGATAGTGCTATTCAGAGCTAAAATTCGTAGAAAAAGGCAAAAATATTTTTTTGATCCAGTACTTGCAACATGAAGCCTAAACCTGCCTAATCCTGGCTCCACATAATCACCAAAATACCTGTCAAAAGTCTGTCTATCGGGAGGTATTTGACACTTTGTAAGTGTCCCTGAATTATCTGTCTTAGCAACACACACCTCTGCTGAGCTGTGCAAATACAGCAAAAGGTAGGGTTCTGGTGAAACCAGTATTTACACACTATCTCAGTGTTGGAAGTAATTAATCTTCAACTGTATGAGGCTCTTTGTGATGTAAAGCAAGTGCTGACACTTTTGTGTAAACATGAAGATTAGCATATTTACAAACTGGTAGATGTTACTTTGATCAGCGGCTGCTTGCACTGGAAAGGCATGCTGGCATGTGGGTTTGCTCTTCATGTGACAAAGACGTCTAATCCTTTTACACTATTCTCAGATCCATATTTAGAATTCTGACTTGTGTTTTCTCTATCCACTTGAGCTCACTGTTTGGTTTGTTTAGCAGTGTTCATCCACTCTTTATACTCACCAGTGACTCATTCCAGTTTGTTTTCTTTGCAAAGCAAGCAGTAAAATTCCAAAGTAGTAAATGACCTGGGTGAAAAACCCTTAAACTCCTTTCGATTTAATTACTAAAGCAAATTGGAAACACTTGCAGTCAGGCTTTTTGATGGCCAGTATAAGGATCTTCACTGTTTTCTTTCTGGCTTTTTAAGTAAGTTAGTGTGAAAATTAGCCAACCAAGCTCCAGCCTACTTCTAATGCTTTTATATCAAGACATTTGTTTCTGTGTACGTTTAAACTCATCTAGAAGACTTTGAAAGACGCATCCTAGATGGTTGTTTTTGTTCACTGTAATTTAATGGTAAACTGTAAACAATACATAATTCATTTTAGTGCAAATTATAGCTTTACATACTCTAAACTGGTTAGTGACAGGGCATCTTGTGGTAACAAGATAATGACCCGAGCAGGTTGGAACAGGCTGGGTCTTATCTTTTAAGAAGCATGAAATAATGTTATGACATTGTCAGCATATTGTCTAACATGCTGGGATGCTAGCAGCTCATTACTTACGTGCAACCCATCAGTCTGAGTAAACGATTGCAAGATTGGCCCTTCTAGGTGTACCTGTGCTGGCAAGACCGAGCACGCCAGCGGCCGCGGAGCAGAGGAGATGTGTGGCTCAGGTGGGCCCACACACGCTCGCACAGGAAAGGTGAGACTGCATCCGAGGGGTGGGTGGGGTTCAGCTGCTGCTCTCAGTGCCAGGGCCTTCGTTTGAGCGCTGAAAGCAAATTCACTCAGCCTCCCCACAGTCGGCGGAGATGGTAGATAGATCTGCTTGTCTGGGAAGCTTTCCTGCTTTCCTCTGGCGAACTGGAGCTTTGCCTCCATCCTCAGGCATACCTGTTAATGTGTCAAAGATGAGGAAACTCCTTCTCACCAGCCCATTGTGTTCTAGAAGGTGTGACATTAAATCCCGATGCTTTAGCCGCTTGACCTGGCTCCTATCCACACACTAAAACCTCTGAGCAGATTTTAGGGATTTGACTCAGTTTCCATTGGACAACAACTCCCAGTGATGAATGCACGATTCGGAGACACAGCTGCCACCCTGTTGTTTGCCCCTATAGCACAACTGGAATGACTACTCCAGCATTTTACCAGTGGTTTAAGCTCATTAATTAATTACAAAAAAATACTAAGCTTATTTGTTTTTAAAGTTCAGATACTGAGAGCATCCCCTTCCGGCCCAGAGTACAGAGCTGCAATTGCTGTTGGTAGAGTGCAGCAGGCACCTGGTGGCGGCAACAGCTTCTGTGAGATTGACTACAGCCCTCGGTGGCTGTTGTCTGCCTTACCCAGACCTGTGGGCTCTCCATGCAAGATGAAAAGTAAATCTTAGCCATCTCTGTGTCTTTCAAATAGATCAGAGTGATGTATAGTTTCATGTACCAAAGGAATTTTCATGTACCAACTTTCCAGCCAAGCAGGACATCTATGCTTGCAAGGTTGGCTTGAGTCTCTCTGGTGGGATATTAGACTTTTAACTTTGTTAAGAAACAGCTGTGAATAACACATAAGAAAGACATATAATGTCTTCTGTACTACATTCATTTTTCCAGCGCTGGTATCTCACTGAGCATTTTCCCCTTGAAATATTGCAGTCTGTAGGCTGCAGTCACACGTATTTAGAGAAGGTTTAGTTGCATGGAGCTGCCCCCTTTGTATCTAACATATGAACAATAACAACAGGATCTGTGTTTTGATTTCTTGTTAAGCGAAGTAAACAGGTGAAGTGCTCAGAAAGAAAACTGATATACTTTTCTTGCATTGCTTGCCGAGCATCACACGTATGTTAGATCTATTACTGATTAAAACTCTTGTTAAACTGAGGATCAAAAAGAAAGCTCGACACCTCATTTAGCTCTTTTCATGACTGGATTAGCCTAAATAGAACAACTTGCCTGTATGGGAACAGCACAGGCACCTAATTTTAAAGATATTTTCCTATCTAGGCAGAGAAACTGTGAGTAAAGTATTTAAATCAGGAGGAAAATATTTTATTTGGTTTCAGTTATGAAAATTAAAAAATTATTGAATGAAATCTTGACCCCACCAAAGTAATAAAATTTTTTCCATGGTTTTCAGTGAAGCCTAATGTACTTTCTATCAATATTTGAGGGGGGAAAAAAAACCAACAACTTTTGCAGGTTATATTGTTACTTATTTTAAATGGAATAGTTGGTTGCACATTTATGAGCTAATATTGTATTAACAGAAGCCTTTCTAAGTATATATTAATCTCTGTGGTTTACTAAAAGCTTTCAATATGTCTGGATTACTTTCAGCTTAATAGACAGATTAGAAGACAGGTAGCTGATGTGCTAAACAAAATGGAATTTAGTTTGTTTTCCTCTCAATGTCATTATTTTTGTCTTCATTTTTTTCCGCATTGCAAGCGTTCAGCACTTTTGCAACTTAAACACGTGAGCAGACAGGGAACAGTCCACAGCCATAGTGGAAAATAAGCCTGGATCCCTCGGGCTTTCAGTCTGATTCCCTCCTGCTTCTCCTGTGTTTCTGAACATGGGCACAGTAAGAGCCTTCTCGGGGTTGCTGAGCCTGGGCTCTCCTGCGGACCCAAGCAGATATTAGCCTGGTGACAAGCAAGCAAGGTAGGCTTGGACCCTCAGGATTACAGCCTGACTAGGGGCTGAGAGAGAGGAGGAAATGTCTACAAAGGCTGTGAAAATGGAATAGAGTCTCGGGGAAGTTGGGAGCTGCAACAGCCCCGGATCACAGGATTTGGGTCTGGCAAGCTGATTATTCAGCTCTGCAACACTCAGAGTCCAACCATGAGCATCATATGAACTTTGATGTTTTTAATGTTGTCCGTGGCTGGGCTGCAGGCAGCAGGACTGACCCTTTTATGCTCTCACAGGTCTTTTTTTTCCTGACAGTTTTATGGGCATAAATAGATAAAAGTCTTCATCTTAGGAAAAGCATGTATTTAGGAATTTTAAGATACTAATTTCATGTTGCCCTAGAGCATTTTCTGCAAATGTTAGCATGCACATACTATTTCTGGTGATTAAAGCAGAGTATTTTGACTTTAAAGTGGCATCTTCTGAATAAATGTGTCTTCAAATGATTTATGCATGCCATTAGGATTTAGTGCTGGTAGTTGTCCTGGGAAGCCTGATCTGGTCTTTCAAGAGTTGCCTTAGCTTTATCAGTCCATTTACATGTGGTCATATTTCAACCTCCAGGAGCTTTAAAATGTTTAGTACACAGAACACAAATTTAAGCCTGTGTTTGTTTTTATTGGTGGAACCTCTTTCCTTTCTTCAACATTCTCAAATGTTCCCTGGTTTAAGTAGAGTTATCTAAGGTAATCCACTCTTGCCCTTACCAGGGATATTCCACTTTGTTCATAAGCACATAACATAACTCTAGTCCCCTGTGATTTCATTGTGAAATTAAAACCCAGACACTCATCCAGATGTCTTAGAAGATAAGGGCAGACCTAATCCATGTGTCACAGAGGACTTGAGGAGCAGGAATTCACCTATACATCATCACGTTGTTATTAGCCTGGACCATGGCAAGCCCAACACAAACATTTTCCACAGGGCTTGCATTCAGGCTTGGCAGTGTTAAGAAAATACCCTCCAGCAATGTGTTATTTTAGGCTGAAACAAAAGTAGACATGAATGGCAAGAGGAACAGAGAAGTATTGTTTTTATTTTCAATGTGAACCCATAACTTGTGTTAAATGAAAATCTAACCAACTAAGATGTAAATACCATCGTGTTCAAATGAGCTATCAAATATCAACACATTTATTTTGTGATGGAGCACTGATGCTTGTCTTAGGCACTATGGGAAGGGCAATTTAGATAGTAGAAGCCAAAAGCTTTATCTGATTAAAACTGATATGATGATTGATTTTGACAGAGAGAAGTCACTTCCATTGCAAAAAAAGAAGGCAACAAAAACATTGTGCATTTTTCATTAATATGAATGGTGGCAATGAAATTAGAAACAAAATGTGGGCTTCTGAAAGAGGCAAAACTTTGCCTCTGTTTTTTGCAGTTCTGCCACAGAAGTTGCCCCAAAGCTTCCATAATTATTTTATAAAATCCCAGGGTTAAGGATGAGAACCCACAGGAGGTGACCTACCCCGCACAGCCTCCCATTTCTGTCTGTTCCTGCCCTCACTTGCTGTTTTTCCATCTTGCCCCGGGGGCACTCCCAAAAGTGTGTAGAGGGATGCTACAGGATAGCAAGGAGCAGAGTTTGTGATGAAAGCAGCAAACTGGGATTTAGCTGGTTTGGATTCAGCTCCCGCCTGTTCCACAGATGTTCTGCATAGCCAGCCGTGGCATGCTCTGTTTTCGACAAAATTCATCCTGTGCCGAGAGCCAGCGAGAGCCTTGGATGCCATCTGATGCTGGGAGACAAACAAGGCTCACCCACTGGTTGAACATTATACAAGTATATTTAGAAAACTCTGATGGCGTGTCAGCTTGGTGGTGTCCTTCAGAGGGCTGAGCCTCGTGTTTGCAGTCAGTGCCTCGGCGCTGCCTCCCGCCAAGCAGGAAAAGTGCACGGTTCTCCGCATTAACGTCTGTGAAATACTGCTGTGATGGAAGGGACACTTCAGTGCAGGTCTGTTAGAGAAGGAAAGCCTATGGCTTTCAAGTGAGCTGCCCAGAGTTTATGCACTGATTGGATAGTTGGAGTCTCACAAGTGTGAAAAAGGGCCCTTGAAAAATCTTCAGAAACAAATTAAAAGTTGTAACAACAAATTCAGAGGGATGTTATCGTGCTGGTTTTTTTTGTTTGTGGGTTTGTTTTTTGGTTTTTTTGTTTGTTTGTATGCTGTTTGGTTTTGTTTTTTTGTTGTTGTTTGTTTGTTTGTTTTTTAATATAAATATTAACAGAAAATTCATGCCCATGTATTTATGAAAACCAAAACTAGAAGAAAAGGATCAAGGCAGGACAGACAAACACTTTCTAAAATGGAATGTGGCTTTGATTTTTTTGTTGTTGTTTTTTGTTTGTGTTTTTTGTTTTTTTTTTTTTTTTTTTTTTTTTTTTTTTTTTTTTTTTTTTTTTTTTTTTTTTTTTTTTTTTTTTTTTTTTTTTTTTTTTTTTTTTTTGTTTTGGGAAGTGATCCAGGTTACCCTAACAGAAAGCAGAGACACTTTGTGACTGGGGTCTCTTTGTGCACAATGCAATGGCAAAGCAGTTCAAGACCAGTTCATCTGTGTGAAAATATGACCCTGTATGAGTCTGGAGGTCAATGAAACCACTGTTGATCTGCTTAGGGCATGCTGGTCACTGCTTTAGGGTCATTTTGATTTATGTGCTTGGATTTTCCACTTCCAGAGAATAAAATATGGGTAACTGTCTCTTAGTTAACGCTTATTTTTTGTTGGCAGCATGCACTTTTTTTCCAAATATGCATTATATGAAAAAGTCTGATAAATGTAATATAAGTATATAAAGAATGATGAATGTATTCACAGTGATAATTAGGAAAAAAAACCCCTTAAAATTGTAGCTTTTGGTTTTGGTTTTTTTGTTTGTTTGGTTGATTGGTTTTTTGGGTTTTGTTTCTTTTAAGCAATATACAATCTTCCCATCCCTCTCTGACATTTAAACATTGTAGTTTAAGTGTTTAACAGTTTTTGTAGTTTTACTTTTAAGATGCTCACATGAAGGATGAAATTGATGGTAATATCATTTAGTGGATGGGATAGTTGAGGCAGAGGCAGAATCAGCTAAAATAAATGTGTAGCAAACCAGAAAGTTAATGATTATTTACCTCCCTAACTCCTATCCAACTTCAAAAGTAAAATGAATGGAAGCTTTAAATGTGCTTTCGTAGTACAAAAATTGCAAATGCTTCCCTGCTGAGATGCCTTGGAAGTGTTGCCACAGATGGCCACGACTCCACAGAGAGCTTGACCTTCAATACCTCTTGAAGTCTGGTGGGGACTTCCAGGCCTTCATGGTGACCCTGGCACCAGTGCTGGAATGCCTTCCTGTGCATTTCACTGCCAGAAACTGGCACTAAATAACTTCCCACTGTACGGCTTGGCATGGCAAAGGAAGCGGATGAACTTTTGCCGTGTTTTTTTCTATATCCCTGTGATTAAGTACATTTAAAATATACCTGTGCCTTGACTTGTTTCATCTCATGAGTGTTAGTTCAACTAAATTTGTGGCTACAAGGGAAAATACATGTTATTTATGGAGAATAGGGAGAACAGGGATAAATACTGCAGAAATGTTTCTTTCTTTGTTATTAGTACCTTATTTCAGACAAACTGTTCACTCAAGGTTGTAAAAGTGAATGAGTGAGAGAAAATATGAAAAGTCACTTTGTTCAGACACACACAATTTCACTGAATCTTCCTTTATTCAACCTACATACCAGTTTAGTAATGTGGATAAATAAACACATTTAGGACTGTGCTGCAACCTCACCATTGTATTTCTTGTACCATTTGTTAGGGAGTTTTACAAAACCCAGAAGACTGGCTTTTGTTCTGTCTAGGCACAAAACATGGGGCTGAAGAGGCCACAATTATGAAATGTTCAACGTTTCTCACTATTTGCTCCTCAGAGTAGCTGCCTCACAAACCTTTTCCTTCAAGACATCCTAAAGGCTGTTTAATACTCTCTTAGTTGTCATTTCTGTCAGCACTCAGCACTGTGAAGAGTTGCTGAACTAAACCATATTAGCAGGTCTTTACAATTATTTGTAAACGCTGGAATACTCAGAAGATTATTGCAGTGGTACATCGCCTGTGGTGCCTGAGGGGAGCACAAATTGTGTCTTATCTGCAGGACTAGCACAGAGAAGGTGCTGTGGTGCTCAACCCCCTTCCAATCCCATCACTGGGATTGCCAGGGTACAATTTATATCAGTGAGCAAGATGGACACAGACTCTAACGTTAGAGCTTCGCATGAATCTGATGCATGGGAAATGGATTTTTTTTCTTAAATGGATAAAAATATCTCCTCATCTGAAACCTTAAACTGATGACATTTCAGAATTCCATTTGGAGAGATGGAAAAGAAGATGATCTGTGTTTTTTAAAACTCTTTCTGATAGATGGTGCTTCTTGCCCATACAGTTTGTTGAAGTACTACTGACACAAAGTACTTCAAACTTTTGGCTATGTGTCTGACTCCACAAAGGTTTGTCTATATTTAAGGAAAACTACTATTTTCTGAAACGTGTTACTTTGGGATTGTCAGGACTGGTATGTAGAAGTTAGGTTCCTAAATTCAAAGAAATGGTCCAGTTTTCAAAAGCACTGAGCAATCTCTGAGTGCCATGGAAATTGTCCAGGATTTAAAGCTCTGGGAAAAAGTCAGGCTGGTTGTTTTGTAACCTAAATTTAAGCTCCTATGTACTAAAAATGCCAAGGAAGAAATATCCCATATCATAAGCTGGTTCTTTAAAAAGAGACATACTTTTAACAACTGCTTAATTGAAAGCAAAGCTTATTTTCAGTACGATAGGAACACATTTATAGTTGTGATTGTTCCATCTTGTAATTTGCAACTTGAAAGGATATCAATTGTTGCATAACTCTGCTGGCCAGTGAACCATTTCCCCTGCCTCCTAAAGCAGAAAGTAAAATTTGTTTTATTCTTTATGGTTATATATATGTTTATTTATTGTCTATCTGCTGCTGGTATACCCTGTGGATCTGGGGATGGGAAGGACTGACTGTTGTTAAACACCCTCAACTCTCCCATACCAGGGCACCACAACAGGAGGCTGTCAGGAGCTTCCATCTGACTATATTGTGAGAAACTCCAATACTGCGTGTGCTGCCTGTGGTGGAGGCTGGAAATTTAGGGCATTATCTCACCAAAGAGCCTCTTTGATATGGGCTTCACTCGAGACTGCAGGTCCTAAGGGGAGCATGAAGGCTTCCTGCCCATAATGGGAGTGAAATGCTGCCTTGCTTCGGCTTGGGCTTTTGCTGCAGCATCGGGTGATGGCAGGTTTCATCACTGGATGGTGTATCCTGACACGGGCATGAGAGAATGTGAGCTGAGCTGGAGCACTGAAACCACGAGCAGGGCAGCAACCTGGGGGCTGCCAGGTGTGGTAGAGAGAGAGGCACCTGGGTGGGAGTGCAGACAGGGACAATCATTTCTTCAGGAAAATGATGCTTGAAAAGGGGTCCCTTGAAAGGCAAAGGGGTTTTAAAATGTGAGCTCCAATTTTCTGGCAATATTTTCATGTGTTTGGGTCTGTTTATTTATGCTCTCTCATGTGAAACATGGTGGAGGATGATGGTTTGTTTTCAGTCTGGGCAATTACTGTCACAATGCAACATCAGAGTGTAATTCACAATGGAAGTGACCTTGGCAGAGCTGCTCCTTTTGGAGCAGGAAGGGACATCAGATGGGAATTTCACAGCCTCCTGAGGGACCCTGTGGTCTGCCTGGATGTCCTCTGGGAATAAGGAGCACATCCTGACGGGGCATGCTGGCTGTGCTGGTCTCAGACAGTGCCAATGCTCTCAGGTCCCTTTGCCTGTTCCCATCTCTGTTCAGTTACTGTCACATAAAGTGAAGTACTGACTTTATGACCATTGTCCTCAGAAAGGGCGTATGACTTTTGTGTTTCTCTTCTTTTCTGTTTACTCAGAAGAGACTTTCCCAAATTTTCTGAACCATAAGTAGATGTGTCACCCCAAGGCCAGGACTGAGGAGTACCAGCCATCCTGTGACTGTGTGATTTGGCATGGCTGGCCCCACACTGGCACTTGATCCCGTTGGGCATTTCTTGCCAGGTCCACGAGGTCTTGCCATCCACGGTGGCATGGCTTTTGAGTCCTGTTTAATTTTTGTCTTTCAGAGTTGTTGAGTTGGCCCATCCAAGCCTTCTATGTTTAATTTTTTCTATAAACTCTCCAACTCCTAGAGTATATGAGAAGCTTAGCTATTAATAAATGTTTTCAGGCTTTGGAAGGGTAAAAAAAAAGCTTCTGAGTGTGAATTTCAAATGCGAACATTGCAAACAAATACAGTGAACCTTTCCATTCATTGAGCTTTAACATCTGGTTTTCTAGGGCATCATTTCTGACTTGTGAATGTTGGAGGTTTGAGGCTGCATTTGTGTTGCTTGGCTTGATGCATTCCTGGGAGATTTATTTCTACTCTCTGTGCATTTAGCTACAGCCTAGGCAAAGCAAGAGAATCTATTTTTTGTTTTAAGGTTCCTCTTTACCCTTACTTTAGCTCCAACCTTTCTTCCTTTTGGGATAATAATTTGGCTATTATTCTGAAATATACATTCACTGCTGAGTATAATTATTGGTGTTAAGTTGTATAAATCACTGAATAAGTGTATACAAATTGTCACTGGATGAACTGGAGGGATATTCTGATAGTAACATGTAAAGAATTAGAAGGAAAATTAGAACACATAATATTTTTGAATCTGCATGCATTTTGTGAATCTTTGCATATACATAAGTTCTTGTCTAATTTTTTTTCTGGTGTCACATGTATGTTGCCTCCTCTTGAAAGTATAGGAGGAATTTAAAGCTTTCTATGAATTTTAAAAAGAAAGAAGTTTTTACTTCTATTGTAAAAGGTCTTGGTTATAGCTGTTATGGAAAGTAACAGGAGATGGAGGTTGACATCCAAAGTCAGTGGTGTCAAAACCAATGAGATGGTCATCAGTTTTGTCAGAGGACACAGTTTTACTGACTTCTAATTAAACTTTTAATTTCTGATTAATAACAAGATATGTACTGATTTCTGGATCATTGCCAAAGACTCTGAAGTCTTGTAAATTCTATTTTACAAGTTTTCTAAAAGAGAAAAGACAAGAACTCTTTTCTCCAACCTGGTAATGTGTGACTATAACACCAGTAAAAGGATCCTTGAAGTGTTTTCCTTTACACAAACAGAAATCATTTAAGTATAAGCCACGAAAGAACCATACCTGAGAGATTTAAGATGATTTGTTGTTTGTGCTATGCTGGAATTTTTTTGTTTCAGGAGTGTTTGTCTTATAGCTCACGGTTGAAGTGACCCTCTTAAATCTACCATTAAAACTTGAAATGACACAAGCCTGAATCATGCAGGCAAAAGGGCATTACCTTGAATTTGTGTTCTTGAGTCTCTTGGCATGGGCAGAACCCCCAGAAAATAGTTTCAGTCACTGGAAGTGTTCACAAATACTACCAGTGTGTCATTGTAGACCACAGCCTGAACATGTCTTCTCTCCTACCCAACAGTAGGCTCATGTTGGAACAGGTCCAGTGCTTTGATGAATTACAAACCTGTAAAATATTTCTTTCCCTCTGCCTGTGGTAACTGCTCTTTAGCCTGGCAGCGAGACCAGGTACAAATAAGCCCCTGAGGCTGACTCACGGGCAAATCTGCTGTGCGTGGAAACAGGGGCTGTGCCATGAGCCAGGCACTGCTCCTCGGCCACGTACCGCAACGTGGTGCCAAAGGGTGGGGAGAGCCCTGTGCTTGACACCAGCACACGTGTGCTGCTTCTTGCCAGAGCAGGTGGGCAAGGATAACCTCAGCTGGGAGCAGGGGAGAGGGCTCAGGCAGGGTCAGGCAGGGAAAGGCGTTCCTGGCACTTTGCTCCTGCGCTGCACGGGGAGAGCAGTGCCAAACAACACATGGGCTGTTGGCATCTCCAGTTACTTCTACTTCTGCAAGTCAGGAACCATTCCTCTGAAGCCAATGGCACCTCATTAACATTAAACTGATGTGAATAAAAGGCAGTTGGGACATACATGTTTCCATACCTTTTTACCGTTGGGTCTGATTCTACTTTTATTCACACCGGTTTGATATTGATACAGCTCCTCTGGCTTTCATGACATGAATCTGTGTTTAACCCGGATCAGAAAGATCTCAATCAGCTTCATTTACTTCAAAAAATATGTGCCTAGAGTTGTTGGGAAAGGTTGGGTCTGTAAGAGAATAGAAGATGGGAAATAAAAATAGGAAAGGGATAAAGAAACAGCTCAAGGATGGGGCTTTAAATTTCTTCTCTCTGCCTACAGTTTGTTGCCTTTGTTGGTGAAAAACGAGAGAGATGAAAGAAGGGAATGTCTCTTGAGTTAGAGGTTGTCTTTGGGCTGAGCAAAGCCCTGTGGTAGAAGCATGTTAGTCCTCCTTTCCTTATTTCAGCTGTTCTGTGTGTTGGGAAAAAAACCCACTTCTTTGTTTTTTTCCAATACAAAATAGGAAAGGACAATAAGGAAACAGAGCAGATTATTTTTTTCCCAGCTTGCCTTAGGGTTTCCTGGAATTTTTGCTACTGTACATTTATTTAAAGTAACTCTATCTGTTTAAATACATGCTGATCTTTGGTTGCTCTGAGATCAGAATCAGCCCCGAAGAATGCCTTTTGCTCGCAGTCATTTTTGTATTGTCAGTCCTTCCTCGGCGCCCCCCGCCACGCTGACCTCCGGGGTATCAGGTGACAGCAGGATAAACTGCAACACATGTGGGCCGGGCAGGCAGTGAGTCATGATCTGAACCAATACAGAAATTGGGATCTGTTGTCAATCTCCTGGAAGATGACAAAACAATCTGCTTCCAAATGAAGGTAGATGTAAGATAAATTCTGTGCCTGCTATTATATTTTCTTGGCATTAGCCAAATGCTCTAAGTGTTTTGTGGTTTTGTCACCACCAATTATGAACTAAAATAACATCAAGTGCTGCAGAGTGCCATGATCCAAAACTCCTCTGTCTCTTCACAGTGACATTGTGAATAAATAAAATCAGCTCCAGTGATTCATTAATTCATGTTTAATAAGGCTTTGCAAAGTTATGTCAGACACTTGGAAAGGATGTTTGGAACTAAAAGCTCAATCCCTCAGTGTCTAACCCAGACGAACTGCCTCCTTAATTTTGCTGAAACAATATGTGCAGCGAAGGGTTTGTTAGAGCTCTGGAAAGTTTCTGTTGTGTGCACTATTTAAAAATTCTGTGCAATTGTCATCATTATGTACCCAAAATGAAAACAAGCCTTTATAGTGAAACTTGGGACATTATGCAATAAACTGAAATTTATTGTTTAATTCTCCAACCAAGCTTTTGCATAACAAATGGAATAAATTAAAATTTTTTGTTGGCTGTCTCAGTTTCACAATAAACATATTTTTATTTGGGTAATGTGTGTATATCATGAAAATATTTCAAGAAAAAATGAATTACTCAAATGGAACAGCTTTGTTGTAAATTATGCTGCAATTTTTTTCCTTAAATGTAATTTATATAACATTAATTTGTTAGAACTGGTAAGATGCTTGAAGCTTTAAAAAAAGGTAAAATCATTTACTTTTTATTGTCTAGACTCTATGTAAGCCATTGCTAATTAATACTGCCCTTTCTGGTGACTTTGCAGCAGGCAAAGCAAGCAAACTCAAACAAACCAATTATAAATGATTTTTCAATGCAAACTTTTAACAGTGTAGCCTAAGGGCTTGCTCAACATACAAGTGCAATTTAGAAAACATAAGTTTTAACTAAGGTCAGGATATATCAGACCATGATGGATGTACATGTAAAAACATCTGACTGTGGAATGACAACGTTTTCTCCAAGACTAAGCAAAATGTTGGTGGCAGTGATAAGTGAGATGAAAAATAGCCTTGAATGAACTGACTGGAAGGTTTGGGCTTGACATTTGAGTTGCTGGTTTGGGCTTTTTTTGAGTGTGTGCTGTTTTTGGGTTTCTTCAGAGTTTTGCAAATCTGACTTCCTGGGATGCTGCAAGAACCATAGTTTGGATTTTAGACCTATTTTCTACAGCAGAGAAATTCAAACTTTTAAACACCATCTGCTGCCTTGGGTCTCAGGTAGAATTGATCCCCCTTCCTTCTGTTGCCAGCTGCTGCAGCAGAGCCCCCGTGCCGTGGGAGTTGTGCCACACGTCCCCTCTGCCTGCACGTGGTGTGGCACTGGCTGCTGTCAGTGACACAGCTCATCTGGCTTTGTTTTTCCAGCTACTGAGTGGAAAACGTCATGGCCCTGTGATGCAAAGCACTGTCCCACTGCCACAGGTTTAAGCTTGTTCACCATTTTGGGGGAAAAGTCTGTGGAGAAGATCCATGTTAGAATAGGTGGTGGTTGACTGCTCCACGCTGTCCTTAAGGCTCTTCATCCTTATTGTCTGTCTTTCAACAGCCTGAGTGAAGCTGGCACAGGCTCACATCATGCGCTGTGTCTAATTTGGTGGAAGCAGTCACATGCCCACAGTGTGATCTGTATCAGATTTGTATGGCTGAGTCATCTGGTATCAATTCTTGTGGAGCGAAGGCTCCATAGCTGCAAACCCTCACGTGTTCCCGCAGCTCCCGCTCCTGTCTTGTAACTCATTTATCATAGCCCTGCTGTAGCCCTGCTCCTCTGCCCATTTCCCAACTCACCCCACACCTCTTCTGTAGCTCAGGAATATCTTTTCCCAGACACACGTGCCATCTCAGCAGCCCAGGGAGTCACACAAGCTTTGTAAATGATCTCTGAGCCTCTGACTCTTTGCTGTTGTCATTGCATCCCTCTTTCTCCTTCAGGAAGCCCAAAGCTTAACCTTCCTTCATAGGTGGTGTCTCCACAGCCTCTTGAAAAGAGAACAGAGAACACTGGTTCTTATTAACCAGCTTCCACGTCTTTTCAGCTGAAAACTGTTGTCCTGGTCATCAACACACCACCCTCCATGTCTGCTCCTGGCTCCTCCACTCAGAAATGAAAGACAGCACACCCATGGCTCCACAAAATGTGCGTGGAAACCATACACTGGACATACAGGCTCTCACTGAAGGTTTATCATTTTGTTGAAACAAAAACTGATTTTGTCAATGAAGTAAAGGCTCATAAATTTTATTTTTAGTAAAAACACTGCCTCCTTCTATATTTACTAGAATTCCGACCTTACTAATCAAACAGTGTATGTTCATAGCTGTTGGCAAAACCCAATGGATGCTACTTGGAAAAATAAAAAATCACTGCTTAGTTGAATTAGAAACATTTATAACATCTGCAATCACACTTGTTTGTTCTCTCTTCTTGTGAGCAAAGTTGTTCCACTGGTGCGGTCTCCCCTCTTTCTTCCTTGTCGTCTATAATTATGTGGAAGGGATTAATAATCATGCATTTTATCCAGCGTCTCGGCTTGATGACAGGGCATTGTTTAATGAGAACACAATCAGTGTCCTGGCTCTTTGGGAGAGCTAAGGCAGTGCTCACAGTGGAAATCATTGAAAATAAACATGTGAAAGCCTAAGCGCTCTTTAATAACTCCTTCTGCTTGTTTGGTTAGCAATTTTGATGATTTTGTCCGTTGTGCCTGGCTCTGCTGCTGCAGAGGCATGGTTATTTATGGTGCTGGAGAAAGTTATGATCTCCTTATATAAACTACAGGACAGAGGGAGAATATAGTCAGTTCTGAGTCACAGTAAGTGTTTAGTTCTGCAGCTCTAACATCATTAGATGAAGAATTGGCCGTTAGACTCAACCAGAATTATTAGGATAGTGGTTAGGATGCTGATACACCAAATACCCAGAAAACCTGTAGATCAGTTATCCAGGCAGTCTTTGCCCTGTCCATGGCTTTTATTTCTGCTTAGGTATTTAGTTTATATTTTCTAGTGGCAAGATGATGTTACAAAGTGGCACTGCCTGTGTGTTGGAAGCAATTACTGGATTATTTCCTTCTCAGAGGTGCCATGGGTTGATATCCAGAGCTTGGGACCATATGTGCTTGATCTGAAGCAAAGGGTTTAAAAAGTCTCTGCTGGGTAAGATGCAGCCTGCCTGCAGCATCGCTGTATGTGAGTGTTACAAGCCAGGGAACACGGGCAGTTTCCATGGGACCTCTGAGAAAGGCTCAGTCTCATTGCAGCAGAGAGCACTGGCTCAAAACCCACTTTTCCTGTTCTCTCCCTGACAGGAATCTGGAGGAGCTTGGCTTTGCAGTGTGTGATGGCTGCGGCATTTCCTGTGCCGCGGCTCAGCTGGGTCAGGGCAGGGAGGGAGAGTGACAATCCCCAGTGTGCAGCTCCTGCCTGGCAGCATCCTGTGCCACGATCAGCACAGGGGACAGAGGTTTCTCACCAGTGAAGTAAACCTAACTACAAACTAGGAGAGAGCATGAAAGTGCAGGTTGACCTGTACTCAGAGAAATCCTCAGAGACAGATCAGAGCTCAGGGTACCAACGTGTGTGGTGGTTCAAGGCCATGGAGCACCAGAAGGTACCACAGAATCAGTGCTTCAATGCCCAGAGCTTTGTCTCATCTGTCCTGACTCAGACAGTGAATTCACCACCCAGTGTCAACCCTCCATTGGCTGGTATCCTCTCCTGTAAATGCATTATTGAAAGACACTGCACAAGTGCTCCAGACCTTATTAATGAGGGAAGCAGCCTTCCCTCAGACCTTCCTCAGATACCCATCACATCACCAGGCAGCCTGGAATGCAGTCTGTCCTCTTGCTTTATATGAGTAATTCAGATTTTTGCATAATATATTTAATTTGTAACTTATGTGTGTAGCAATTTGGGAGATGTGTGAGTAGGACATTTCCTTTTCTTGTTACTGCTAGTGCTTGAAATGCTGAAAACTCGTTCTTTCTCAAGGGAACTACATGGGGAAGGGTAGCTAAGAGCTCAGACTGTGGGTGGTGGGATGGCAGAGGCCAGCAGTTAATTCAGCAAACATATATATTAATGTGGACCACAAGGGAGGGATTTTTTTCCTCTTCCGTGCCCACTTTGTTTTTCAATGACAGAACCCACCTATGGAAGACAAGGGTTTGTTCAGGTGAGCTCCTCATGCTTACACACACATATACACATTTTCACCCTCACAGAAGCATAAATGGTGCTTGAAGTCCAAAAAAGCCCAAAAACAACTGGGAGATGGAGCTAAGATCCAGCCATTACCTGCCCCACTTCTGTCCCTGTTATGCAGTGGGAGTTCATTACATCAGCATATTTCAGCCTGTCAATACCAGCCCACATTTCCTCAGCCCTGCTGTCTTGACAACCTCTTGTCTTCTCTCTGCTTGGCCATCAGCACCGATGTGGTGCCTTAACCCCACTTTTCTCCTGCTCCACCGCAGTGGTACTTGCACAACATCTGCTCTGAGATGCCTCACAAGGAAATGCCCTGCAAATCTCCATGTGGTTTGCAGAATGAATTCCCTGATGACCCTCTCATTAATAGTTTTCCCTGCCAAATGCTGTTTGCTTTTACTTTCAGAGCTGTCTGCATTAATGATTAGTTCCTCTACTTGGACATCATTTACATAAAGTATTGCTCTCCTCTCACAGGCAGCAGCTCTGCAATGGCACTGGGCAAGACCAGGAGTAATGACCAGTGAAAGCAAATGCCAGACAACAGTTGTGTCTGCAGGGTGCATCTATGAAAAGCTGGGAATTTCCATACACTCCTGGCTGCCCTGCCTGAGACGATAAGTCCTTGAGTATTTCACAGCAAAAAAGTCCTGGGAAAAGCAAAACTATTTCTTGTGATAAAGGCTGGCTGCACATTTTGGGAAGATGAGCTTGTCAGGGATGTTTCTGCACTCAAGCTGAACCTGTGGGAAGTGTGCCTGTTCCTAAAAAATGTTGTGTGTATTTATGTGGCAGTCATTGTGCTTTGCAAGGAGGGAGTAACAGAAATAATTAGTTAAGAGCATGAGGTTTTTGGCACAGATTCCTTTTCTCAAGTAGCTGTGATGTTCATATATAAGAAAAATTGATTTGGCATCTAGACAGGATTTCAGCACGCTCATGGTTATGGAAATCAGCTATGGGCATGGAGGAAATCTGTATATTGATTCATAAACCGACTTGATGACTTGTTCATGCTTTAATGTTTTCATGGACTTTTACCCAAGATAAAATTGTCAGTAAGTACCACTTGACTGTGCTACAGCACCATCTAAAATGGTGGGAAGAATACAGGGAATAAAAGGGATTTCCTATTAGGCAGAAGACTTTCTGTGCTAATTAATTTTCTCCTTAAAGATGAGCATTTTTGTCATTGTCCTTGATATTGAGTTAGAATTTGCATGTATATGACACCCAGTAAAAAATATCTTCCTGGGATAGCCCCCCGTTTCATGGACATTTTTTATTTTTCAAGAGGTCAGGAAGATCAGCCCTCCTTCTGTTCACACCACACTGTGTCCATGCTGCTGGAATTGCCATGGCTGTGTGTAGGTAATAGTACGAGAATCACTTCACTTTGGTATCATGTAGTAGGATAAAAGCCAGCATGGCTTGCTGACTCTTTTTTTTCTCTCCCTGGCTGGTGAGGGCTGTGTTTAGGCAGCACCAGCACCAACCCAAGGCTGCCTTGCAGAAAACACCTACTAAGAGACTGACTCCTCAGGAACACATTTCCCTGCAGGTTTAAATTTTAATCCCTGAATAATACCTCTGCCTGCCTCATGGTTTTCTTTGGAGACCTTCCAGCATTGACCAATCCTGACCCCATCTGACTTAAGCTATGTGGGCTCGAATTGGAGGCGGGATGGCTGCTGGCCATAATTGAAATGAATGGAAACTATGTCATGTGCAATGTCATCTAAGATCCAGCGTGATAACAATGTGTGACCAAATACTGATCTCACTTGTAACAGCGAGCTTCCGCTGTGACTTCAGAAGGAATCAATGGGTGTAATGTAAGATGAGTCACAACATGCACACTGTGCCACAGCAGAGCAGAATTTTCCCAATAAATAATGTCTCTGTTGTCAAGATAGAAAAAAAAAGCCTGGAGACCTACACTATATTGAACTGCAAAATTCAGGAATGAAGCTCTATACGTAACTACATTTTTGAAGGTGAAGGTTGTTCCTTGTGGACTAAATCTTCCCTTACGACAGTTGGTTACTCATTTTCAGAAAATTTCTGCAAGTTTTTCCATGATTAGGGTGTAAGATTAAAAGATCTCTGGGGCCTTGTTTGACGGTATTGTGTTTGGACACAACTTTACATGCTAAAAGCACTCATGGAGAAACCAGGGAGATGTCTCAAGGTGGGCTGCTAGAAACAGAGATACTTTCATACCCTCAGGAAGAGAAAAAAGGCCATTTTGTCATTTGGTGGTTGGCTTCTTGCTGATTATTAAACAGTCTGCCAAATCTGTGGTTAAAAAGTGATTTAAATGTAGTTTGAAGGCAGCTTTTGTTTCCTTCAGTTACTATTCTAAGAAAGAGCCCTTAAAATTAATTGATTGACAAACTGTATAATTGATGCTGCCTACATAGCATGCACTGGCCAAAACTGATGGGAGCACTGGCATCTTGGTCAAGGCTGCTCTAAACCCTTCAGAGAACCTCTGCTTGCCCTCTCTTTATGCTCTTGGGTAGGAGAGGGCATGTTTAGTTTTCTGCTTACTCTATTCCCTTTTGTACTTGTTCATTTGCTAGGTGCATAAAGGAGAGGAGGTCATTTGTGCACATGGGATAAAGAGGTATTATGAATTCTAAAGTGTTTGCTTTATTGGGAAAAGCACAGCGAGCAGGAGAGTGCAGGAACATAATGTGTGAATTTTTAATGAATGCTGTGCCATGTGTTTGTGCAGGTTTTTTTTTCTACCTGTAGCAGCTTTATTCATTTGGGAGAGTACTGCGTACAAGATATTCTTTAGTAGTGTGCTGGCTGCTGTTTAGTTTTAATAAATTAAATCCTTTATATCAATGTAATATTCTTTAGACAAGCACTTCCAAGACAGATTAGAAATGAACTTAAGGGGATTAAAAGCTTCTCTTGCTAAAAACAATGTTTCAGATGGGAAATCCACTTATTTATGTCACTTTCAGTGGACTACATTTGTCTTTAATATGTTGCTACTGCTAAAGAAAGCAGTGCTTTGCCCATGACTGCAGCCTTTCTGCTCTGCTTTATATACACAGTAATGTTTATTTTCTTCCATACAGTAACTCACTTTGGGAAAGATTGATGGCTTCCCATAAAACTGTGAGCAACCATTTTCTTCTTATTTAGAGAAAACAAAAGATTTAATGGATCTGGCATTTAAAATAGCATCAGTCTCTTTGTAAAATAGGAAACGATGTGAATGGAAGGTATGAGCAGAGAGAAAAATCGGCTGTGATTTTCTCCTTGCTGCATTGTAGCAGACTGAAAATGCCAATTGGAAAGTTGTCACTCTCCATGAAATCCTGGAGATCTTGGGAGCAGCCTGGTTTAGCTGGTGTTAGCTCTGGTCAGTGCAGCAGGCAGAGGGTGAGGGACCAGCTCACAAGCTCTTTCCTGTAACCTGTACCAGGTCATCGATTTCTAAATGAAAAGCTTGTCCTAGTCCGTGGTTCAGCAGTGTGTCAATCCCACTGGTGAGCCTCTGGTGCCAACCCAAATATCTTGATTTTCAATATTATAAAATATTTAAGAATACAGTATGTAATGCATAATAATATAAAATATAATAACATGTGTGTGTGTATAAATCAGTATGGGCTGGGTTTGGTGTCCCACCACTCTGCAGGGGTTGTTGGACAGTCTGCAGGGAGGAGATGCTGCCTGTCCATCCCCACTACCCAACCCCTGCTCCAGTGGAGACATCCAGCCAGCAGAAACCGAATGCTTGGCTGAGCCCAGCAAAGCTGCAGCCCTGCCCCTCTCCAGAGCCATGTCCTGCTGGATATCTGGCCATGCTCAGATGGCTCTGAACATTCACAGGAAGCCCTGCAGTCCCAGGCTCTGGTAGGAGCTTTGCAGTCACCACCAGCCAAGTGACACCATACCGACCTGGAAAAGCCTGGCTGCTGCCCGATGGTCTCACACTGAAGTTTAACCAGGGCAGGATCCACCTCTGTGGAATACATGAGGAGACTACCCTGGGGGGTGAACAATGACAAAATTGAATATTCTGAGTATTCACACAATTTTAAGACCACGTTTCAGCCCTGTAAGAGACAATCCAGCTCTCTAACTTTCCTAACAGCCACATTTGGCAATCTGAACTTTCAGTTCATCTCCCAGACTACAAAACCACAGTTTTTGAATTTATTCCTCACAGCTATTGAACGTAATGAGGACAATGAAGGTACTAGGACACAACTGATCTCCCAAAAGGGTGGAAGAAGAAAGACCTCCTCTTGAGCCTCCTCACAAACCTGTCAGGAAGGGGACTGGAGAGCCTTTGAGGACAATCAGGTTTTTCCCTCTCTTAAGTGAGTTAGAAGCCTTTGGTCAGTGAGGACAGAAGAAAAGATCATAGGAAAATGAAAACTAGAAGAAGTATGTGAAATTAATGTTTTAATTGGAACAAGGCCTTTCAGTCTATTTATTGTTGCTATTTGCATGTGAGACCATGAAACTACAGTGCTTAGTCTTACGTGTCAGCTCCAAGAGCTCAGCTATGGTTTGCAGATCTGTTATTATTCAATTGCACTGCAGATAGCTTGGGCAGAGGGCGAGGTTCCACCCCACAGCACAGAAAGTTTGTCTTGGTAACGGTGTCCCTGACACAGTGCTGGAGTTTGTTATTTTAGGCACACCTCCCCCCATCATTACTTAAAACAGTTTCACAATAATTTCTATTCCATCATGTTTTATTACACAGTGAAGTATTATTTATTTGAATGGTTTTCAAAGTAACTTATTTCCTGGTACCTGGTTAAAACAAGATAATTTTGCTTAATGCTTTCAAGCCATTGAAACTCCGGGATCCGTGTCCATTTTGGTCACTCTTCAAACACTGTCAGTGCCCCCCTTCCACACCCGGAAGCTGACATTCAGATTGAATTGCGGTGTATCTGGTCAAGCAAGGGACACATTTTGAAGGCAAAGCTCAAAGAGTGAGTTTCATGACTCCACTGGTATTTAAAAGGGCCCTAAATTGAGGCTGTATATTAACCTTGTATTCCTGGGATTGAAGGAGAATAGGCTGGTAAGCAGAAATTAAACCACCATCTTTATTTTTAAGTATTTTCTTCTGTTTTGTTTTCTGAAGTTAGATCTCACTCCTTGCCCCCAAACCACATTTTTTGCTAGTCCTAGCAGTTATCAGATATCTAACCCCTTATATATTGTACATGACAACAAGTTCTGACTGAAATTTCACCACTAGTTTTAGAGTGGAGAGGATAAAGTCATTTTCTGCACAATAACGATGGTTTCTTTTGTCACTGTAGCTGCTATGTGTGCACTGGTCATAACACCTGAGGATAAAATTTATATATATTGTCACATGGTTTATCTGAAAAAAAAAATATTGCTCTAGAAAAAAGTATATAATGAGGATCAGGGATAGAATTTCACTGAGAAATGTGGTGTAAAAATGCTTCTCATTTTAAATTAAGCTTTCAATGGCAAGTGCTTGGCTTTCAGCAACTCCTCTGAAACCCTTTTAATTGAAGTTCCATGAAAATCTGGGGAGTTCAGCTCAAGTTCACCTCCCAAACCCATCCTGATTTCATTAAAGATCTGATCTTTCTTTATTTGCCAATAATATATATATATATATACGTGTGTGAGTGTGTATAAATCAGTATCTGCTAGATAACTGTTGTTTTGTGTTGTTTTGGTTTTTTTTCTTCCCTAAAGGAACAGTTTCTCTTTTCTTTATGAAAGATGAACTCTGCTCTGTGCACGCAATGAGAGTTGGAACGAAAGGTCCTTGGGAGATCCTTCCCTCTCCCCCTGCCCCAGGATGGGATTTGGAGTGCACTACACCCTGATTGCTTCCCTCCCCTGACCTGCACCCTGCACTGGTTGTGCCAGGCTCACCACCCTCTCCCCGTGGCCTGGGTAAGGCCAGTGGAAGCTCAGGATGTTTTCCTTGTTGCTTTGTGCCCTGGGAACACCACGATCCGCACAAACTGGGGAGGGAGCTTGCCTTGGCCAGGCTTAGGGTATCGCTGTATTATTTCCATGTCACTATTTTCTGTTCCTGTCTTCTAGGACCCAGTAAAGGTCTTGACAGTTCTTGCTCAGGGCTCGTGTCTGGACAGTGATTTCACCTTTTTGGGGTTTTGCTTAATTTCTTTTCCAGCTGCAGTGGTCAGATATGCCCATAACAGCACCAAGGGGCTGAGGGTATCTATACCACGGCATATTATTGCTTTGATATACCAGCAAAATAGTAAAATGTCTTTAAATATGATATCCATTTATCAGAGGTTTTCAACTTGGCTATAGGGTCCTTTCAAAGCCATGAGGTTGGAGAGATTCATTTTGCCCCTTCTGGGCAGAAAACAGCATTCCCATTTCCTTCCACGTCAACTCTGTTATGTAGATTCCCATGGGACCGAGAGGAAGGGTCCCTGGGAATTGCTGGTGTTCCTGATTTTATTTTGTGTGAGACTCCAGATGAAAATGTGTTGAAAACAGTGTAAATCCTGAGTTCCCCAAGGCAGAGAGTTGTGATATACTCAAGCCCTGTGTCAGTCCATTGTGTAGCAGCATGCCAATGACTCTTCCATTAGATAGCACTTGGGTACCCATTTCTCAGATTCATCCCACTCCTGGAGAAATTATTGCTGTCAGGTTCTTTTATTTTTATCAATTATTTTATTCTGTTACTATTGCAACTGTTCCACAAGGCTCCTCACAAGCTCTGCACGTTGCTATCTGCAGTTTTAGTGAATCAGATCTCAGTGTTTCTGATCAGGGTCCAGCTGGAACCACACATCTTTGGTTCATGTATTTAATATACTCAAAATGCACTAAATGACAGTTTATAATATCATTATCAACAGTTAAAGACATTATAACTTCAAAAAATGAAAAGAAAGTGCAGCCATATGTGGAAATGCTTTATTTTGTGCACTTTTAACCCTCACAATAGTTCAGCTGCAAAAATGGGGACAGCAATGAGAAGCAGGGAGAAAATCGTATGTCTGCAAAATCATTTTTCAGCTTTCTGTCCACTGCTGTCATGAAAGAGCACTGAGCTATTTGGATGGTAAATAACAACCGAAGACTAATTTATTTTTCTTCATAAAATTATTTCTAGAATTGGATTCAAATGTGTTCCTTATTACACGGTTTGATAATTCAGTGATGCTTTCCCTCCATAACATACGAGCTGATTTAAACCTTCACTGCAAACAGCCTCGGGCTTATTAAGAACAGTGTGGACTGAGTATGGATTAGGTTTAAAAGTAATAAAAAAGTAGACCTGTTGGTTAGGTGAAAAATTCACTATCAGATTCCTGAGTGCAGCTTTCTTTTCATGTGCAAACTGCATTAAATGAGGCATTTAATTCAACAAATCCATAGTTCTGATCCACCAGAAATAGAGACTGGGTTAGTTCAATTTGTAACAAACGATCTCCATATGATCAAAGTCCTGAGAGCTGATTCCAACATACTGCTTAAATTAGTCTAACACCGAAGTGTTTGGCTCTGGGACAATATTTGGAATGTCTTACCAGAAGAAAAATTCCTCTGCACACATGGTTCCAATATCTGGGAATGCCAACCTTGCTTTTTAATGGGCTGACAGGGAGCCTCCGTGCTAACTTTCTGACTCCAAAAAGTTCTTGTGCTGTCACCCGCAAACCAGCTTGGATAATTTTTCCTTGGCTTCCTTATTAAAGCCTGAATGAAGGGATTGTGTGGCTTTCTTAATGTCACTTGGTCTGCTTGCCATAAATTCAAGCACTCATGATGAAAGCTCCACTTATATTTTGCTGGGAAATGGAATCAAGGAGAATGCACCCTCGTTCACAATAAATAACTAAAGTTGAGTTATTAAGTGTATTTCATATACCGGTGCCTTATTACATCAGCAGTTTAGATAATGGCTTCTTAAAAATACTCCTCTGCTGAAATGTATGACGAGCGAGTTGCACCGAGGATCCCAATGCGTGGAACCCAACCAGCCGGGCAGAGCAATAACTTAGGACTGTATTAACAAATATCAAATATTTACATTTTTACATGCTGCTGTCTGTTTAGATTAAGCAACCATAGCAATAACAGCAGTCAGCAACGAGGGCCGTATTTGCTCGGTTCCTGCCAGGGAATTCTCAGCTGGGATTGTTTGTTTGCTTTGTGCAGCGAAGACTTGAGCTGTTTACACTGTAGCTCCAGTTTTAGAGAGTGCTAATTATGCTCTACTGCTGAACCCCTCTCCTTCTCAGAATCTGCTGTTCTGCAAAAATACTTTACACTGGTCTCGAGGAAAGCAATCTGACTCACGGCAGGCAGCAAAGGGTGCCCCAGTGCCTTATAACTTTTTCTTTTAATGTGGTGAGCCTCGCTAAATGGAAGTTCATGCCTTTAACACTGCTTGCTTTTTATTTTTTTAAATTTTTCTTATAAAAGAATGGACAACAGTGTCAGAGTCCTTGGCTGATTTTCCTCTCACAATTTTACTCCTTTTTATGGAACTTCTTAACGTGAAATGGGCTGATATCATTCAGCTAGAGGGGTGTGTGGCATCCATCTCTCAATTTACATACATTAAACATGCATATCATTCTTTACCTTTTCCCCCTGTTATTATATGTGCAGTGGGATGTAACAAATTGACACTCACCCAGGAACAGGCAGCGCTGACAGTGAGTAAATGCCCCGATTAGCATAGCATTGTTATAACTTTGCAGTTCCTTCCTGATTAGTTAAAATATGTGTTGTGTGGCTATGCCACTATTTTTAAATCTGTGTTAAGCATTGCTCAATACTTTATGGGTGAAGGAGGCAAGATGAAGGGTGGAAGGCTGGCACTCAGAAATTCAGCAAAACCACTGTTTTCATGGTAACTATGCTGAACAGGTGGCTAAGTAAGCCAATTAAATAGATTTTAAGAACAAATTATGATAGTAATTCATTGTCTGGGATCATTGAAATGCGCTGAGTGGAATCTGTTCCCCAGAGCCACCTGAATAATGAGAATCTATTTTTTTACAATTTTATTGTTTTCCTATCATCATGAAATGTTCAAAGGATCTCACCCTTTTTTAAATTTTTTTTTTTTTATCCTGGGGGTGAATGGAGGAGAAAGGACAGGGAACTTTTTCCAGATTTTTTTACAAAAGGGTGTGATCCAGTTAAAAACCCCAAATTATTATCATGTAAGAGCATCTTCCAAACAAAACAAGAGTTTTGCTAATGAAATCTTATAACAGTTTTTGAAAAGAATTTTTTAAATAAAAAATTGAAAACCTTCAATATCTTCATCGATAAGAATGAGCAAAAGCTCAGGTCCTTCTGACATAAATATTTTGATCAAAAAGGTGCCTGGAAAAGGCATGTAAAGAAAGTGTGAAATATGAAAGGTGCCATTTATGAGCCTTTCAGCTTCAGGGGAGTGCTCCAGAGATGTAGGGGCTTCACTCTAGTTTTGGGCAATGATTGTCCGAGGGTGTGGAGGGCGATGCTCCAAACCATGTGTGAGCTGATTCCACCCTCTCAGCATCAGCTCTTTCACCTCACTGGCAGAGCTTTAAAGTTAGCACAGGCCCTGGCAACTTTGGGGCTGTAAGTGGCAGTCTCCAGTACAGATCATCTCCTCTTCATGGTCTGGCTCAGTGATATTCTGGCATTGATTAAAAAATGTGCCAAAGACTGACAGACAACACCACATACATGTATAGATATATACACGATATATATAATATATATATATACACACTATATTATTTATATAAATATATAATATGTATATAAAGAGGAGGGCAATAGTAAATTTCTGCTTTTTGTTTCTTTTTCTTTTGAGATCTGAGGCAGAAAAGGGTTCTCTGGAATGATCTCAGGCCATTGTACAGCAACAGCTCCGAGTGGCCACATAGGGCTGCATTTGAACCCCTGACCCAGGAACAAAATAAATTACGTGTAGACTGAGGTATGGAGATGGTGAGTGACAGAAGAATAGCACTCAGAAATGGTGTTCAAGAGATTCTGTATTCATTTAAGTAGTGTAACTGTTCAGCCAATTTATTCATTTGACAAGTTCCTTTCTAACCATCCTAATTCACCATTTAGCCTAAGATGGCCTTCATTAGTTTATTAGATATTCATCGGAAGAGATTTTAGCATAAATACAGTTCCAGAGAGGATTACCGCCCAGGGAATCTATTCTTTTAACCTACTTATTCGGCTATCAAGTATTTGTTGAAAAGGACTCGTATTTACTTAGTCTCTTAATGAAGTCTAGAAAAGCTTTTCTGCAAAGGGAATATTGTTTTGTCAAAATTAGCTTACTTAAATAGCTTTCAAAGCAGTCTGAGAACAAAGATTTCAAAGCCACAGCTCCAGCCTAATATTTACTTTTTACACTGTACAGTAGTTTAGACTTGCCAGAAAAAGTGCACTTGTGCTTTTTTGTTTTGTTTAAATTTCTCTGCTGCTAGTTGTGAGATATATATGTCATTTCTAGGGGTATGGAACTAATTGAGGAATATGTCCTGCCCTTGTTGAGGTGAACAGGGCAGATAAATAAAAACTCCATTGGACATAAATCTCCTCCACTAACATCAAAGAAACAGGATCCTGCTAAGTGTATTTGTATAATGCAGTAATTTATGCAAAAAGCAGCTTTTGTCAGCAATGCAACAAAGCAGCTTTGATAAATGTCCCCTAATTTATTGTCATGTATCTCAAATCAAAGTAAAACATTTACAGCCTGCATACTGAAGGAACCCAGGCCCAGGGTACTTAAAGGGTTTCTCTCCTTTTCCATCTCACCCCCCTTTTAAAAAAAAAAAAAGTACAAAAAGCTAAGTTGAGCAAAAGGTTAAAAAGGATCTGTTTTGAATGCTAAGTACTTTATACAAATTATGGGCAAAAAATAATAATGAATCTACTTAAAGAATGACAGAAAAGCCTGTACAAATTCAGATTAAAAAATCCTCTTAGCTTTTCTCTTATGGGTGGTGTCTGACGAACCATAATGTGGATGCTAATTGTGTTTTACAGGGACAGTTCCAGCTTCTCATGTTTTGAAGGAATAAAAAGGTGACTGTAGACAGGGGCTGCTTGGAGTTAGCTCTTCTCTTTGCATCTCGCCTATGGATTCTCCTGAGCAGCCACCTTTCAGATGCATGGCACACCCTGGAAATCAGCTTGAGTGTGAGTTTCTGGGGAGAACTTTTATTACTGACTTCAGACAGGAAAATCACACCCTGGAAGTGGACGAGGCCAACAGTGCCAGCAGCTCCCTTCCCACCGAAGGGCTGATGGTACTTGCATGGTACACAAACATTGAATTTTCCCCCTGCTTCTTGGGAGAACTATTAGACTGGATGGTTTGACAAAGTCAGGCAGAATGCTTGGTCTTTCAATGCACAAAAATTGTACATTTTACATTAAAAAAAGATACTATGAATGGATATGGTCCTGGTAGATGGTTCCCAGAGAAGCTGTGGCTGCCCCATTCCTGGAAGTGTTCAAGGCCAGGCTTTGAGCAACCTGGGAAGGTGTCCCTGCCCATGGCAGGGGGTTTGGGACTGGGTGATTTTTAAGGCTCTTTCCAACCCAGGCCATTCTGTGGTTGTGTGGCTGTTAAGGCTGGCCAGGATGTGTTGATGGCGTGGGTGGTGTTGGCAGCACGTCCTGGAGCTGGCGGGAACACGGGAGCCGCTGTGCCCGCAGCCTGCAGGTCACCCTACACCTCTGCAGGTCCCCCCAGGAGCATCTTCAGCCAAATGCCCTCTCTCCAGCTGAGCACTGAGGCCCTCTCTCTGAGGACATGAGGAGGGAAAAATCAGTGTCCAATGTGTTACTGACCCCCAGAGCTGCTGCTGGTGCTGCAGGACTAGACCAGGGAAGGGCTGAAATCAGCTGGCTGGAGGGACACCTTCTCACGCCTATCAATCAGATGGGAAAGGAAAACTACGTGGGCTTTTCACTCACCCACAATGTCTTTCAGTTAAAAAGACCAAATGTGATACGGCTCCTCCTCGAGCCCCTTTGATATTTAAGGGGAGCAATAAATTAAGTTCTGTTTCAGCTGAGATCTAGCAGGGCTCCACATGTCAGTTTGTTTCAGAAGTAGGCAGCATTTCTATGTTTTTTACTTAGAAAGCTCTGTTTATAATAAAACAAACATACAGCTTCAGGAGGATAATATCCTTTGAGCGGAGTTGTTTCAAAGAGTTTCATAACCCATCTGGTAGACTGACTCTAACCATCAGGCTTGTTCTTGGAGAAAATGCCTTATTCACACAGATAGTGGTACAGTTCTGGCTTTGCAAGCCAGGAGAACGAAACTTCGGACTGCCAGGCCTGCTGCACCATAAAACAGAGACATGGAGTTCACTGAGAAAGTGAAAAGGAACAGTTGTTAAAAAAAACAAGTTTCATTTTCTTTGTATAAAAGTTCTGCCTGCTGGGAATGAGTCTGCCCCTCCCAGCACCAGCTCACCTCTTGCAAGAGCATAACTCATCTGTACTATGGAGCAATTAATTCTAATTTCTTACGCATGTCTCTTTGTTGCTGTTGCCATTAACACATATTAGGTTTATAAGTTAATATATAATGATTTAAGTTAATATCCTAATTGCTAGGTGTATAATTAAAACTTTGTAAGAGTATTTTGCAGTAACAGTCAACCAAATGAGACCCAGACCAATTTAGCAACTCTCCTCACACTCTTCTTCTCCTTAGAACACCAAGAAAAAGGCAAATTACAATTTTTACATTACTTGCTAGCATTCCAGGGAGGCAGGTGTGTTTTGCACAGTTAAATTAGCAGCAAATCTTGAAATACAAATCTGTGTATGAACCAGACGAGCTGCAGGTTATCCATTCAGCAGGAAAAGCCTCCCCAAGGTGTGCTGGCAGCGGTGGCACAGCACACAGGGACACCAGGGGACAGAAGGGACAGTGGGTGCCATGCACCCTGCCTGCACCACCCACAGCCTGGGCAGAGCTACTCAAGGTAATGTCAGTGCTTTGTATCCACTGGAGTTTGTGAAGCAATTTTATCCCAATATTTCAAAGCAGAGACAGCTGTGAGTAGCTGTTAAATAGACACAAACAAGATCTCAGTCCAAATATGCATGTTCAACATAGTGCCTTATATATAAGTTGTGCTATGAGACCACAAAAATGAAGAAACCAAAACATATGAATTATTTGAAATAGAAATACTCCCTTTTTAAAGACAGGCACCCTTTTTAGATGACTTATTTGAGTGTCAGATTGATTTTAAAAATCTCTGAAGTCCCTTTATCTCAGTGCACTTATTTTATGAGAGTTACATTTTGACACATGGTTCTGGTTTATCATGTAATGCTTCAATAAGTAAATGCAAATTACCAATAATGATTTTTTAAATTTGAAACATAACTTGACCAAAATTAAACTTTTCAAGCAAATAAATTGAAAGATTTTTAAGGTTTGTTGTATTTCACAGATTAGTTTCAGTGTCTGACATACAAATTTTAAAGAAGTTCACATTCAACATGAGTAGGACAAATAAAAAAAATTCAACAAAATCAACACCCCCATACACCCCCAGTCTTGGAACGTGTCATTAAAACCACATGGATTTTAGATTCTTGTTCTTATATAGAAAATTGCATTAACAGATTTTGACCTCGAGACTAAGCCAAGTTACATGTGTTACAGGCCCAGCATCTCTGCTCTGATCCACAGGGCTGTCTCTGCATACTTAATAAATGCAGCCTACTGATGAAATAGCATCCTGCATATGTCTCATATTAATGGTATTTTCCTAATAGTAATAGCATTAAAAACCTGCTTACTTTGCTATTGAGTTACCCTATTTAGGATAATTTGCACAGAAAGGTTATGCTTGAGCATGTGAACAAGCATATCATTTTATAACACTTAACTTAAAATATCAAAATCAAAGCAAGCTGCCAGTTTGATTCTAGAACCAGTATTTTTCCATTAAAAAAAATCGGTTGTGTTCCTTGAATAATTTATTATCTGTATTTTGGTTTTATTTTCCACATGGAATTGATGAAGAAAAAGTACTTTTTTTTCTAAAGAAAGTTTGGAAGAGGCAAAATTCGCACATGGAAAACAAATGAGCATCGGGAAACACTCCTCGTAGCTAATGGCTACTTGGTATGTCGCCAGAATTCATACAGATCCTTAAAATCAAGTAAATTATGCCCGCAGTGATAGCTCCCTTTGCTGGAGTCCCACAACAACCACCAAATGGTGGAGCGAAGCTGAACTGCCAAGTTTCATTTTTCACCTCCCGATTCCTTTCAATTAAGTAGGTTCGTTTGCTGCAGAAGGGCCTATGCATATTTTATGGTCCCAGCCCCACTCTCAGGTGCGCTCGCCTCTCCCGTGCCCGTGTCCTCGCACCAGCCCCGCTCCAGCCCCGTCCTGCCCGCGCCAGGGCAGGGCTCATCCGAGCCACGGCGCTGGCTCAAAATTCAGAAAGGAGCGGCAGAGCTGAAAGCGCTCAGACGTGTGCTTCAAACAGCCCGCTGAAGGAAAATGGAGACAATGCCAGCTTGCAAAGGGATTTATGAAAAAGAAGTGTTACTCTCCTGCTCTGTTCGTGTGATAAGAGATCGCACACTTTAAATGCCTTATTGAACTCAAGGTTAAGGAACCTGCCACTCATCACACAACAGATTAAATAACTGGTGAATTATGTGCTAGAAAAATTAGGATGGATTACACAAATATCTGTTAAGGCTATGATAAATATTTATAAACAATCTTCCTTGCAGAACATGTCTCTGTCATTCATTTCACTGCAATGAAAAACCTCGAACAATGGAACTAATGACTACATTGTTCCAAAGTTAAGTAGTATATCTAATAAGGAAAATAATCAAATGAGCCAAATTCTTTATGAACACAACAGTGAAGCAATTAAAATAAATGTGATTTTCCAGATCAAAACTTCTGGCTGTTAATTGCTATATGGCACCTATCCTAGTCATATGAGTTTCCCTTGCAGCTGTTTTTATTTCATGATACATTTTGAAATCCCAGGAGCCTAGTCCTGGGATCTGCCATACAGACAGTTAGCCTGAAAACCAGGATGCTTATCAAGTGTTTATAATCTGGGTAGATGAACTCTCAAGACAGACCTCTGAGAACAAGCACTTTCTTGCCATTTGCATTTTGTTTGCAATGTGTTTCCAATGAAGATAATTTATTGATGCACACTTGTGGGGCTGCAGCACGTGGGTTCTCTGCCATATGCAGGCGAGCACAGAGGATGAGGCGTGGGGAGATGAGATGTTCATGCCTCCCCCACGCTTGGGGCTGAGGCCACCACAGATAATATGGTATGGGGGCTGTGATGCATTTAATGTGGACACAATTCTCTGTATCTGATGGCTTCTCTTGGGTTTTATTTTATTGCAGTTTCTGCCTCTCATGGGTCTCCGGATTGAGGAGCAATGGGACAGGAGGGACAGGGACAGGGACAGGGACAGGGATACCCTGCAGTCTCTGCAGGGGCAATGAGCCTATTTAACATCCAACTCATGACCCCCTGGGCTGAAAGCGCACATGGAAACCTGGCATTTTCCAGCCATCTTATTCAAAGCTGTGTTTCAGTATCTGTGAGTTATTAATGAGACGAAAGAACTCGGTTACAGGAAATGACAAATGCAGTTTGTCCGACATCAAGCAGATATTGGCATCCTTAGGTGCAACTCAGGAGTCAGTGAGCTCACCTATTGAACAAGCTAAAGCCATGAGCAATATGATATTGATTAGACAATGGGTATTGCATTTACCCACATGGTTTTATTGGGTGAGGCTCCATGCAATGTGTTTTTATTTGGGAAACTTAAGGAAAAGAATTAAAAATGTTGTAAGGAGAGCCTAGCAGCCTTTGTGCTTTTCTTTTTAAAGGCTACAGATGTCTTGTCTTCTTTCTTTAAAACTGCATGTACTCCCTCCCCACCTTTCAAAAGATCAAGGGTAATAATAATAACAATAATAATACAGTATCCTGGAATTTTTCTACATGCCTCAAGAGCACTTTAATATTTTCCAGGAACTGTTTTCTGACAACAGCCGCCTCTTCTACTGTTCCTTTGCCCTGCTTGCATTGCCAGTGCTGCTGGGGCCAAGTAAAAACAGTGTCTTTAAATGTGAGGCTTTGCTGTAGAAAACACTTTTGCAAACCAAAACCACGTAGCATTCAGCTATCCTTCACAGTCTGCAATTTCCCCTGCTCTGTGCAATTCCTGCTTTCCCCTTGCAATTTTCGAGGTGGTGCTGACCCCCCCACTTAGTTTTGCTTCGCAGATAATAGGAGTTGGTTAAAATTTGAGCTTAAACTCAAGTTTGCCTCACTGCAGTGCTGGGCAGTGCCTGTGGTGCCAGTGTGGGTCCAGGTGTTCCCTGGGTGGTTTTGGGCTGTGTTTTGTGTCTCATAGCCTGCCTGGCCTGGCTGGGCAACACCCAGGGCTCTCCCGCCTCTGAGGGATATGCTTAGGTCAGGATCCCAGGAAGCCTCAAAATCCAGCTAAAACCTTTCTGTGGTGGAGGCCAATGGGATACTTCAGTCATTAATCTTTACATTCTTTTCACTCTGGATCCCAACTTGAAGAGCTCACCCACAACCTTCTGGGGGAAGGGAAGGCAGGGATATAGCATCCCTGGAGAAAATCTCCTCTTTTGCTCTTTTTCCCATCATTTGCATACCCTTTCTCTGCGAGACTTTTTTTTTTCTTTTTTTTTTCTCTTTCTCTTAATCCCACAGCACTATCATGTTTGCCAGCCCCAACATCACGTTCCTCTCTTTCATCAGAAGACTGACTCATAGCATCTTTCAATTTGGACTCAGTTTTGGTTTTTTTTTCCTGTGGGACTTTGGCCCAAATAACACAACACACAAAGCATCTGCCCGGACTTGACATATAGAGAGGCATCGCCCAGCATGGGGGTGAACCAAGACCCATATTTTCACCATCTTTTTGCCCCTGGGAATTTTCCTGTACTGAGACTATTGTACCTGAGTTTTTGTGAAGCAGCATTTCCACTCCCTCCACAGGTGACTGCTGCTTTCTCACTCTCCAGGCTTCTGAGCATGGAACTGTTAATTCTTTTTCTGCAGCCTGATCCATGCCCAATGCTCTGGCACTGCTGCCAGCGCTGGTTCCAGTTTGTAAGGCCACTTCCCCCAGCTACTGCTGCTCCCTCTGCTCTTGAACCTGGCGCTTCCCACCTCCAGGCTCTGCAAGGATGCAGGATGTGTGGAGTGCCGGGAGGAGTGGGTGAGCAGCTTCTGGACCCACACTCGGAGCAGCTTCTCCATCTGCACCACGTCCCGGGAATACAAAATGGCACCGAGCTGTACTTCTCCTCATTAGATGTGGGCAAACTTGGCTACAGCGCAAGTGCAAAAGCTCATCTTTCTTCAGCTGCTTGTAATTCATGCTTGAGCAAGAACATTATTTGGGGCTTAAGTCAGATTCCTCTAAGTAGGTCACAATTCTTCTTCTAGACACAAATTCCTGCCTCTGACTTCTCAGAAACATGGATTCTCAGTCTCTCCTGATTTGTGTAACACCTCAGGTGCCCTCTTATCATATTTATCAGCTCATCAAATGAATCCACAAAACAGTTACTAACTTGCTGCCTGATAGGGTTCAGACTTGGAAAAGACCCTCTGCCTTGGTTGGCAGCCATTTCTCAGGCTCATTTGCATGGCTGATTTTTCCCATTTTAATGATGCCTCGCTGTTAGCCCTGTAGCCAGGTAAAAGGATGTTACCTGCATCTCCTATGGTCAGTGCATCATGGAGAGGGCGAGAGGCTGCAGAGAGGGCCAGGAAGTTCCAGCCCATATGGGGCTTGCTTTCTGAAACAGATGCAGCGCAGTCCATGCTATAAAACAGAATTAATTTTAGTGGTACAGAGATTGATTCCCCAAATCATGACAGCATGTGTTAGACATTAATCCTGTTCTTTTGTACAGAACTGTGAGGGGCTTGGACACACCCAATGCTACAATGAGGGAGATAAAATAATGCAATGAGATATAGAATAGAGTAGAAGAGACTGCAGCACAACACAAGGATGGCATATTGGGTACAAGGACTGTCAGGGTATGGATCTAAGACATTTCTGCAGGAGAGTTCTGCAGACAGCTTGGCCTGCTGTTGTTGAAAATTATAGTGATTTGCTTGTTTCAAGATAAAAAAAAGAAAGAGAGGAAGAGAGAAGTTTAGCCCCTTCAACACAGGGATAAATCTCACCTTTAGAAATACTAGTGGGAAATATGAACCATTCAAACACTGTATGTCTCACTAGAGATGTGGAGGTAGAGACTTGCAGGTAAGTATTGTTACCGAAGTTGTCTGGCCAGGGGAGACTATCTGTGGGGGTGGAGAGTTCTCATTAGAAGACATATGTTTGGACATTTATCTGCATCACAGTCCCAGATGTTTTTTATTCTTTGATTGCCACCTTGGTGTGCACTGGTAAAATGCCAGTGCTGGATCGCAGACTTGTTTCTGTGGTCACCTTTGTATCACCGAAATGTGCTGGAGTGTCATTTTACAATGGAATACAGGATGCCCACTGCCTTTTATGTTCTATTTTTTGTTTCTGTGAAGTTAATTTTCACTTCCTCTTCTGAAAAAATGCAGAATGTTAAATGTCTAATTGAATAGACTGTTGGAAAAGCCGAATGGGAAGATTGAGCACGTGAACTTCTGTGAAGCAAATGCCTTTGTTTCCAAACAGTCTACTGATAGCAAATATTTATTGACATTTTCCTTCCACAGGGGCGTTAACAATTATAATTTGTTAGTACATGAATCGTGAGTACTTTCAGATTTTGAAGAGAACATCTGTTGGTCAAAGATCAAAAAAATCTTGAAAAAAAAATCTATTTTTCCAGGGTTATGAATCTAACAGCATCACAAATTATCTCTAGGAAAACATTTCAAAAGCCTGAACTTGCACTTATGGAAAAAGGAACACAGATAGAGGAAACAGATAAATATGCGTTGTGTTAGTAGGCTTTGTTTTCTGAAATGATATATTGTTCCGGAGAAGCAGTTAACAAACAAATTACTGTCTGTGTCCAATACAGCCAGATCTTCGGTTCCACCGAACAGATGTTGAGGTGAAGCAGATTAAAGCTTAATTCACAATAGGGCTGTACCACAGGAAAGGTGCCCTAAGTTTATCTATTGTTAAATAATATAATTTATCGTCTTAGAGGGCTACAGAGCAATTTCTGTTCCTTTTCTACTTTTTGAACAAAGATTTATAACATAGATAATCCCCAATTTTAGATATTTGCCGCAGGTTATATTTGAAAGAATTTCCCAAAAGACTGATAACCCCTTTTTTTCCCTTAACCACAGTCGAACCAGTGAACTAATATGATGCCTGCTTCAAATAAACGTATTTGCTGCCTCTGTGCATGATAAGTTTTCATTTAGTCTATGATCAGCTGACAGTATGCAAGTTTGCAGATACCAGTAATTGAATACAGATAACCTTGGTTGTTGACCTATGCAGAGCCATGACTGTCTAGTTTCCATTGTTTCTGTTTTTGCTAGTTGACACAAAACTGATGTGGGCTGAATTTATATATTAGCCCTCCATTATAGTGGGAATTGCTTATCGTTATGGATGGATATTGCAAGAAGTTTCTATTTATTTAACCTAATAAGAAGGCAAAAAGGAATGTGATTGGGCCAACTCAGGAACAGACTTAACCCTTAGCAACCTGGCTAGGGTTTCTGCATAGATAGCAGGGCATGGAAAGGACATCTGCCTTGTTTCTCTTTTTTACAAATTGATTTTTTTTTGTGGTTGGAGGGATTATTTTTTTCTATCAAACAATGTCATGAAATATTGAGAAACTGTTTGAAGTTGAGGGTTGCAAAGGAGCCAAGCAGTGCTGGATATCCAAATCCTCTTGGCTTCTGATAGCAGTAGACAGCTAATTCTCCTAGACTTCACTGAGTGCCCAGTCTGAAAAGACTAAAAGGTAGAGTTTGCCAAGGGATGAAGAGGACAGTGGCACCCTGTGAGAGCTGCCTGCTAAACACAGCAAGGCTTCAAATCACACACCAGAAGCTGCTCCTCTGCAGGTTGCTGCTGTCTCCTACCTGGTGAAATTGCAGCCAGGATGAGACTCCTTTTGTTGTTTGCAAGGGTTGTGATGAGCTTGGTTTGCATTTCATGCTGGTTGTGATTAGCTGTGAGTGCTTCCAGTTACCTATGAACTTATTTGGACCCAGAATGAGGATCGAGGCTTGCAAATACAGTGGTTATTTTAACCTGATGACTCAGAAGGTGCATTGGAGCCACCTGGGAATGACTGACCCGCTGGCTACAGCAGGGCAGCAACAAAAAAGACAATCTGTTTTTCTCCTCAGTTATTAAAATCCTGGTCAAACTCTGGTCATGCTGACACTGATGGCAAAATGTCAAGGCAACTGGTTGCCTGGTGTGGGTGGAATTGTGGACAGCTTTTTCCCCACCTGAGAGGAACAGAAGAAATCCTGCCTGAAGTGCCAATGGAGAGGCCACTGGACATTTCAGAAAAAGTGTTCATTAACTGTGGGCTCATGACCAGCTTATTGAGCCCCTTGCAGAGGTTTTATGTACCAGCTATTCAGCCCTTGTTAATGTTATGCACCAGGACTCATATGAGGTTTGTTCAAAACCGTGAATGCAAAATGGCCAGCTGGAATTCTGATCACTTTGTGGAATACAGTAAAACACATGGAAATGTGATACTGCTGCTCATACTGAAATCTCTGCTTTTAGTCCTTTTCAGAGCAGTGAGAGCGAGTAACATGAAGTCCCTCTATGGCTGAATTCTGTTTTTGTTAAGCTGAGGTGTCAGTCAAGCCAGTTAAACTGAGATGGTTTTTCAAAACGGCTTTCTCACCCCCTCCTGTATATGGTGTTGTTTGCAAATAGTTTTAAAATTCTACAGAGCCATGACAAGGGAACATTTAAT
>VZTX01025808.1:132546-145046 GCA_013400915.1 Pardalotus punctatus
CTGGATAGGAAGGGAGACACAGAGGAACAGAGAAAGTGTGTGTAAAATAGGAGAAGCTATAGAAGACTATTTTATATTTATTTTGAAAAGACATTGCTGTTTTAAAATGACTTACTATTTGTAATTATCTCTCAGCCTACATGGATCTCTACAGATATGCATGTGTCACTCCTGTGCATGCATCTGAACAAGCTGAACCACAGCTCGATGCTTCTCCTCAAGGTGAGGGGAGAAAGAGGTGGGTGCAAGGAGCCTGGGGCAGGGCTGTGGGCAGCTCCAGGTGTCTCAGCTGAACACCTCATGAGAGGCTCCAGACAGGGCCTGGTGGACCAGGGAGGGACTGCCTGGTGAGGAATTGCCCAGCGAGGGACTGCCCAGCGAAGAACTGCCCAGTGAGGGACTGCCCAGTGAGGAATTTCCCAGTGAGGAACTGCCCAGCGAGGAACTGCCCGGTGAGGAACTGNTGGAATTGCCCAGTGAAGAACTGCCCAGCGAGGAACTGTCCAGTGAGGAATTGCCCGGTGAGGAATTGCCCGGTGAGGGACTGCCCAGTGAGGAATTGCCCGGTGAGGAACTGTCCAGTGAGGAACTGTCCAGTGAGGAATTGCCCGGTGAGGAACTGCCCGGTGAGGAATTGCCCAGTACGGAATTGCCCGGTGAGGAACTGGCCAGCGAGGAACTGCCCGGTGAGGAACTGCCCGGTGAGGAACTGCCCGGTGAGGAACTGCCCGGTGAGGAACTGCCCGGTGAGGAACTGCCCGGTGAGGAACTGCCCAGTGAGGGACTCTGGGGGTCTCTCCCCCTCCAGCTCCCCTGTGTGCAGGGCAGGCCGTTGCCTGGTGAGTTCCTGTGCCCTGTGTCTAAGAGTGATGGCAAGGGGGAGGATGAAGAGGAGAAGGGGTGGGGAAGAGTTGTAACATGTCCAGTCTAGAGATTAAATTTGGGGCAACCTTCAGCCCTGACCTCCTAATTCTACATCCTGTCTTTCCTTGCACCTCGTTACTCACAGGGCTGTCAAATCTGGACTTCAGCCTGCTAGATTAAGGACTGCAAGTTTATTTAAAAGGAAACAAAACAAAACCACACCAGTTTTCCTCATTACTGGCAGCCATCAGGATGGCTCTCTGCAGGACCACACAGGGAGCAGAGGCAGTGGCATGCTGACAATTAGCTGGCCCGTCAGCACGAGCTTGGAGCACTGCAGGGTTTGGATGCTGCCGAGTGTTTTCCAGTGCTAACTAACAGCTGGGCTGTCTTTGCTGATGCTCAGTTTTATTGTGTGCCACTCTGCCCCAAATGCTCCTGGAGCCAAGCCCTGTTCCAAGGTCACTGCCTGTCTGGGGGTGTGCAGCCCCCCAGTTCTGCGGGGACTCCAGGGGAGAGGAGATGGTGGTGCCAGTGGGTGTGTGCTGGTACCTGCTGGGCTGCTCACCCGCACCGTGCCGGGGTGGACACCCACTGCACAGGGCCTGAGGGTCCAGTCGGGGCATAAGAGAGCCACCTCCACACAGGGATGCTGCCCTGAGGCATCAGGGCAAGGAGCTGGCCACCTGGGCTGTGGCTGAGGGTCTTGGCGTGGGATGGGTGGCCCCCATCTAAAGGACTGGGATAGGATTTTACTTTCCTTCTGCTTCATTGCAAGGCACAAACAGGCTCTTTCGGAGATGTCTGGCTGCATTTTGCATTCTTCTTTCCAGACTTGAGTTGATGAGTATTGTTCAGAAGAACAATTACCTCCTGAACAAAAATGGGGAAATCCTTATGTATAAAATTCAGCTGAGCCGTGATCCGTAAAGGACCTCACACTGCTGGTACTATGTCAGGCAATCAAGTTACACAATTCAACTGTACAAAAATAACACATGTAGTTAGTTAACTCACTAAAAACGCTAAACCAACAAAGCAACTTAAAACATTTGGAGTCACCTTTGAAATCAGAGTGTGGTGATTGCACTCACATGTGCCCACTCAAATTAGGTGCACCCCCACAAGGATTCCTCACATACCAGCTGCCAGGGACTTCAGGAATGCCCCTCAGCCTGGTTGCCTGGAGAAGATGAAAGCACTGAGCAAATTCCAGGTAAGACAAATGACTATTTGGATGCATTAACTTGTTGCACTGTGATAGTTTAAAACTCAGACTAAGCTGCTGTATCTTATTCTCTGGCTAGGCAGACAATGTCATATCACTGCTGAGAAAAAAAAGTCTTTATTATTTGAAAGTCTTTATTATTTTATATATCTCTGCTTATAACTTTAACTGTGGACAACTCCTAACCTCCCTTAGGGAAGTGAGGTCCTCAAGGTGTACAAACCCTGAGCAATGATTAGTACAAACATATACACACATGCATTCCTGAGTATAAATACATGTGAAAAAAGTGTCTTGACACACCTGAACCGGTCTGCAAGGACCAGGCAGATCTAGGCACCTACCTCTGGTTGATACTGAGCGCAAAATGTGACTCTGCATGTGCACATAAAGCAAAGTAGCAAAGTGTAATTTGTCTCAGGGAAGTCTTGTGCCTTTCCCCGCTGCGGTCCAACCCCAGCTCGCTGACTGGCTGGGCTGCAGCTACAGCTGCTCAGTCTCTTGCATGCCTTCAGGCTTTCATTCCAAGAGCACTTCTGGTGCCAGAGGGTTTTGGCAACAGTTGTAATGTGAATGATTACTTCCATTGAGGAAACCATCGGTGATAACAGTGATGAGAAGGTGTGTGTGGTGTAAACCGCAGCTTGCTGAGGGCATTAGAGCATGGGGGTATGTAAGGACAGGCTCTAGGTGCTGCTGGGGAGGAAAATGCTCTGCAAATGAAATAATGGCATGTTAGTAGGGGAGTGAATATGCAAAACAGAGTTTAACCCCTGAGCAGCACTGTGAATAAAATGTTTCCAGACTTGGCCTGAGCTAGGTGCTCACTCAGCTAATGAAAACACCATACCCCTCTGTTTAACCAACCCCGTGTATTCCCCAAGCATGGCTGTGAAAGCAGACACGTTTTGGCCACTTCTGTTGCCAAGTTGCCTATAACCAATGTGGACATTAAAAACTCAAGCAGTATTTAAGTTGCTGTGAACTTAAATTTTATTTTCTTACCCAGCTGCCCAAGACAGCTTACATGCTGATCGGTATCTGCTGCAGCCTGGGAATAACCTGGCCCCAGCTCCTTGGGCAGGGAAGTAAATCCTTACTGACATCAATGAACTGAAAAATTCTGAGGCCTGGCAGTGACAAAGGGAATAGTGAATGAAAGCAGTATTTCCTTATATTGATCTACCTTTCCTGCTCATCTACTAATAACGTTGGCTGTTTACCCCCAGTAATAAGCTGTGATAGGTGCTTTTCCCTGGCATTAGCTTTCCAGTTGTCCCAGTATGCAGGAAACAGGGAGCCCCCAAATAAAGGAGCTGGCTAGAATCACATAAAATCAAGCATGTTAATATTTTAAAGTTTGCAATTCAGCCACTTGTATGACACAATCATTTTATTCCCAAGAACTTCTGTGCATGATATTTAAAGAGCTTTGAACCCAATTTAGCAGACACAGAGGAACACCTGGGAAGGGAACCCTTCTATAGCCCTGTTCTGGGTTTCTGGAGATTCTTTATGTGGGGAATTCAGGGAGACACCAGTATCTTTGTCTCAGCTCTGTATTCCTTACCATTTGAAGGGCTTTGGAGTTTAATCTGCTTTTTATAGTTCAGCTTTTACTGGTATTTCTTGAGCTTTTATTGTGCATCATTGAGGGTAGTAGTGTGTTCAGGTCTGGTGGAGCTGGACAGCATGAAACGATGATGTTTTTAATACCCTCAAGAAGAACAACTGGAGTCTGTTCCTCAGACCCACAGATGACTGGTGAGTCCACTTAAATGAATATTACTAAAATTATACTGTTTTTTGGAGTATTTGCAAACTGGTCACAGATATGCAAATATTATGAATAGAAGCCAATTAAACCCAAAAGTGCCCAGCTGGCCAAAACAAGAGATCACTACATAAAACCTACACCCCCATGTTCATATTTTACCTTTTTGCAGTTTGCTGGTGTAGTAGAAGGGTCCTATGAGAAGGTGAGAATGTTGTTTCCTTCTTTTTCACACAGAGAGTAAGACTTTGGTCAATAAATATTAATAAGAAAAAAGTATTTAATCTAGACTACTTTCTCGTGGTGCTGAGGTCTGGATGTGAGTTAGAGAAGTTCAGAAAGGCTAAAGACACTCAAACCTGAGGCAGAATGAGAGATTGCAAAGAATGCAGTTGTATGCCAAGACCAGAGCTAGCAAAGACAGACTAAACCAAATGCATTCGAGATAATTCACAAGGATAGGACTACCAAGAAAAATATACACATTAGTGAAAGCAGAGATGTAGGTGAATCTGAAGAAACTGCCTTCAATATATCAGAGTTGCCATTCCAGTAGTTCATTGGGCTTTTCCCCCATAGTAGTTTCCTGTGTTTATTTTGGTACTTGTGGGGAAAATATCAATGAGAGAACTACTGTTAGTGTGCCCTGCTGTGTGACGTTGAGTTATTCCAGTACCACAGCAGCTATTTTTCCAACAGATTAACATTCAGATACTGGGGGAGTTCATTCAGTTCATATAAATCTGTATAGAAATTTTATTAACTTATAACTTTTTTTATTTGGTGGGCCACCTACAAAATGAAAACAGATTGCTTACATTTTTGAAAGATAGGAGAAAAATTTTTTTTAGTGAATAAAAATATATGCTTTTCTGGCAAGCTTATAGTACTAATCTCCGAAACAGTGTCACTGTGGTATCCAGATCTTTATTGGGGAAAAAAAAAAGCCAAAACAGACAGACATGCAAAACCCAAGTTAATTGTGTCCTTGTTGGATTTTTTTTTCCATTTTTTGTTTGCATTAAGAGAAATATGTAATCAAAAAAAGACAAAAAAAAAAAAAAGGATGGGTGCAAAATTAAGGCACAAGGGTGGCACTCGGGAGATCCGGTTTTGGTTCCTGGCTCTGTCAAACATTTCCTATGTGACCTTGTAAATGTCACTTTTGAGCATGTAAAACCATCTGGCCTGATCTAGTGAAACATGTATTTAATTTTAAGATGCAAGTAATTCCACTCACATCTCACACGCTTAAATTTAAAGACATGTTTACATGCTTTGCTGGTCGGGAGCCACAACGCTCAGCCTCTTCCAGGGAGAAGGATCCCCCCTGCCTCCAGCATCCCAGCTGCAGAGCAAGGCTCAGCAAGCTCGGGCTCTATCGCTCCGAGGTCTCTGAGGCAGAGGCAGCGACTCCCTTTGAGTGTGCAGCAGCAGCACAGTGGGGTTTTCATTCTGAGGGCAGGAGCAATGCCTACAACCTGTGTGGATAAAAGCTGCAAATTCAGATGCCTTCTCTGTAAATAAAAATCTGCATTTAGGCACTGAAACACTGGCCTGGTTTTTCAGAGTTGCTGAGCAACCAACACTCTCATCAAGTTAAGAACTCACGAATGCTTTGTGGTTCAGAAAATTAGGTCACTTATTTGGAGGCTAAAAATAGATTTTGAACCCCAATTTCAAAACTTGAAACTTTGCCTTTATGTCTTCAATGTACTCTGATAATCTGTCCTGTCCTTTGCCACTATAGTTAGCCATAGACTCCAACTTTATATAAAATTCAGATTCAGAAGCAAAAATACCTTCATTTAACCATTTCACAGTTTGCTAAATGTAATTAAAAAGAATAGAATTCCACTGAGACATTTTAAATAATGTATATAATATACATATGTGTGTACATGTGTTTTTAATGTACATAGTATATACAATGTCATTTTATGGCATAGCAGATGTTTCTTAATTCCCTGACACCATGCACTGGAGTAAGATTATGCCAGCCTATTTTATTATGAATAATGTGCTTGCTCCGTCATTAAGTGGGTTATTAAAGACATAAACAAAGTTTTATGCCCTGCTTTTCAACAGCTGTTGGTGGTCTACAAAGTGATAATCCTTCTTTCAGCAAATATTCTTAGGCTTAAAACTAAAATAAATAGATTTCATAGGCAACCAGTTGACTCACGAGTGAGCAGATGGTAACTCTGTGACATCTCCAGCGTCACGGAAGCAGCAATGGCATTACTTCTAAGAAAAGCCCTTAGAGCACAGGCTGGGAATGAGATGGCTGCTCCATACATCATTTCTTCCTCCAACCGCACAGTAACTCCTATACTAAGCAAACAAGCCTGACTGGCATTTATTTCAGCAGCAGCAGCAGGGGAGGAAAAATTTAAAAGCAAATGTTTATTTTAAATAAACAAATAAACATGTCACACACACAGACACAGAAAAATCCGGTACATGTGACAATAGCTGGTTTTTCCCTTCCTAATGAACTATGTGACAAAGACACAGTTGCAAATCCTGTAACCTTAGCTTTGAAGAAAATCATCTGAGTAGGTTGGAAAACTTCAAACAAAAGGGTAGAGGGGACAGTAAAGGTTAGATGGCCGTGTTCCACCACGATGGCTGTTAATTTAAACGGATGTGACCCCTACATGACAAAGCTCCAAAGGTGTGCAGGGAAGAGGGTTTATTCTTATAAATAGGACTGATGCCAGGTCAACCAGCCCCCCTTGCTTTGGACTTCCTAAAGAAAACAGCTTCAGACAGCTGAGCAGAAGAGTTATGGAGAGTGCTGAGATAGGAAATATCTACAGTTCCTGATATATTATGATTGGCCCCAGGAATGAGGAAGCCGAGAGCTGAAGGTAGTTCTAGAGGGTGCTAAACTGTACGGCGCTAATGTACACAACAACATCCTCATACAAGCAGATGTTTAGAAAAAAAAAGGGAGGGGGGATGGAAATTGTATTTAGACCACGTTTCGCTCACCCTAGGGAGGAAAACTAAAAAAAGGGAGAATGTGGAACCAATTTTCAAGCTTGAGCAACTGAAAGTCTATTAAATGATTCTGTCATCAACATGAGATGAGAAAAAAAAGTAATAATTTATACAACAAATTGGGTAATTGTAGCTGCACAGACAAATGGTATTTCTTCCCTGATAACTGAATAAACATTGTTACAAGAGGAAGGTTATAAGGAAATAGCCACTTTAGTGAACTACAAGCACCAGGTCTCCTGCTTCTGTTCATATTAAAAGACAGACATTGAGGACTGAGGGACTTATATGCTCTTGATGACAAATATTTTGATTTACTTTGTTCCTTTTATTTTTAGGAAGCATATTTGACTTGGTGAAAATGGGCTCAGGTTCATATAACTGGAAGCAATCTCAGCCTAATTACTGCATCATGCCAAACTCAAATTATTTTCTTTTTTAAGAGATAGCAATATAAACTGAAGGAATTACAGGAAAAATATGGAAAACATACAATTTATTTGCTTATTGACTCTATTGTTTTCTTAGCTGCATAGAAAATCACAAAACAAACAGCAAAAGCTTGTAGTAGATACATCTAGAAAATAAATAGTGGCAAGGAAGGAACAGCAAGTTGGGGTAATGTGGGGTGCAAGGCAGTAGCTTCTGGGTCATCAGGTTACTTAATATTGGAATAATGCAATGGTCAGCCAGGGTCAGGGGAAGGACCAAGAGAGCAAACTCAAAACACACTGAAAACCCAGTGTACAAAGCACATGTGGAAATGCACAGATAGAATGGTTAAATTCCTAAGTTTCGGGGCCTTCACATTTGTATTTTCTTTTCTGTCACAGACTTCCTGTGGGATGCTGGGCAAGTCACTTAATGGCTTTTACGCCTTTGTATTGTTCTATTCAAGATTATACTGGATTTTGCCTGTGGAGACCAGGCCCTTAGTGCCAGAAACCTTTCTAGAAGGGTCACTGTTGGAGTAAAATTTCTTTACAAACTTACTTAACCTAGGAATTTGCAACACGCAATACTGACCTCAAAACTCACTACCCTTCAAAGCAGGACAAATCTCTACAGATTTACTTGGCAGGGCTCTTCTAAAGTACAAGCTCAGTTGAGAACTTGCCTTCCTTGGGAAAAAAAGAAAAATTCAGTTCTCTGGCCAGGGCATGAATCTCCCATGCAATGATGCACTAGCCATGTGTGAGGAGGAGGGTGTAGAACAAGGCTGAGTTAAGGGTTCAGGTGTGTGAGGTGTTAAATCACTCCCCCGTCAGCAGAACCACGCGTGTGCTCGGAGATCAGCACGCGCCAAGGGCTGCTCTGGCAGAGAGCTCAGCTCTGATCAAGGCTGGCTTTGAGAGCCTGAAACGAGAGGTGATAGAATGTGAAAAGGATTTTTGCTAGGATCAATTTTCTGTCTATCTTTTTATGTATGCTTCAACCTATTTGAATACATGCATGTGTGCAAACAGAGCTAGTCCCCCCACTCCCCCCGTGTCTGAAACGAAAAATAATAAAAATATATTTACATAGCTTCAACATTAGGCTATTAAAAAGCTATAGTCGGTATAACAGAGGGGAAAAAATTACAAAGAATGATTTGCATAGCAAACACATTTCACAGCTGTTTTGGACAAATGCCCTTGGTAAATATGTTTAAAGTCATGTACAACAAGAATATTTTATCACAAGTAACCATGTTTTAATAAACACTTAGTCTTTTTGTATTTCATTCTTTCTCATCATAATAATAGAAATATAACACCATATATCACTGTAAAACACATTTCCACATAAATGCTGATAAGCACAAAATATTTTTCATCATTTACATTTTAACTGTAATAATATATGGCAGGATTAAAGCTGCATCCATCATGTGTCTAACTAACCTTGCTGTAATGAATTTTTAAATGTAATGGTTTCTGTCACAAAGTAAAATCATACATAATATCTTTTGACACAGTATGCTGGTATATGCAAGGTTTTAAAATGTAAATGCAACTTCATTTTTAATTAGATTTACAAACTCCAATCACTGTTTTCTTTACTATAAACCAAGGGGGAAGGAAAAAGTGTGGGTCCGTGTCAAGCCTGCAAGTTTTTCAAGAGCCTTTCTCACAGGAAACATGCACATCCAGGGTGCAGAAAAGCGAGTCGCACTAGAAACAAAGGATTATCAAAATCATAGGGAACTAAAGCTCTTTAGGCCGCCTGAAGGGCCTCCTCTGGTAGCCGGGTGCCCGCTCGGTGGCAGGGCTGAGGATGGGGCTCTGCCTGGGCATCGGGGAGGGCGAGCTGAGGACAAGCATGGCCCCCACAGCCCCCTTTCCTGGCCCTGCTTGAAATAACAAATAATCCAGCTCACAAGAGGAGAATCATTAAAAATAATTTGCAGGAGCTTTCTGTTCTGCTAGCCCCTTTTTTGATACAATATTTCCTTCAGTGATTATCGCTGTGGACATGTTCCTGCCATATGGATGGGAGCCGGGCGAGGAGGCGGCTCAATACCTGAGTGGTTAATTAAGAGCTGTTGCTGGGCCACAAGAAGCAGGTTTGAAATCCCTCTTCACTCACCGACAATGAGTAGCTTTTTTAGCAGCAGAAGTCACTGGGGACAGCCAGAAGCGCAGGGTAATTATTTGAGATAACATAGAGCTGAAGAGCGGGCGCGTGTGTGTGCGGGTGTGCGCGGGGGTGCGCGGCTGCGGGGGGAGCACCTCCGACAGGAGGGCAACAGCACAGAAAAGTCTATAATAAAAAGGTCAACATCTCCTATTTTTCTGTACAGTGTCGGCAGTCTGTAATGCCTTTTTAGAATGAATGACAATGGGTTCTATCTTCTTTTTTTTTTTTCCTCTTTTTTAAACGGATCTAATTCTGTATTCAAACTTTGCAATGGTGAGTGCAGGTCTTGGAGGCCAATCTGGATGAGCTGTTCTCACTTTATCAGCGCAGATGCTGAAATGACTTTGAATGCGTTGTTGCAAAATAGCAGTAATTTCAACATTAACTTGTGTAACCCTGTGTGCTCTCAAGAACAAAGAAAAAGCAGTGAACTGAACGCCATGAATGAAATGAGAAAAGTCCATAAGTTCTTAGAAATTTAGGGCTAGATTCTCAGCAGGGTAAATCTGCTTATTGCCACAGGAACAGGGAACACTATTTTGGCTGTAAATGAGCAACTCACCCAAACCAGATGCAGATTTGGTTTTTGGCCGCAACATTGCTTGTGGGCAGGGGGCTCTAGGTTATTATTTATGCCATTTAAAACAGAAACCAAGGCTCAAAGGGACAGTGATTTCAGGGATAATCTTGCTGCAGTTATCCCATTCACTATTTTTCTCAAAAATGTAAGGAAGAATGAGAATTTTCAGAGGCTATATATTTCTTATATGCTTCATATCCAAAATATTTATGAAGTCAAGTTGCCATTCAATTCCAACACTGTCCAATAAGACTGTGAGATCTGGTGAAAACTGAAAGACAAGCTAAGAGAATATGAACATCCCTTTCCTCAGTCATCAAATCTCAGTCCATCTACGTTGTGGGCTCAAAATATTATTTCTCCCTTTGTTTCGTTGGTTGGTTGATTTTTTTAACAAGCCTTTCTAGTATATTACTGAGCCAATGATGAAACCTGCGTCATATGCTTTTTTGGCATTTCCAGAAAATCCCACATGTGATCTCTAACTTAGAAGACTTAAATCTCCATCCAAATACGAGCTCTGTGAAGCTCACATGAACGCTTAGCTTTGTGCTGTGAGGTAAAAATAAATGGAAGGAAGTGAAAAGACCCACAACCTTCTCTTCACACACACCTCAAATGCTAGAAGATAATTTGCCTGAGAAAGCAGAGGTTTGAACACACATGACAGACTCTCCAAACACCAAAGGCTTTGCAGTTTTAGGTGTGGGCGCAGCCCCCCAAAACTTCCTATTTGTGGTGTGGGGACCATGCTGTACCTGTTCTCTTTTTTATAAAGGCAGATATTGCAAGCCTTTGATGTTTCTAGAGTGCAAACAATACTGCTCCAGCAGCAGCACTTTTGCCAGTATAACTGTCTCAGCTTTGTTTAGAAACTGCCCAATATGTTAATTATCTTCTTTACCTCTGTGGCATTATACTGTCAAACTGTACAACAGTCTTTAGAAAATAAAAGCTAACACCCTAAGCTGCTGTACCCGGCTCCCATAATATCTATTCACTGACAATGCCTGAGCTGTCAGATCAGAAGAAGCTTCATTCGAATAAAGGTGGGCAGATGTGTGATAATGAGACAGAAGCATACAGATGCTAATATAACTGTTCAGCAGAGCAGGCTCGTCTTCGTTAGGCAGACCCAGGTAGCAGCTGCAGACTGTCAGACGCTGGAATGCTGCTTTCTCTTGATTCTCATTTAAGATCAGCTTCGTTCGCTGTCTGTCAGTGAACTTTTCCCTCACAGGAGCCTGGACCCCTAGGTGATCAGTCACATTTCGACATAACTAGATGTCAAAAGAAGTTTAAGTTGTATGACGAACTGTGATGCATTCCCTGTGCTGGCTGGCAGTCTCAGCCCTCCAAGGCGTCTTGTTAATGATCCACCTGGAAACTCTAGAGTATTTCCTGTATTTTGTTTTCTTATTAAAATACTGGCTAAGCCTTTGTCAATATCCATGTCAGCAACTGTAAGCTCAAGACAATATTATCACAGGCATAATTTGATTTAAAAATGGAACGGTGGACCTGTGCTGACCAAGCAGCAGGAGATGAACACGGACTGAGCAGGATGCTCGCTTTGTGCTGCTATAATTTATCCTCAACAATTAAAACAAAATATTTATGATCTTCTTGGGGGCAGAGGCAGGGTGTTATGAGGCTTTACTAAGTTTTTTCATGAAATATGTCTGCAGCCAGGCAGCTCGCTCAGCTGATGAACACAACCAGGAATAAGATAATGGCAAGTCTCCGTAGATGAGCAAACAATTCAAATACACAGGAGCTTGGAAACACAAATAACCTGAGACTGTCATTTCACATGCTGCTGAAACCTTTGAACTGGGAGTCTGAACTTTGTCAGCTTTTCATCTGTTGCTATGAGCTGTTTACCCACTCACGTTCCCTGTTTCAGAGAGGAGACAGACTGAGGCTATTTTACATAAAATACATATGTGTGCATTCAATGCAGCAAGCCTTCTCCCACAATATTTGTGTGACAAGACTTAATATTATCTGGTGCTTAATCATGTCAAGCCAGTTTTTACCGTCAACCCTGACTCCCTTCTCCACTTCACCATCTGAAATTTCTGTTCTTAAGACAGCAAACTTAACATGGCCAGGTACAATTAACAGGTTTCTTACATTCTTAAAATTCTGAATTAAAAGATGACAAGGGAAGAGATTCAAAGATTTATGAAGTCCTTCCTCTTCTTGTTTGGGGTGGGAGAATCGCAAGACGTGTACTAGCCTGGCATTTGCATCACAGCTTTCACCCAAAAACAATTATTAAATTAGCAATACTGATCAAAATCTAAGGCAGCTTGCTACCTGATGGACATCAAAAGAAACTCTCAGCAGGAAGATCCCCCCACATTCAGTCTGAGGTATCCAGCTGCTCCCCCAAGGCTGTAGAGAGGGCTGCTGGGAGGGTC